>OW388302.1:61928391-62218391 GCA_936450465.1 Gibbula magus
AGAAACAGTTCCAAGTGTTTAAGTTCGGAAAAAGTTAATAACGCATTATGACTGTAATCGTGGCCTACGGTAGAGAGAACAGTCGGACAGTGACGTTGTCGACTCGCGATCTACATGATGTCAACATCGAAGGGCAAGGCCTTAGGTCAACGCAAAATGAATGTGTTTGACTTTGACTAGAATTGACTATATATAGAGATTGTTACCCGAGGAAGTGTGTCATATGACTTTTACGAAACGAGTGTGAATTTTTTTATTGCCCGAGCGAGAGCGAGGGCTATACACACATTTGCACGACTTTCGAGAACGTCATATGACACACTTTCGAGTGTAATAATTTCTTTATTACCCATTCTGTTCCGTTTCATTCGCGTAAAAATAGGCAGAAAGCGGCCCATTTCTCTTGCGACGACAACCTACAGTGACGTCACGAACAATCGTTTTATGACGTCACAGACGACACAATAGGGGAAGTCACAGTGAAACAATGGTTGCTAGGCAAAAGTTGAAAATAAGCGAGTTAATATTATTGATATGAGCACATGTGCACAAACACGTTTGCCTAGCAACTATTGTTTAACCGCGACTTCCCGTATTTTGTCGTTCTGTGACGTCATACAACGATTGTTCGTGACGTCACTGTAGCTTGCCGTCGCAAGAGAATTGGTCCGTTTCGTGGCTATTTTTACGCGACTCGTGCAAATTTTGTGTATAACCCTCGCTCTCGCTCGGGCAACACAAAAATTCACGCTCGTTTCGTTAAAGCCATATGACACACTTCCTCGGTTAATAATCTCTATATATTATATATAGCGATGAACATTTGCAACACAGATAATATCCTTATTCATATCCAATCAGAATTCGTCCTCGTCCTTCATCCTCTTCATAAGAACTAAAGGCCTACTTTTGACTAAAGGCTTACTTAGTCAAAATAAAAACTTCTCGTATTTAAATAAAGGACACAGGAATCAGGTATTGAGGTTCTGATTTATTTGCAATGATATGTGAGAATGACCTTGAGTAATCAGGATGGTTTATTGTGGTTACAGAAGGCGCCCTTACGAAGAGTAAACAAATTAACAAGTCAATAATGTCAGTTGGTGCTCGGTGGGACTGAGATCTGGTGACCTTGAGGGCCAGTCAAGGACGTTTATTCCTGCGTGTTGCAGAAAGTTCCTGGTCAAGATGGCAGCATGTGGTCGAGCATTGTTATTTTGGACCTGCAGACATGGACATTGAGCGATCAATGAGCGATTATAAGCGCTCGCTTTTATGGAACGGAGCCCGGGAAAGAACTGGAACGAGACCCGAGCAGGGGTTCAAGGTCTTAGCAAGCTCAGTTTAAAACAAGGTCGCTGATTGGACAACCAACTTTGATTGCGTCTAACCAAGATTCTCTATTTCCAGCCAAGAAACCGCTACAGAGGTCACGTTGTAAGAGATGGCTTGAGTAACCACAGTAGGGAGTAAACGTGGACAAACGTCTACCAGAATTCTCTTATTATGGATTATTTTATGTGCGCTTCGGAGAAATAACAGTTACGAGATGCAGCGAAATGGACTTTTGCGCACAGCCTCTTGGGTCATTGCTATCCAGTATCCACAGGTTAAACAACGAAATAAAGTTTATGTATAAGCTTTCATACAACCCCCTGGCTTGAACGCAGTCAGATGCTTTGTAGTTCTTAAGGCGCTCAAGTCAGGGGGTCGTCTCAAATCACAGGGGCGTGTATCGCTTAGAAACAGCGTTTGGAAGACATATATATGTACCTATATAGACCCTACCTTATTATTATATAAAAGGAAAGGGGTGTAACGACGAAACCACTCCATGCTCATTCAAAGTCATGCATATTTCGCATCAAAACCAAGAAGAAAAATGAATTTGAAAAGAATATAGTAGATTAAATAGTTACTGCTGCTAATAAGAAAGACTGTCGTAATTTCTGGAAATCAATTAAACGATATAGTTTTTGAAGATAAAACGTTGACCAAAATATAACTGTAGATGAATGGTATAATTATTTTAAGGAACTCCTAAATAATACCACATTAATTGGAGATGATAATTTTTGGGAACAGGTTGCTGATTATTTTGATCTGTACGATGCGCAGGAGTGTGACTATTGTACCACTGCAGATGAATTTCTGGGAAGTAATATCACTGATAGTGAAATAACGTGTGCTATTAACAGTTTGAAAAATGGGAAATCCCCAGGTGAAGATGGTATTCCAGTAGAAGTTTTCAAAGAGGTCAGTTTCTTGCTTTTACCGTATATAAGTTGTTTATTTAATCAGGTTCTGGAGAGTGGTGTTTTCCCCGATTCTTGGAATATTGGTTTAATTGTACCATTACATAAATCAGGAGATAAGAAAGATCCCAATAACTACAGGGGCATAGCCCTACTGAATAATTTAAAGGGGCAGTAGCACGTTTTTTTCCTCAAATAAGTCGATGAAATGTATTTGAAAAATAATTTCACCAATCGTAAAACACCCTTCTCTCTTCAGAAAATCAAGTTAAAAATGAGTGTACATAGCTCAGTAAAGCCATGGGGATCGTTTTTGTAATTCGAAATAATAAAATGTGTTCACAATAAAATGGCCGTCATGCAATTTGTGCTTTATACGCAACACCGTTATCACCACTACGGATAATTCGTTTGTGTTATAGGATGTTTTACCCTCTATAGTACATTTAAATGGCATAAACTATCATTATAATAAGGACATTTGAAAAAATAAATTTAGCAAAAAACGTGCTACTGCCCCTTTAAACAAGATATTTACTACTGTCATATATAACCGAATTAAATTCTGGATCACCAGTCAACAACTTTTATCAGAAAATCAGGCAGGTTTCAGAGAACAACATTCGAACTTTGATCATTTTTTTACTTTGAATAGTGTTGCACATAAATACTTGCGAAAGAAGGTGGGAAGTTGTATTGTTTATTCGTGGATGTCCACAAAGCATTCGACTCTGTGAATAGATCAAAACTTATCTACGTCATGATGCAATCTTGTATACACGGGAAACTTCAACATTTATTAAGAAATATGTATGACAACGTGAAAGCTTCAGTGAGAGTTAGTAAACGTGAGATGAAGGATATTTTTTTTAAGTTTTCAGGGCTGTGTTCTGTCACCTATATTGTTCTTGTTGTATATTGAAGAACTTTTTAATGATATCCAATGATTCAAGAGGTATATTCATCAACGAATCACTCAAAGAGTTATCCATATTATTGTTAGCAGATGATGTAGCTTTATTTGCAGACTCAGTTATTAATTTACAGCGAAAGATTAATATATTAAAGGAATAGTGTTTGAAATGGGGTCTCTCAGTAAACATTAATAAAACGAAAATAGTAGAATTCAAGAATGGAGGTAAAGTTTCAAAATGTGAAAGATGGTTTATCGGTGATAACCAAATAGAGGTTGTATCATATTATATAAATATTTGATAATTGTATTCTCTTGTAGAAATATTTTCTCAAGAGCTTGTGAAACACTTGCAATGCAGGCAGAAAGAGCACTTCATTTTGTAAAACGTTTTATTTGTAAATATAAGAATTTTCCTATTGAATCTTCACTAAAATTGTTTGACCAATCCTATTGCATGGATCAGAGGTTTGGGGATTTAAAAGTGACAAGAATATAGAAAAAGTGCATACTAAATTTTGTAAATTCATTTTAAAATCCGGATATAAAGCTTCTAATAAGATTATCCTGGCTGAATGTGGACGTTTCCCTTTATTCATCAATGCTCGTTGTCGGGCAATATCATTCTGGTTTACGGTACATCCATTGTGTTGTTTGGGGTTACATATATGCTAACCGTTATAAATTGTGTTATGTTATCGGGAAGTATTGACTGTTGCCGAAAATTGCCATTTTGATGTTAGTCGACTTAGTATATTGACGAGATGACGGTAAAAGTGGTGATTTCTGATCGAAAACCGGACAATGTACCGCCAATGAGTCAAACGTAATTTTGGAATCTTATTTATAACAGACAAACTGATAAATTTGGGTTGATCATGTTTAATAGATCATATAACTATTGTGCATGTAAATGGGACGTGTAGTTTCGGTTTCTACACATGCATAATGATGTTACTCTATTTTTTTTGGAAACTAGTAATTATGATATATTTGGTGATTCGGGATGAATATATGCAAGCAGAGTGAATTTATTTGCACTGTAAACAGCACATTTGGTGAGTTGGGACGTATTAAAGCCTAATAAAAATGTATGAAACTCAATGGATGTACCTTTAATGATTGATCAGACAACCCCATGATAGAATATCCAGAAACATGCCGTTACGAACTTTTAAAGAAATTAGAAACACGGGAGATAGTATTTGGGCATCATCTGTACGTGAATTATTATTTCAATGTGGTTTTGACCACGTTTGGATCGCGCATGATGTTGGAGATTCATTTTTAAAAATGTTTATGCAAAGGTGTAAATATATATACCAGCAGGAATGATTCCATGATGTTCGTTCGGCAGGTAGTATCAGTTATTATGCTGAGTTTAAAAAAGTCATACAACCTGAATTATATTTATCTTCTTTAACATCTATACATCTACGCAGAATGGTAACTATGTTTAGATGTAATGGACATAACTTTAAGGTTAAAGCTGCACGATTTTCTAAACAGCCACATAATGAAATTACCACATGCAGCTACTGTAACCTCACAGAGGATGGATACCATGTACTGTTGAAATGTCCACAATATTCATGTTTAAGATGTAAATATTTACCTCTTTATTTACCTAAGCACTCAAGAAAAGAAAATGTTTGTGTTTTATTAACAACGAACGACGTACAACTATTGTACAAATTTGCCCTATTACTGTATCATATAAACCGCAACAGAGCAAGTCTACAATAGCTAACCATATATTTTGTTTATGTACACTGTCATTGTAATTTTGTCTTACTACAATGTCATGGTAGCGCTGCAACTGTATTATATGTATTTACATTGTACTATTGGTCTCCGGGCCACATATACTAATAAACTGTCTGCATGTTTAATACATGTTATGCGCACAATCCACGTGGGACATATTGCTGCGAGTAATATTTTTGACATTATATTTGAAAATTTTATAAAGGCTAGCGTACATTTATTCAAACATTAAAACAACGAGAAGCGAAGCCATTCATCGGCACAACGAATGGGGAAAGATTTCCAACGGCACAACCAAATATACTTGGTTAGTTTAATGATAACGTTTTTGTTACTATGTGATTATTCTCTCAATACATAATTTATTTTTTGTGTTTTTTTAAATAATATTAGTGAGAGAAAAAAGCATTTTTGTCATGTCAAGTAATGCAGAAAAGCCAGATGGCGGCCAAATAGTAATGTGACGTATGCGACTGCTGTATTCGCGGTATACTACCCGGGAACTTAGAATGAAAAATGAACCATTGTTTGGTTCTGTTAGCAAATTATAATGTGAGAAGTGTTTTGTAAATTTATTTCACTGTGTTGGATTTGTGAACTACAACCGTCTACATAGGTAATTAGGCGATAATCTAGATGCATTGTAATGCGGTTGTCTCCTATTAGTTAAACGTGCCCGTTGTTACACAGTCAACTTGGGGGTAAATTTGTTCAGAAAAAAATCTGAAAAATCCTGAAAATTTGTTGGGGGACCAAAATCGAGATGTAAACGCAAATCCAGATATTTAAGACCAACTATATAGAGAAAAACTTTTGCAAGGTACCTCCCTTAAAATGTCAGTTTTTTGGGATGTAGCGGTTCTTGAGAAGGCGAAAGTGTCATGTTTTCGGCTTAAAGGACTAAAACGGCATTGTCAAACGCCCAAAATATGACCTGGTTTCAAATCATTGGGCAAACTGTAGTAATATGCATTGCTAAAAGGTTATCTGACGCTCAAAAATTACACCTTTGCGTCTCTATATCTATAGCAAGCACCAATGGGAGGCTGCCGGTAATTAATGCTACCCCTGTACGCCTGATAGTACACCTGTAGTGGAGTAGCCTACCTAGCTTAGCGTCAAATTTGGGGCAAATTGAAAACAAATTGGCTTAAAGTATGAAACTTGACATGAATGATCATCAGGCATGTAGATATTCATTCTGCCTAGGATCCAATTTTTTGGACCGCGGGAACCTGGTCACGTGACCTAAAATCCAAAATGGCCGGCAAATTTTTGTGAAAATCAGTTCTAAGCTAAATAAATAAGTATATGCATGAATTAAGCCAGATGTTTTTATATTTTTAAGTGAATGTCTACAGAATTCATGTACATCATCATATAAAATCTCTTATTTGGTTTATTTTATTGCATATTTTGTAGTTAAAAAGTCAAATTTTAAGTTTTTATAGATTTTCGACTGTAGCTTTTTATTATTCTTTACTTTGTCTGATCTATGAACATTCTTGCATGTTGGACATGCTGATACACAATATGGGACATTAGAAGTTTATTTAAATTATACGATATCTGATATATATTTATTTAATATGTACACTTAATTTATGAATTTTATGTTTGAAAGTCAACACCTTTTGTTTCTAAAGCAACTTGTATGATCACCGACATCGGTATATTTTTATGGATATATCTTTTTCAAACATATTCTATGTATTTTATATGTTGAGGAGAATTCAATGGGTCAGGTCATGGTCAAGGTCAATCTTGACAATAGTCAAGATCAATTGTAGTGTCACCATGTTGTAAGAAGCAATGACTGATCGACCACAACTCATATGTAGCATATTGATGACGCACAAGAATTGACTAAATGTTGTTCTTGGTTGGTTAAAGAGCCATCACGGATGTTAGTATTTCAATTTTTTGGAAAATATACTTATAACGTCATTCGCCAGAGAAATCTTTTATCTACAACATGGCATATGTTAAATAATTTTCATATCACGACAATGTATTGAAATTTGGTTTCAAAGAGAAGTACCACTTCGACTAGCGCGCGCTAAGGGTATCTGACGTATATAAACAGAATCCCCTTTTTTGCGTAATACGTACTACACAAACAGCAAGCGCTTCCGAAGCGTGAAGGCTCGTCTCTAGCGCAAGTCGCCATAACAACCCATATGCTGCACGTGCTTCACATGTCTCTCTTGCAAGTTACCCTTGTCACACATTACTGAATGTGACGATTGCTTTACAAACAATGTTTCTAAATGTCCTGAGAATATACAAATTATTTCCTGTTTAATGTTCTTTTTATTTAGATAAGACCAGCAAATTATGACAAATTTTTACTCTCATTAATTATAAAATTCAAGAAAAATACCTGGTTGGGTAAAACAATTATTCCAATATCTGTAGCAAATACATAATTAAATGAAATAGTAAATAAATCACCGCCAAAAAAAATTATATTTCGATATCTTTCATTGCTCATATTTTTTGTTATTCTTTCGTGTCTTTGTTTACTGTGTGTGAGCTAGACCATAATGCTTTGCGCTTGAAAATAATAGACTGGATCTATATTTAGACTGGAAAACACCTTTACTAATCAATGCAATTTCTCGGCTTATTTTAAGTTGGAGAAATTAGGGAAAAATTAAGTGTATTTATTTCACGGAGATGGATTTTTGGAATTTTTTTTATATTTTCATCAACATCCGTGATGGCTCTTTAAGCTAACCTAAACCTTAATGATGTATTTTCACTTTTATGTGTTGGCGCGTGTTGTTGTTATTCTTGATCTGTATACAACTCAGTCGACCACTTTCAATGAAGTTCAGCAATAATGACACGCTTCATGGCTGGTTAAGAAATGATGTAGCCTTTGCCTTTGGCTCTTTTCACCAGAAGTAAGCCTCTGGATGCTACTAAATGAAGAATGTTGCGTTGGAGGTGACCATCTATAGCACCATATATGACAGTTTAGTTAAACCAGTGTAATACTGTTGGTTCCACCATAGCATACATTAATGGATGGAAATTACCGACAATATTGTCATTTTTAAATCAAAGTAACCATGTAACCCAAATAAGAGCCCTCTATTGAAAATCCTTCCCGGCGATACATAATTAGCACATCTAGTTCATTGATACAGGCCAATATAATAAATCACACCCTAAAACATATTTGTTTACTTCTTTCTTAGATTGTAAACTATCTATTGTTATTTTAGAGCCCTAATGCATTGTCTAGGCAAATCTAATTAGAGTTACCAACTGTAGTATTACAAGATACATTTATGATCTAAGATATACATATTGATAAAGTAATCTAAAGTGATACATTGTTTAAAATTATGTGAAAATTGCATAAATATGAATAGCAAACAAATCAGTTGTATTCTCAACCCACCCAACCCTAGTGGCCCCCTCAGTGACCCTGTCCCCCCAGTAACACATCCCATTCTACATACAATACACAAGAGGTCTGTATCTTGATGTTAAATTACCGAGCTACAGTGAATATGCAATGCTTGGAAGCCTTGGATCTACTGTCACTAAATTGCTCTATTTTCCCTATTTATTTCTCCATACATAGCTATTTTATCAAATGAATATATCATATTCATCAAAGGAGTACACCACTGCTACGTCCTAATTTCCAGGTGTAAGACAATTAAATTTACAAATCCAACAAAGATCATATTCCCTAAATTATGGTTATAAGTTGTTTAACGTTTTCAGGATTGGTTTAGGGTGTGAAGCAGCTGAGGCTTATGAAGAAGTCGAAACTTATAAACGTTTTAGACAATATTATTGACAACGCCCTATGCAAAAAGTATATATGGTCC
The DNA here is from genome assembly GCA_936450465.1 of Gibbula magus. Lineage (NCBI taxonomy): Eukaryota > Metazoa > Mollusca > Gastropoda > Trochida > Trochidae > Gibbula > Gibbula magus. Next base: position 61,937,178 of record OW388302.1, read on the forward strand.
TAAAACATAGTTAAAATCTTAAACATTAAAATTGGTACAATTCGGTGACACTTTATTTTCTCTCGAATAGAGGAGGAGTATGAGATTGATTAGGGTCTCTGCAGCGTAACTCGAACTTGTTACATGTTCTACCTGAAATCAAACCGCAGTTGTTATGAGCGCATATAGATATAATTGGTGAAGTGGAAAAACTCTTGACTAAATGGATTTATAAAAGAACATATTAATTCGTTTAAGGCAATATACAAGCCATATCCTTTTCAAAGTCGCTAGACCTGTTCTAAAGTAGTTAAGTGATATATACAGTGTTCAGATAGATGTCGAATATAGCTCTTATGTGATAACTTTTCAATTAATATCAGTAGTGTTTATTAATGTTTTCAGAAAGCAAAATTTCTGGATAACAACCGTTTTATTCTAAACATATGTGAACCATCTGTTGAAGAATTCACAATAAAGAAGATGTATTCTACAATATTTGTAAGCTTACCAATGTGAATGGCATTTTCAATAAATTTAATAATCTGCTCAGACCGAATCTTATTGTTGTTACATTATTGCAATCCTCTGTCATTCATCCCCAAATACCAAATATATGACAATTAAATGTTTTTAATGAAAAGCGAAAAAGCACAGTAAATGTATTCTAGTTACTATTGACCAGTATCAACCGAAGTCTGTCTTTGTACCTGCTATAGAAAAGTTGCCAAAATTACGTTTGACTAATTGGTGCGCACCAGTCGACATACAATGTCACATTTGTTCACATTTATATTGTCACTGTACGTAACCGGTTAGCATAAAATGAGTTTCAGCAAATGTCAGTACTTACTTCTCAATACAAATATCTAAATGACGTTTGACTATTAAATGACTATTGATAACGTTTGGCATATGTGACTCCAACAATATATACTCAATGTTTCTTTAAGCGTTTATTTGTACATGTGTGCTTAATTGGCCTTAACCTTTAACACGGCAGACCCTTAACTTTCCAGTTATATTTATTTGAACAATTCATAATTCTTATATATGACATCTGACATAATGATGACAACATTGAAATAAAATATCATGTCCCCGCTCAGTTGTCTTCATACTAAATCACATGTTGCTATGGAAACAATACAAAGGTGTTGACTTCTAAATCTAAGTTTTAGAATTTTAGACCTACCGTTTCTGCAATATAAACGTGTAACATTTCAGATTTAAATCAACATGACCCAAATACAATAATTTGCATCACGTCATCGAAATCTCAGCCAAAATTCTAATAAAAAAACCTAAACATTCTAACAAATATGCACTATATGCACTTAAATAGCAAAAATTGTCACAAACTAGACATTGTAAATGCATTATTTTATTTATTTGATATGTACATACTAATTTAATATTGAAAGGGTGTCTTAACTTAATGTATTGAAGTCTTTATTATGAAATAATATGATAATATTGATTTATATTATTTTAACTAATGGAAATGTGGCTGCCATTTTGGATTTTAGGTAATTGAGGCAAAGCATATTCAGGTGTTGACTTTCAAATATAAACATGGGAAAATAACTACATATTAAATAAATACATATAAGATATTGTATAAACAAACTTCGTATATCCCACATTGTGTATCAGCATGTCCAACATTCAAGAAAGTTCATAGATCAGACAAAGTAAAAAAAAGCAATTAAAAACTTCAACCAAAAATTTAAAAAAAACTTTAATTTTGACTTTTTAACTACAAAATATACAATAAAATAGACCAAATAAGGGATTTTGTATGCTTAAGTACATGTATTCTGTAGACATTCATCTAAAATATTTTTAAGTTTTGACTAAATTCATGCATATAATTATTTATTTAGCTTAGAGGTGAGATGAGGTGAGCTGGGGTTTAACGCCGTTTCAAGAGTATTTCACTTATATCGCGGCTGCTAGTATTATGGCAGGGAGAAAGCCCGCAATGCAATGTGGCTATGCATTGCGGTGAAACCTGCGAGCATCGGCTGGAACTAGCGAACCATGGGTGGTACTACGCTGAAATTCAGTGTAGCACTGCACCCAAACCTCACTGTGTGTAGAACAGTTCTCTACTGCAGACAAAGTTGCCGTGCCCCTGGCGGGATTCGAACCCCGGACCTCTTGATCCGAAGCCGAACGCGCTATCCCGCCCCAAATACCTTGCAAAAGTTTTTCTCTATATAGTTGGTCTTAAATATCTGGATTTGCGTTTACATCTCGATTTTGGTCCCCCAACAAATTTTCAGGATTTTTCCGATTTTTTTCTGAACAAATTTACCCCCAAGTTGACTGTGTAACAACGGGCACGTTTAACTAATAGGAGACAACCGATTTACAATGCATCTAGATTATCGCCTAATTACCTATGTAGACGGTTGTCGTTCACAAATCCAACACAGTGAAATAAATTTATAAAACACTTCTCACATTATAATTTGCTAACAGAACCAAACAATGGTTCATTTTTCATTCTAAGTTCCCGGGTAGTATACCGCGAATACAGCATTCGCATACGTCACGTACGTTATCTTTTATCTACAACATGGCATATGTTAAATAATTTTCATATCACGACAATGTAATGAAATTTGGTTTCAAAGAGAAGTACCACTTCGACTAGCGCGCGCTAAGGATATCTGACGTCATATAAACAGAATCTCCTTTTTTGCGTAATACGTAGGCTACTACACAAACAGTTAGTGCTTCCGAAGCGTGAACGCTCGTCTCTAGCGCAAGTCCCCATAACAACCCATGTGCTGCACGTGTCTCTCTTGCAAGTTACCCTTGTCACACATTACTGAATGTGACGATTGCTTTACAAACAATGTTTCTAAATGTCCTGAGAATATAGACATTATTGCCTGTTTAATGTACTTTTTTTTTAGATAAGACCAGCAAATTATCACAAATATGTACTCTCATTAATTATAAAATTCAAGAAAAATACCTAGTTGGGTAAAACAATTATTCCAGTATCCGTAGCAAATACATAATTAAATGAAATGGTAAATAAATAACCGCCTAAAAAATTATATATTTCGATTTCTTTCATTGCTCAGTCATATTTCTTTTTATTCTTTCGTGTCTTTGTTTACTGTGTGTGAGCTAGACAATAATGCTTTGCGCTTGAAAATTATAGACTGCATCTTTATTTAGACTGGAAAACACCTTGACGAATTAATGCAATTTCTCGGCTTATTTTAAGTTTGAAAATTTTTGGAAAAATTAAGTGTATTTATTATATGACGAGCAGTGAAATACTGGGATTTATCAGTGAAATAAACTGTCTATCAAGCTGCAGTGAAAATAACTTATATTTTCACTGCGAACGGTGACTGATATAATTTGACGTCATAAAACAATGGTCTCGCGCGGCGATTTGGCTTATGACGTCACAGTGTTACTGTGGTGACGGGCTGATCCTTGCGGCCGCTTGGCGTGAAAACGACCCTTTCCGGACGTAATTACATGGATAATATCATATAATAAATAGAATATCCGTCAATTCTTGACAAATACCATGTTTATATCATCTCGTGAGGTAGAAAAGTTATATATTTTCACTCGTGGCTGCGCCACTCGACAAAATATAACCTTTCTACCTCACTCGATGAGATAAACATGGTATTAGTCAAGAAAAGACAGATATCCTCTATTTATTTCACGGAGATAGATATTTGGAAAATTCTCGATATGTTCATCAAAATCCTTGATGGCTCTTTAAGGGACTCCACTACTAGTGATGCTGCCGTTGACTAACTGAAGATGATCCAGACCAGATGTCGACAGTTCGCTATTTCGCTAGATACAAAATCTGACCTCCGGCAAATAGCAATGCAGCAATTATATTATATACGGATTATTGAGTCGTGTAATGGGACCCCTAATGTAACAATATAGTTTATAAAACTTTAACAATAAATGGCAAATTTGAGAAAGGATACTCTCAGAAAAACGTGCTATGGCGCCTTAAATAGCAAAAGAATAGAGTTGCCAATTAATCATGTGTAGTAAGTTCTTGCAAGTTTTTGCTGAGAAATGTTCACTCCCGGTGAATTCGTGTCGAAATTTGAAGTATAGTGTACATATTTCATTTTCGAATTAGTCCTATGCGAATATTGATATTGATATATGATAAGGGTAGCTCTATTTGGTTTTCAGTGCATTCGGGGCATTTGCAGTAACATCTTCAATTAGCTGCCCAACTTAGGATCTCTCTGTAACTCTGTAACTGCAAATCGACATTATGCTATCTAAGCATATAATTTTTAAGTGTTGAAAAACTCTTTTTTGTACTTTGTAAAAACACGCCTTCGAAGTTGGATATTAAATCAAGTTTAAGAAAGAAAGTTCTTGATACTGATACCGTTGACAACATTGTGTTACATTGTATCATGAATTCAAAACGCCTTGGCTTTACATTAAATTCTGTTTTCCAACTACCTTTCGGAGGAGGTTGCTGACTGTGCATTGAATTATATTTTTTAAAAGTAAAGAATTTTTCGAAAATCGTATCATCATGATTCATCCTTTTAACTCGAACAATTATTTTTGAAATTTTATTTTAAATGAAATATTTTTTGCTTTAAGAATACATATTTTTCAACTGATTAAACCAAAGAGGGAGGCGGGGGGATGTCGGAGTTAAAGTAATGTTTCACAGTCAACAACATGTGTCCATGTTGAGCTATTTCCCGCAATTATTCGCATCCGATTGGTTCTTTTATCCATCATCCAAAACTCGGAGATACTGTTTGACAGTAGATTGTGCACAATGCCGTGTCACCGTCAACTACATGACATCACGATGCTTTTGCATAATCGAGCAATGACATCACCATTATATGATGACGATAGTGAAAATAAAGGTTATTTTCACTCTCGTGTCTACTGATATCAAATATATCAACATTGTTTGATAAACGTACACATATCCTCTACAAGTCGCGTATATCAGTAACAATTATGGACTCGTGTTGATATATTTCACATCAGAAGACACTTGGTGAGATTATCTATATATTGCTCATACTATAAGTATGTAATTAAAAGAAACAGTGATAAACATTACGATTTAGAGACAGTTTATAATCTAGTACAACTTCCCAATGCAAGGCATAACTCTTGCCAGTCTCCATCCAGGCCCGCTATGCATTTCCAGTGCAGCGATTCACTGCCTCGACACAAGAAAGCGAGGGAAATACCGCAAGGGTTAAATCAGCCAGTAATGCAGACTGGCAAGAGTTATGCATTGCGTTTGGAAGTTGAATCTAGTAAGGCTGTGCAATATTATAGCAATTCCAATGTATTGCAATACAGATTGTGCAATGCAATTATTGCAATACGATTTTTCATGTCACAATAACATATCGCACACATAAATTTTAAGTGCAATTTATTCATATATCTTGTTTTTATCTTGCTACAAAATTTTTGCCATCCAAATTTACTATCATTTTTACAAATGGTCTATTTTTCGAAAGCTTTGAAAGGCTTTCTACTAGAAATGTGTAATGTTTAAACTGCAAACAAAAGTACACAAGTTGAATGTAGAGTTCACTCAATATACAGCCTGATTAAAATCGACCTTGTTCCGAGGAATAAAATTTGCAAAATTATGCATCAATCGGGATAAGATGTTCTGTAGATTCCTCTCCACACGTCTACGGGCTGTTATCAGACGGTTTGGCGTGGAACCTACGACTGATATGAGTTCGTATCCCGGTAGATGCACTATTTTGCTATCTTTATTCCACGTAAAAACGTCGATTTTCATCAGACTGACTCAATATATTGCAATACGTATTGCAAAACAGGTTGTATGTATTGTAATATATCGCAATATGAAATTTGGTGCAATACTCAGTCCTACTGGTAAGTGACATCGATCATCTGATTTGTGGTCATGCGAACGTAAAATTCAACCTCTCATGTAGTAACTAGTTCGCCGAAGCTACTAGGGTCGATATTTTATAAGTAACATGTGTCTGTTCTGTTCAAGTTATATATATAAATTTTAAAAATAATTTTAAGTAACTGATATTCTTTCAATTGTTATAAATTAAGAATTATAATTTATTTTTTTCAAAGTGTTTATATTTAATTAAATTAATAATTTCATTTATGTCAATACTGCATCATTAATTACCCAAATATTAATTAATGTGTTTCAATTGATTAAAACCGTGTTTTTATGGGATTATGTATATGATAAAATTATATAAAGTCGGGTAGGATATGAGTATAAACATGTTCTTCTCAGGACCAATGTTTGTAATGTTTTAAGGTTGCAAGAGTAATCTCCCTTTAAGTGATAGAACCCAGCAGAACATGCAAAGTTCAATAACCTGATTTACTAAAAAAAAATTACCAAGATTAAATTACTGTAGGATGCGGCTTAACTAAACATAAAGTGGCAAAACTATCTTGTCTTTAATGGACTCTTTTGTTTACATTAGATATACAGATGAAAAAGAGGAATACAAGTGTATATACACTTTAGATTGTGATAAAATGTAACACTAACATTATAACATTGTTATATGTTTTATCACACTATCTTCAAAAGTAATAGTTGTTGTACTTTTGTAACACTGTAACAACAGCTTGTACACTGGGCAACTTCAACACAACTGTATCACTCAGTCGGTGCTAAATCGGTGCAATTAGTGCCTGACTCTGAGGGTGTTTGAATCCCACAAGGGACTGGTCTCGAAAAAAGTATTTGAATTTCTACTATTGCGGATTGTGTGATCCCAGTGTATAGTGAGTGAATTATTGTTTAACGCAGCTTCGGCAGTATTGCAGCCATTAGCGGCGAACCCCCAGTGTATAACAATGTTTGCTTTGAACAAAGCTTTAGGTGGTGCTGAACAGGTCCAACAAGCACAACACATGTATCAACATGTATCAACATGTATCAGCATGTATCAGATATTGTGTCACAATTTGGACAATAAATATACACAATGTTAACAAGGACATCTGTCTACTAGGGCTGGGACGGGTAACCCGGATACCCAGGATGGGTGGGTACTGAGTAGGACCCGGGTACCCATCACATTACCCGGACCTGTTTTTATCATGTGACTAATCATAAAACAGTTTAATTTGCTATTCTTTCATTTCAAGATTACAATGTATTTGAAGATTCTAACATAATATTAAAATGATCAATTATCATTCGTAATAAATTTGATTGAAATAGCTATACTTTAGGTTTTTAGCCCCATGTTTCAGCCAACCAGTTGAATAAAGTAGTACAAAATCTTACAATTAGATGTTGGAGATCGACAAAACGGGTATCCGGGTAGGGTAGGGTAACAGATGGTCGGGTACCCGGGTAGGAAATATCTACCCGTCCCAGCCCTACTGTCTACATATCTCCCACATGAATTATCACTGTTCTTTCCAGTTTAGGGAAAAGTGCCTTTCAGCTTGTGGAAAGAAGGCACATTACTAATGTGTTTTTTTTTATTTATAATGAGAAAAAAACAAACAACAATGCTTCAAATTTTGATCCCTTAAGTGCAAGGAATCTCCGCATAAAATTTCAGCTTTGGAGATGTAGTGGTTCTGGAGAAGAAGACGAAAATGTGAAAAGTTTACAGATGACGGACGATGTCCGACAAACTGTCGCCTGACAAAGCCGATCCCATTAAACAATCTGACCTTTCAGGCCTGATGCGCCAGAAATTTATTCCCTAGGTTAAAAATTTCAGCTCTGGTGGTGTAGCAGTTCTTGAGAAGAAGTCGAAAATGTGAAAAGTTTACGGACAACGTACAATGCCTGACAGACGGTCGTCCGGAAGAAGCCCATGCCACAAGCCCACCTGACATTTCAGCCCTGATGAGCTAAAAATCAAACAAACCAATGACGGACAGACGGGCTGCGCCACGACATAAACCCCTTTAGGTTTCACCAAGGGGTTAAAAAACAAAACAAACTAAGGACGTTTCATTTTGTAAAGCTTTTAATGCGGAAGCTCATGGTCTGCTCCACTAACATTGCAAAAATGCTGTAGACAAATACATAAATTGCTAAAATATCTAAAGTATAATGTATAACAAAATGTGTATAACTAGGCCACCTGCCCACCTGTAAGCCTGGGCATCACAAACTAAATATATAACTAACAAAGCCACCGATCTCCTAGCTGATATGCTTTGTACAAAAACAAATAGATAACAATACATAATACCGTGGACCCTAATACAGCCAATGAGGCTTACAAAACATATGTATAACTAAGTACTGAATGTGGAACACATATGTGCAGTCTGCTGGCAGACCAGTCACCTCGAGTCACCATGGCAACCTCAGTCACCAGGGTTACAATGACGCCATGGCAACTTCAATATACCCAATGTTACCATTGACACTTCACTTCAGTAACCAGGAAAACCTCAGTAACCAGCGTTACAGGGTTCCATGGCAACCTCAATAACAAAGGTGACCACGGTAAATTCAGTTATCATGGCCACCTAGGTCACCAAGGGAACCTCAGGGAAATGTCAATAACCAAGGTCATTGCAGTCACATCAGTCACCATTGCAGTCACATCAGTCACCATTGTAACACTAGTTACAAAGGCAACTTCAGTAACCGTGGTAAGCTTAATTGCCAGGGTAACCTCAGTCACTTCAGTCCTCAAACTCGGTCACCAGGGTAACCTGTGACAAAGGTTACCAATTTCAAATCAGTTACCATGGCAATGTCAGTCATCACATAATCAACATCACCATGGCAACCTCAGACGCCAAGTTAACCCCAGTTACCAAGCCAAGTGTTGTTTGTCAGGCACTTCATGAGAGAGAAAGAGTACACAGCGGGAAAATGGTAAAGAGATTCCAAGCATCGTTCTTTGGCACGAAATTTAAAGCATGTAATTGTAAGATTTTGTTCATGGACTTGGTGTGCTCATTACAAACAAGTGACAGAGAGGCTCACAGAGACTCATAGAGGCTTGGTGAGGCCCTCGGAGGCTGGTGGAGGCTAAGGTTGGCTCCTGAGGCCCTCGGAGGCTTGGTGAGGCTGTGGTTAGCTCCGGAGGCCAGGCAAGTTGAGGTTCTCGGTCTGCTTCACAGGGCGACGTGTGGTGTGGGGCAGCAGGTCATGGGTCGGAGAAACAGCTTCATCTAAACACTCAACTCAAAAATGTTTCAGGGCTGGGGGGACAAAATAGATGCAAGGACTCGTACAAAAGTCAGTTCTGTGATTTGGCCGTTGTTCCGACCCACTGCTGCTGCTGCTGCTGCCCCAGGAATACTTACAAGACAATACTATCATCACAAATTTGCACAGTCATGATGCGGAAACAGATTTTTTTTTTGACAATAGCTCAAACACATATATCACTTAAATTTACAAAGGACATAAAATTTTGATTCCAATCTATAAAGATAACAATTTGTAGCACTGGAAGGCATAACTAGGGTTGTACCCTTAACATGTGGGGGCAAAATGCCCAGACAACAGTCACGTGCAATTGTTGCACTCAAAAGCCTGTCAAAATATAGTTGCATCTGTAACAAGAAATGCTTTACTCAAAAGCGGTAGGGTTAAACCCCTAAACATAACTGCCACTGAAAACACAAGCTACAGAGACACGCTGAGAGAGAGACGTTGCCCAATCAAATCTTCAAGGAACACCACGAGATCGTCGTGAGAACTCTGACGTGGGTCTATACAGTGTGGACTGATATAAATGTAAGGGATCCTTGAAATCTGAAAGTCACAGCTTCCAATTCAAATGAATAAAGTATTCGGATCTGAAAAGATCCAAACTCCCAGCTCCATGACAACTTCTAAAGAAGTCTAAAATCCAAGAAATAAAAATATGAAGAGATTCTGGGAGTCAAGGGGTTCAAGATTCTCTGGGAGTTTTGGAGTTTAGGAGATTAGGGTTTCTGAGGGCGTTCAGGAGTTACTTGGGAGTCTAGGAGTTCAGGATTCTCTGGGAGTTTGGGACATTAGGATCTCTCGGAACTAGGAGTTCAGGAGTTGCTGGGGGTCGAGGAGCTTAGGATCACATGGAGCTGGGAGTTCAGGAGTTTCTGGTAATCTAGGATCTTAGGATCTCTGGGAACTGGGAGTTCAGGAGTTTCTGTAATCTAGGATCTTAGATTCTCATGGAGCTGGGAGTTCAGGAGTTTCTGGTAATCTAGGATCTTAGGATCTCATGGAGCTGGGAGTTCAGGAGTTTCTGGTAAACTAGGATCTTAGGATCTCTGGGAACTGGGAGTTCCGGGGTCTAGGAGTCACTGGGGGTCTCTCATCAGCTGATGTCTCGTAACAAAACAAATATGACTACACATAGGAAGCCTGCAGACTAGGTCTGCCTGCAAATGAGTAAATACATTCAACTAACATGTGTACATAAGTTTAAATGATCAACTAAAGGCACAACTTTAATCAGATTCACAAATATAATCAAACTACAAAGCTGTATTATTGGTACCCGCCCCTACTATGGAATATATTGTAAGATAATAAATGGCATGATAATGTAGCACCAACGTATTGTAATACACAGATGAACAAGTTGTAAAATGCATAAAACAAACTTTGCAAGCAGTAATGCAATCGATCGTCTTCAGGATTGTGGTGTTCAAGGAGAGAAAGTCATGCAAATATGAGAGTTGTCTTAATTTGCCATTTGACAGCCAGCTACGGACACCTAGAAGCCCCGATGAAGCTGTGGGCAGCTTAAAGGGGCAGTAGCACGTTTTTTCGCTCAAATAAGTTGATGAAATGTATTTGAAAAATAATTTCACCAATGGCAAAACATCCTTCTCTCTTCGGAAAATAACGTTTTAAATGAGTGTACATGTTTCGGTGAAGCCATGGGAAATGTTTTTGTAATACAAAATAATAAATTGTGTTCACAATAAAATGGCCGCCATGCAATTTTGGCATTATACGCAACATAGTTTTTACCACTACAGATAATTGGTTTGTGTAATAAGATGTTTAACCCTCTAAAGTTAATTTAAATTACATAAACTATCATTATCAATGGTAAATTTTAAAAAATATATTTTGCAAAAAACGTGCTACTGCCCCTTTAATTTGCCATTTGACAGCCAGCTACGGACACCTAGAAGCCCTGATGAAGCTGTGGGCAGCTTAAGCTTGCTCTTTGAGCAACCATTACAAGCTGACAACAATGACCATGTCGGACTATATTGTCTATTAGCAGCCTGTTACATCTGTTCACAAACAGCTTGCAGCCTTGGTTTCTCAGATTGTGGGAGGTTCACAAGTTACATCATAGTAAACTTAGTAAGTCTATGGCTGCCAGAAAAACTGATGTATAGAAAATGTTTCATGTCGTAGCTGGAAATGACTAATCACAGATAATGGCATTCTTGGTTTGTTTATGGGCGCCAAATATGACCGATGTTTCATGAAGCCTGAAGGAATCTATGGCATACTTTTAGTAACAGTGAAGTATGCTAGCAGACTTGTGAAACCATGGGCTGTCAACATAGCTGATGAGTTTCCTTGGGAACCAACCTCTAACCAAGGCGGATAAATTATTGTAACCAGTGTGCGAAAATGATATCAGGCAGCTAAATTTGAATTTCATTGTTCCTGGTTCAAGACATTCTTGAAGGCGATTTTTTAGCAGCTAAATTTCAATGAATCGTTGAATTTCAATGAATCTTTGGGTACCGATGGAAGGTGATTTTCAAATGTTTTTAGAAAGCGGAAAGACCTTGCATAATGAAATTTCAAATACTGGCTTTTTTGCATGACAACATTTTGGGCTTTAGACTGAAAATCAGTGACATTTTAGGCAATACTCCGAAACCGGATAAAACACTGGCAAATTTGGGACAACTTTCTCCTAGTTTGGGATCCTGCTTACTCCTATAGATATAACATGGTCTCTCCTAGTTTGGGATCCTGCTTACTCCTATAGATATAACATGGTCTCTCCTAGTTTGGGATCCTGCTTACTCCTATAGATATAACATGGTCTCTCTTGAAACTTTGAAAGTTGTACAAGGTGTCTATCTATCTACCTACCTACAATAGGCTGATGCAGTGCATGTTGACCTGTGCTCCGATATTAGTAAACTGTTGGTCAAATGTTAGGAAAAGAAGTGACAATTTTCATCACAACATCTTTGGCATCTTCTTCGAGTAACACTTATAATAAAAATCGTGTAATGAATGCATTTTATAACAAATTCGATGAAAAACGCTAATTGTGACTCTCAACATCAAACAAATGAAGATTATAAACAAATCCTTCTGCCATTTCGGTCGATGTGTCGTAGTGCGGACACACGTGACGGTTCACAGGCATATTTTTGGCATTTGAATCTGTTTAACAGAATTAAAGCCTTATTTATTGCTCGTATTGCTTCGAATCAAACTAAAAGCAATTACATTGCATTTTAAGAAAGTCCTAGAGGAGTTATGTTTAGAACATATGTAAACTCTAATAAAACGGTCGCATTAAATGCGACCTAATTTCAGCTACATAAATTGACTACAGATATAATCATGCATAACAAATGGGTCACATTGATGATAGAGAAAATACAGCTTGTCCGAATTTATTTCGGGAGCAGCACAAATCGTATTAAAACGTTACCTGTAAGACTATTCGTAATATCAATGAATCTCTGTGCTACAAAACTTTGAAATCTCATTAAAATCAGATGAAATGAAACTGTCGTACAAGGAAACTTTGACATCTCACTAAAATCAGATCAAACAAAATGTTGTTCAACGCTGCATCTCAATCTGAGTACTGCTCCATGAGGATCATGTCTTGTGACCTTTCACCTTCCATAACTTCAACCAATCACAGGCCTGCATTCATGTGGAATCATGCCTCAGATTTTCTAGCCTCGTTGCTGATTGGCTGGAGTGAAGGACTTCTCCAGAGCAGTACTCTGATGAAAATGTAACAAGGTACGAAGGTTACATTTGAGCTAATTTTAATGAGATTGCAAAGCCATGTGGATCACCTACATAATTGTACCCTTCCCCTTGGCCTTTGACATGGATGGATTATACAATGAAGCCTTGCAGAATGGTCATGGTGATAACACCATCACTGCTGAATGAAGAAATCCTTTGAAACTTTATCAAACAAATGAATAGTACCTCAGTCAAATCCTTCATCAAACAAGTAAATTGTACCTCTGTGAAATCCTTTATCAAAGGTTGATGGTACCTCAGTGAAATCCTTTATCAAAGGTTGATGGAACCTCCGTGAAGTCCTTTATCAAAGGTTGATGGTACCTCAGTGAAATCCTTTATCAAAGGTTGATGGTACCTCAGTGAAATCCTTTATCAAAGGTTGATGGTACCTCTGTGAAATCCTTTATCAAAGGTTGATGGTACCTCTGTGAAATCCTTTACCAAAGGTTGATGGTACCTCTGTGAAATCCTTTATCAAAGGATGATGGTACCTTAGTGAAATCCTTTACCAGAGGTTGATGGTACCTCAGTGAAATCCTTTATCAGAAGACTAACCGACAAAATCATTTGAAAAATGTCCTTACAACCAGTGTAACAACTGATGGATGGCAATTAATGAAAAACTAACCTCAATTTCATACAATTGTCAGAGTCAGAATTCAAAACAAAAAAATTCTTTTTTGGAGACCCTGTTCAGTTAGAATAGTGACTAGAGGCTTACACTAAGTGGTTTAAGTGTATAACAGGGCTATGTAATATTCTCCTCACAGTCACCCGATGAATATTTGTGGACATATTTGCTCACCAAAATTTTGGAGAAAAGAGGATAAAGCCGCCAACAACAGAGTTACATGTTTCGAAGGTCAGACGCCCTTCATCAGACCGGGGGCAATATTTTGTGTTCAACTTTTCTTTTCAAGATTTGAATGGGGAAAAAGTGCTTCCTTTGTGAATTCAAAAATGATCTTGGTAACGGGCAGCAGAACGAAAATCTACCTTTAAGCGTTGGCGGATCCAGCAATTTTAAAAGGGGTTGGGCGTTGGTGGATTGGTTCGCCCATCACATTTATGCAAAAAAAATTCAAAAGGGGAGTTTTAAAACCCTCCCTTCTCCCCCTCCCCCCGAGTCCGTCCACCACTGTATCAAGTATTCCAGGGTGCTGTGTAGGAGACAGGACACAGACCATGGTTTGTTAAAGGATGACGAGGAACCAGAGTGAGGATACTCTTGGATCAAGACAATGTTTGTATCACAGACATTTACTTCAAACAGCTAGTCCACTTCAAGATGGGATCATGTTGCTCCGAATACTTGGGTCCAGACTCTCTATCATCTATGCATGCTCACGTGGATGGAGTTCTGATAAAATCTAGTTGGCTTGCTCCTCCTTTGAAACAAAATGGACAACCCCCGACCATAAAATGCTTTGAATATGTGTAAGTACATAATTAAATGCATAAAACATCTTTTAAGAAAACAATATCAGATCCACTCAGTAGAGTAACGGGCAAAAGTTGAATTGCGTTCATCGACGTCAGTGGCGTGTCTAAATTGTGTAAAATATGTTTTTCAATAAACTCTTGGATAAGGGAACTTTTTTAAGTATTGTTTTGGCTGCTAAAAATGATGACAAACTTTTTAAATTAGAGTAAAATTGTTTACAAATTGTACATGTGTTTACACACTGAGATTGAGGTAAAACGAAAATAAAAAATAATTAGTTGACAAGTTAGATTTGTTTTTCAAATCTATTTGATTGGCCTTATTTTTGCCAATTTCTTTACTGGTAAGTGAATTGGGAGTATGAAACAAGCAATCTCTATACGTTTCATTACATAAAATTTTAATCTCCAAACATCTGATAATAATTTTGACACGCCACTGTTCATAGCGCAATTCAAGAGATAATAAACAAACAAACAAACAAACAAACAAACAACGAAAGCGGCATCGGTCGTGCTCACGGAGACAGTTAACACAGAAAAGCTCTAAAAAGCAGCCATTGTAAGCCATAGTAAGTAAGCTAAGCATGGTCCAGCAACATACGGACATGTAATATACAAGATACATGCAGTTAAAGGGGCAGTAGCACGTATTTTCGCTCAAATACATGCAGTTAAGAAGGGTAAAAGTAAGTCATTTGTCCAGCACCACAGAGAGAGAACCAAATGGCCTGTAAATATATTCATATAGACATATTGCTGTAACAAAGCTTCAAGCTTCTGCATGGCGACATACATGACAGATGTCATATATATATATAGATATATATATATGTATAAAGGCATTTCATAAACGAGACTGGCCATTTGAATATTGCTTTCAGCGGCTGAGACTTTCTAGTGATCACAGGAGCCCTCTCGGAACATTTCACTCGTCTTGCTTTTCGTATAATACCCAAAATAACGTCATTTCGATATATTCATAGGAAGATGGTTTAGGACTTACAAATATAAAATAGAAATGTGTGTCATTTTTCTAAAGGAATTAAGCTCCAGCAGGGCAGATTTATCTATTTACTGCAGAAGTAGAGTTTCCGTCTTTATGCAAATAAAACAAAAAACTTTTTTCTTGTCTTGATAATAAAATTTGGGGACAAATACAGAAAGAGTAATGTGTTAAATGGGTCACTTCTTTTAGAGAAATATACTTCAAAGTTAAACATTCTGTTTAGGTTCACAACACTACATCAAATACTGGCCGATCAACCAACACACTCTGACTGTTGGACAGTACTTCGGTGGATATTCATGACGTGACAGGTCCATCAAAATTATTAGAAGAAAAAATGCATGATAATCACAAAATATTTGAAACAGATTTTGGCTAGTGATATATATAACAATATCCTTTCAGCATTTTCTCAGTTGGCTAAAAAAAGGAATAAAAACAGCTTTGTATTTATCAAAATATAGTAAATATTTGATTACGTTCAACTGGCAATATTTAGAGTGACAATCCACTAGAGAAAGAACAGGTTCCAGCTCAGGTTGCATGGGTTATAGTGACACGCACTGGTTTGGTTGGTGGGAGTAGGATGTGGGGGATTGGGGGGGGGTCTAGGGGAGGGGGAGGGGGGTCGGCATCTTAACGGATTCTAGGGGAGGGGGGTAGGGGGTTGGAAACCTTGCCTCACTCCAGCCAGGGACTTTTGAATATGAGTCTGGGGTCAGAGTCTAAAAGGACTCTAGGGGCAGCGGGAGAGGGAGGGGGAGGGGGAGGGGGAGGGGGAGGGGATCTGTGGGGGTGGGAAACCTAGCCTTGTTCCAGCCAGGGAGTCTAACTTGTGAAGATGAGTAGGGTCGGCGTTTTAACAGATTCTAGGGGGGAGGAGGGAGGAGGGATGGGGATGGGGAGGGGATCTGTGGGGGTCGGAAACCTTGCCTTGTTCCAGCCAGGGAGTCTAACTTGTGAAGATGAGTCTTGGGTCAGAGTCTTAAAGGTCTCTAGGGGGGAGGGGGGATCAGGGTGGTCATAGAGTCTTGTGAGGAGGGGTTGTGGTCAGATTCTTACAGACTCTAACCATGGACAGTAAATTGTGAGGAGGAGTTTGAGTGGGAATGCTGGAGGTTAAGAGAGTTGGGGTTGGGTTCAAGGGGTGAGGTTGAGTTTAACTTTCAAGAGGGGTTAGAAAACCTTAACGGTTTCTCACCAGGGACCGGAACTTATGAGAACGGGTTTTGGGTTTGGGAATGATGTGGATGGGTAGAAATCCTATCTCAGCATCAGGAACCAGAGAAGGGCATCTTCTTTTAACCCATTCCAGCTTCATGACTCTCTGTCACTAGGCAGGGTGCCAGAGAGATTTCTCAGCCGCAACCCAGCAAGGCGTGGGAAGTTTCCTTCCCGGCCATCAGGGTGGATTGAGAATGTTCTCGACACCATCCTAGCTGAAGGGAGGAAGAGTCTCAGACCACCACAGTGAGGGAAAGACAGGTACCATAGTTTCACTGTTTTAGGGAAGGGATGGAATCACATGAAGGAGAAACCGACGGGTTACATGGAGGAGAAATTGAGAGGGTCCCAATCCCACGCTAGCTGGACCTTTGGGTCCGACATCACTAGAATTGCTATATCACGGACTGTTGGACAGCGGAAGGTTCTCGGTTAAAGTGATGACCACTCAGAGGACAGCAGGCCAGCGTCTCGCCGGCAGCCATCTTGGCCCGTCTCTCTATTCATCATGGTAAAGTCGTGTGGTTTAAAGTGACACCCACTAGTGTGTCAGACAGACGGACAGACGGACAGACAGACAGCATAGCTATTGCTCAAAGTTGGCACTACTTCGCTGGGCAGGTTCGTAGTAAGGCTCACATCCAAGAAAGGAGGAAGAGTCCAAAACGTTGTGGAGTCTGACCCCTTGTTTTGGACATGGAACCGTTCGGACACTCGTGTGAGCACTTTGAGTCCCATGAGTCGGTGCACTAGGTGCTGTGCTTCTAGGATAGGTCAAGGGAGAGTGACCACTCACACTGACAGGCCAAACTGACCAATGCTTCGGACGGTACTCAAACACAATGTTCACTACACTCTTGCTAAGGTAATCTATATCTGGTATCTTTGGGGCATTCATACAGTCAGCCACACGTTCCTCATTCATGCATTAAAACGTAAGTCCTCGAAAAAACTATTTGACATTGTCTACATGTACAAAACAATTCCATTTGAACAACTGCACTTGTTGTTCACATTGTACTTCTTCACAGCAATGAATTCCACTACCGGCTGATAAACCTAATTATCCATTGAGTTCTGCTGTACCCATCGACAAATCCCAACCACTATCCAAATCCCACTAATCCCAAAACTCTGTCCACTATCCACCAACCTCCACTTCCGATTAAATCTAACACTGAACACCAAAACTCATCAATGTATACCCACTTATTACTGACATACCGAGTCCCCAATTCCACAGACATTCCCTTACTATGAATCCCCACCCCCATCTCCCCTCAAATAAACCAAGGTCACAGACCTCATTTATTGTCCCATGCAACCATCTACCTTCCCACCCATACATCTAACAGTATCTATCAAAACTCATCAGTGCATACCCACTAATTACTAACAACCCAATCCCTCCCCTCCCCCCACCCACCACTTCAAATGAACGGTACCAATTTCATCTATTTATTCACCTTCCCACCCGTCCATCCGTCCACTCATCCATCCACCTTCCCACCCATCCACCCACCCACCCATCCATCCATCCATCCACCCACCCATCCATCCACCCACCCACTCATCCATCCACCCATCCATGCACCCACTCATCCATCCACCCACCCATCCATCCACCCACTTATCCATCCACCCACTCATCCATCCACCCACTCATCCATCCATCCACCCACCCATCTATCCACCCACACCAGTTACGTCAACAGCTGACAGCGCAATCATCGGCCTTCGTTTAAAGCACCTGCCTACAATGGCTGCTAGCGTGAGTGAAAGCAGCATTTGCCATGGGTCAAAGTCTGCGCACAAAACATCTAGAAGCTGGCAGGGTATATATATAACAATAATGGTATCTACACGTACGTCCACAAGTTACATGGTTATGTTTCAAACACAATGCCCATGTAGACAGGGCAATAACATAAAAAAAACTGTTACTAAACCCATAATATCAATTAAGACAAAATTATATGTAACTTTGATTAGATATAATATATATGTATATGTATATATAAAGCCCGCCTTTCAGGCGAGTGACTGACTCGTAAAGTAAAACAGAATTGCCACACCGAAAATAAAGGGCGTCAGATCATGGACATCACAACTGTTCGTGGTATGAATACACGTTTGTCAATCTGGACGAATCGTGTGTCACATCTATCAGATCTACGTCTCCCGACTATCTCACTGGCAAGCATGCATATTTATACATACATGTACAAGGTAATAGGAACATAGCTCCAAGGGGCACGGCCATCTTTAGACTTGGTCCACGCCGTGCCGCGGAGCTCGCAAAACGGTTAACGGGTCCCGTCTTCACAGGATGTGGAATTTGTGCGAGGAGAAGTAAGTACATTCAATGTAAAGCTTGTTTTGATCTTTGGCATGGAAAAATGTTTTTGACAAGTGAAACTATTTTGACAGT
Source organism: Gibbula magus (assembly GCA_936450465.1). Lineage (NCBI taxonomy): Eukaryota > Metazoa > Mollusca > Gastropoda > Trochida > Trochidae > Gibbula > Gibbula magus. The sequence goes on from OW388302.1 coordinate 61,956,249, forward strand.
TAAGAAGATGCCTCCATGTTGGTAGAGACTAAGAGTCTTGTACAGTATGCTCTGCCCGACCCAGGCAATCCTGGCAAACCTGGACTAACTTGTACAGTATTTTCTGCCTGATTCAGGCAATCCTGGCAAACCTGGACTGACTGGTACAGTGTGTTCTGCCTAGCCCAAGCAATCCTGGCAAATCTGGACTGACCTGCACTGTGTTCTGCCTGGCAATCCTGGTAAACCTGGAATAACCTCTGACAAACTGGGAAAATCTTGGTACCAGGAATAACCTCAGACAAACTGGGAACATCTTGGCACCGGGAATAACCCAAGACAAACTGGGAATATCCTGGTAACAATTTAGTAGACCGTGAATGAATGGTTAATCATGAAAGACCAGATTTGCTAGGAATGACCAGCCTCAGAGAAAGCCAACTTGGATTTGAAAGGCCAGACTCACTAAAAACGACCATGTTTGCCAGGAATGGTAAGGCTGACGAGGAATAACATGGTACCAACCTTGTTAACCAATCAGATCAGGCAAGCCAGTAAAGAGAGGGCCGGCATCACATTGGGGTATAGGCATATATCTATATATATTTACATTCACATTGCAATGTTGCTGGGCGCTACAGTTATAGAGGCACAGCTAGATACTACACAAGATAAGTATATGGCACGTAATATACAAGTGTGGCATTTAGTACTTCGAGTCTGCAACCGGGCCTCGACGCCTCGACTCACGCTCAGAATACGTCAAGTCTACTGGACTCCCTCATTTTCTTTGTATGAAATTGAAAATTATCAATTAAACATGGCCGAATGAGAAACAATGAAGCTGATGGATTTCGATTGGAAATTTTCCAAGTTTTACAACAATGTTATGAAATGAAAACGTTTAGGTATGATGCGAAATTTTCAATTTCCAAAATATGAAGTTTGAAAATATACTCCATTTCAAATTTCAATTTACAAAATCCATATGAGACAAGAGTTGCTTCCCTTGATTTGCTTCATAAGACACAGACAGACAAACTGAGGTTACATGTGGGCACATTCACCAATCCGGCACTGACAGTGTGCCACGCCCACTTTTACCAAAGCCACGCCCCCTATCAATCAACCAATCAATGAGTATTATGAACACTTTGGGTGTCAATCCTCTGCCATCTTATGCATGCAGAATAAGTAACGGCCGCAAGTCACCGGCCGATTTGATTTTGGGTTAAAACATCAAGTTACAAATGACTATCATTGGTGACATTTTCAGTATATATATACACCATGTATATATAGATATACCCTGTATAACATCTAAACCTATATCTAGGACTATGTACAGTATTCTAGCACTTTCAGCTATTCGGTCCTTTTGATTTGCCCTTTGACTATATGCCAGTTCATACTGACTTTGAGTCGTTTCTATAACAACCGACGTGTAGGAAAATCAACAAATACTTCAAGAATTACACAGTAGTGTCACGTGTCACGAGTCATGTGTCACGAGTCAACCCTCTCACTGTACAGCAGATGATGGGATGTACAGATCTGGCAGTAGCTTCCTCAAACGTCACAATACGCAGATATGTCCTTCATTTCACAACGTACAGTCTATCACACTATCACAATTTGGATTGCTGCGCTGGTGCGACTGACGGCGGTCCGACTGATCGTCTACAATTTTAGAATTATATTTTGATAAATTGGTGGACAATTTTCTAGTTCACGTCTCTGAGCGTGACTTCACAACATATGATTGATTGTTATGTCAGGTGATGGAGCAGCCATTTTGTTCAGTTTATGTGTAGCAACTTAGATTTTGAGAGATTATGGTTACAACCATTTCTTTATACAAGTCTGACCATGATTTTACAGCATGTGAAAGAGCTGCCATTTTTTTAATAGTGTGGAAAATAAGCAAATTTCGAGACTTAATTGTCATGACAATTTCTTCGATCAGTGAGTATCCATTTTAGACATGTTGATAGAGCAGTGACATGGTTTAGATTGGATTTTAAAGTATGGCAAAGAGAATTCTTGGAACAAGAGAATGAGAGATGGTCTTTTATACAGCTTTCGAACAGTTGTAGCGACCAGTCGTAATCCAGCAGCGCTACTCGCCCAGCAGGACAGCATCACAGGGATAGAAAGACTGGTTATGGTAAAATAAGAAGAGGAGCATTAAAATGGCACAGATGAGATACAGCTGACGATGTCTGTTTAACAGACGATACAACATCGAGAAATGGGATGAACATCAATTGTGAAACACACATAACCTCCAAACTATAACCGTGGTCCAATTTTGATAAAAATGTTGAATAAATTAACCCAACTCGAACAATATCCGACAAAGTGGTCCACAAAAAACATTTGCATAGCTCTGGGATTTTCTGAACACAAATCTATTTTCATTTCAAAGTAATTAAATATCAATTTGACTCTTAAAACTTTGCAAAAGGTAAACCGATTGACTAAAAGTATTATGTAACTGATGTCAACCGACTATGTCGTTCAATGCTGTTTTTACCAGTATTTTTGCACAATGAACAGATGAAGTAACCGTAAACACATAGATTGGTCGTTTTCTAAGATAATGGACATGGACTCTTAGAAATATTAAACCTAAAGGATATTAAAATAAACCCATATGGTCCTCTCTGTTTAACACAGAACATAATTCAACAAACATCCCATGGTCCCTTTGAGGGTAACACACTATTCGTCCTGCAATCCGTAAAACGCGATTTACCAGAAGTCATCAAAAGTGTTTATAACACTCGCAGTTAATATAGAACACTTAAAGAGGCAGTAGCACGTTTTTTCACTGAAATAAGTTGATGAAATGTATTTGAAAAATAATGTCACTCATAGTAAAACACCCTTCTGTCTTCGAAAAATCAAGTTAAAAAATGAGTGTACATGGTTCCGTAAAAGGTGAGAATCATTATGTCATTCAAAATAATAAATTGTGTTCACAAAAAAATGGCCTTCATGCAATTTTTGCTTTTTTCGCAACATCGTTATTACCACTACGGATAATTGGTTTGTGTAATAAGATGTTTTACCCTCTAAAGTAAATATGAATGCCATAAACTATCATTATAAATGGGAAATTTGAAAAAAATAAAATTTGCAAAAAAACGTGCTACTGCCCCTTTAAGGCAAATACACGTGTTACTAATCACAATTCTAACTCATCATGAACGTTTTAAATTTTTCAAGTTGCATTCAACCAGAAATAGCAGTGATGAGACATGGGTCCAGTTCAACAAAGCCATCTTAAGAGTTACAATCAACTGTAGCCCGTAATGCTACTGTCAATTTTAAATGTTTCGAAGAACGGAACCCTGTCTGTTTTTCTTAGTCTTAAAATTCAAATAACTCGTTTTCAGAAAATCTCAGTTAAATATACAAAATGAACAATTGTATTAAATGAAGACAAAATACTGTCCTGTATACTGCCTGGCGGTGATACACCAATCGAGTGCTACTTTATGTGGCTGGTGAGGTGGCAGTTGAAGTCCACGCGATCCTTGCAGGATAGTTTGCAGATGACACACTTGAACGGCTCCGAGTCGTGCGAGTGGAACCCGTTGTGCAGCAGGTAGAGGGTGCAGTCGTCGAAGATAATGTGACAGTGCTCGCACTTGTAAACCTTCCCCTTCCACAGAAGGTACGAGACCAGGGCCACGTCCTCGGCGTCGTTAGGCTCCGCTGGCAGCTTCATCCCGTTGGTCGGTAGTCCGGTAGGCAGACAGGAAGTTGACTGCGGCATCTCCTGTTCGCTGCTGGCGCTACTGCTGTACCGACGCATCGGGTGTCGCTGCTTCCGACCGCTAGACGATGACGGCATCATGCGAGTGTTTAGATTCTGTCGCTCGATGGCAAGAGGCTGAGCATCATCCGTCCCACCATTTTCAACGCCGTCAGGAGATTGGGAGCCGTCGCTCGACTCGCTGAGGGGGCCAGGATTCTGGGACGTGTCTGCGTCCTGGTCCATCTTACCGTTTGACTCCGGTGCGCCGGTGCCGTCAGGGTTAGAGATAGGGGGCGAGTGATGCGACTCGGTGCTGTACTTGCGTCCAGACTGGTGGCTAGTGGTGCTGACTACCTCGTTGTTTTCTATAATGGGGGCGCCGGTGGTCACGGGGGACACCTGTTCAGGGGGAAGCTTGAGCTGTGCAGCTAGAGACATGCTGGGGAAGTATTGGGAGCGGAGTAGACTCAGTTCCGGCTGGTCGGGGAGGCAGGTGAGGGGGGCGTGGCTGTACATCCCTCCAAGGGACCCTGCAGGGAAACTCGGGGAGAAGGAACCGCCCACCGGGGAGCGGAACGGCATGATGGAAGAGAACGGTGGAAGCTGCCCCTGGAACAGGTGTAGTCGATCCTGTATGCATTGGTTTAAAGGTAAACAATATTGACATACATATTAGAAATAATTTTGTAAAACTTTTGTCAATTTTTATCCTAAGACAAATGCTCACTTGTGATTGTTTGATTAAGAATCAGAAATATCAAATAATCTTATAATCAAATTGTACTTATTCTAAGTCAATTGTCTTGCCATGGGAATAAATAGAATATAATTGGCAGCCTATTATTACTACTCTGTATCTGATTACTACATTTTATTGCATGCAAATGACATATTTACTAACCTGGAACACCGAATGAGGAGGGAAGTGACCCTCTCCGTCCAGCATAAGCGCCTCGGAGCAGGGGGGTAGACTAGCGCAGCGCCCTTCCTCCTTCTGCTCACAAGAGGTGTTTCCAGGACTGCCCATAGGTGGCGAGTAGTCCATCATGGCCTCCGACATCTGCGGGTGGGTTGTCATGTGCTGCTGAAGCTCCTGCCACTTTGTGAACGTTGCGTAGCAGATGTGGCATCGCTGGATTGTGTCTGTCATGTGACGTCTCTCGTGCATCCGGTAGCTCCCGCTCTGAGCGAAGGTACGTCCGCAGACCTTGCAGACGTAGGGTTTCTCTCCGGTGTGGATTCGCTCGTGGGTGCGCAGAGTGCCGATCTGAGTGAAGCTCTTCCCGCAGGAGGAGCAAGAGTAGGGCCGCTCGCCCGTGTGGATTCTTTTGTGTGTACTGAGGCTGCTTTGACTAGAAAAGACCTTTCCGCAGAGTTTGCATACAATTGGGGAGTTGATCTCCGTCCCATTGCGCATCCGCTGCTGGAGTGACGACGTAATCATCGAGCTGGCTGCCTTTATAACGAGACTCCGGTCATGCTCGGACTTCACGACTGCTGCGACTTGACTATTGAGCTGAGTTTTGGGGCTGGAGGAGTTACTTCCTGTTCCGCTGTTGCCACCTACAAGACTGCCTCCACCGTGGTTGGAGTGCACGCGTTCATGCTTCTTCCAGTTACTTGGGTCACTGAAGCGTTTTCCACACACCGAACACGCGAACGGCTTCTCGCCCGTGTGAAGACGCTCGTGGGCTTTGATGTATCCGGCCTGTGAGAAGGTCTTGCCACAGTACCTGCATGCAAGTTTATTAGAGTGCCCATATCGTAAACTGTTTATCATGGCATTAGAAACAATACTAGGATTTGAGAGTTTTCGGCCGAAGCGAGACATTGGTGTGTGAGACATATCGAGAGCATCTGACTGTTGTTCCTTCTCCCCTTCCCCGTTTTCCTCCCCGCTTGGTGCCCCTCCCGGCGCGCCCCCTACGCTGATCCCCTTCACCGGCTCTGTAGCGTATGCCTCAGCCATGATGTCAGCGTCGGACATGGTGCACTGTGTGGGAGCCACATCAATCTGCCAGTCAGTCACACCGCCCCTGCAACAATAAGTAACATGTCAGTCACACCGCCCCTGTAACAACAAGTAACATGTCAGTCAGTCACACATCCCCTGCAACAATAAGTAACATGTCAATCAGTCACACCGCCACTGTAACAACAAGTAACATGTCAGTCAATCACACCGCCCCTGCAACAATAAGTAAAATGTCAGACACACCGCCCCTGCAACAGTAAGTAACATGTCAGTCAGTCACGTCGCCCCTGCATCAATTAGTAACATGTCAGTCAGTCACACCACCCCTGCAACAACAAGTAACATGTCAGTCACTTACACCGCCGCTGCAACAATAAGTAACATGTCAATCAGTCACACCGCCCCTGCAACAATAAGTAACATGTCAGTCAGTCACACTGCCCCACCAACAATAAGTAACATGTCAGTCAGTCACACCGCCCCTGCAACAATAAGTAACATGTCAGTCACACCGCCCCTGCAACAATAAGTAACATGTCAGTCAGTCACACCGCCCCTGTAACAATAAGTAACATGTCAGTCAGTCACACCGCCCCTGTAACAATAAGTAACATGTCAGTCAGTCACACCGCCCCACCAACAATAAGTAACATGTCAGTCAGTCACACCACCCCTGCAACAACAAGTAACATGTCAGTCACTTACACCGCCGCTGCAACAATAAGTAACATGTCAATCAGTCACACCGCCCCTGCAACAATAAGTAACATGTCAGTCAGTCACACTGCCCCACCAACAATAAGTAACATGTCAGTCAATCACACCGCCCCTGCAACAATAAGTAACATGTCAGTCACACAGCCCTTGCAACAATAAGTAACATGTCAGTCACACAGCCCTTGCAACAATAAGTAACATGTCAGTCAGTCACACCACCCCTGCAACAATAAGTAACATGTCAGTCAGTCACACCGCCCCACCAACAATAAGTAATATGTCAGTCAGTCACACTGCCCCACCAACAATAAGTAACATGTCAGTCAGTCACACCGCCCCTGCAACAATAAGTAACATGTCAATCAGTCACACCGCCCCTGTAACAACAAGTAACATATCAGTCAGTCACACTGCCCCTGCAACAATAAGTAACATGTCAATCAGTCACACCGCCACTGCAACAACAAGTAACATGTCAGTCAATCACACCGCCCCTGCAACAATAAGTAAAATGTCAGACACACCGCCCCTGCAACAATAAGTAACATGTCAGTCAGTCACGTCACCCCTGCATCAATTAGTAACATGTCAGTCAGTCACACCGCCCCTGTAACAACAAGTAACATGTCAGTCAGTCACACCACCCCTGCAACAATAAGTAACATGTCAATCAGTCACACCGCCCCTGTAACAACAAGTAACATGTCAGTCAGTCACACCGCCCCTGCAACAATAAGTAACATGTCAATCAGTCACACCGCCACTGCAACAAGTAACATGTCAGTCAATCACACAGACCCTGCAAAAATAAGTAAAATGTCAGACACACCGCCCCTGCAACAATAAGTAACATGTCAGTCAGTCACGTCGCCCCTGCATCAATTAGTAACATGTCAGTCAGTCACACCACCCCTGCAACAACAAGTAACATGTCAGTCACTTACGCAGCCGCTGCAACAATAAGTAACATGTCAATCAGTCACACCGCCCCTGCAACAATAAGTAACATGTCAGTCAGTCACACTGCAACACCAACAATAAGTAACATGTCAGTCAATCACACCGCCCCTGCAACAATAAGTAACATGTCAGTCACACCGCCCCTGCAACAATAAGTAACATGTCAGTCAGTCACACCGCCCCTGCAACAATAAGTAACATGTCAGTCAGTCGCACCGCCCCTGTAACAATAAGTAACATGTCAGTCAGTCACACCGCCCCTGCAACAATAAGTAACATGTCAGTCAGTCGCACCGCCCCTGTAACAATAAGTAACATGTCAGTCAGTCACACCACCCCTGCAACAATAAGTAACATGTCAATCAGTCACACCGCCCCACCAACAATAAGTAACATGTCAGTCAGTCACACCACCCCTGCAACAACAAGTAACATGTCAGTCACTTACACCGCCGCTGCAACAATAAGTAACATGTCAGTCAGTCACACCGCCCCTGCAACAATAAGTAACATGTCAGTCAGTCACACTGCCCCACCAACAATAAGTAACATGTCAGTCAATCACACCGCCCCTGCAACAATAAGTAACATGTCAGTCAATCACACCGCCCCTGCAACAATAAGTAACATGTCAGTCAGTCACACCGCCCCTGCAACAATAAGTAACATGTCAGTCAGTAACACCGCCCCACCAACAATAAGTAACATGTCAGTCAGTCACACCGCCCCACCAACAATAAGTAACATGTCAGTCAGTCACGTCGCCCCTGCAACAATAAGTAACATGTAAGTCAGTCACACCGCCCCTGCAACAATAAGTAACATGTAAGTCAGTCATACCGGCCCTGCAACAATAAGTAACATGTCAGTCAGTCACACCGCCCCACCAACAATAAGTAAAATGTCAGTCAGTCACACCGCCCCTGCAACAATAAGTAACATGTCAGTCAGTCACACCGCCCATGTAACAACAAGTAACATGTCAGTCAGTCACACCGCCCCTACAACAATAAGTAACATGTCAGTCAGTCACACCGCCCATGTAACAATAAGTAACATGTCAGTCAGTCACACCGCCCCTGTAACAATAAGTAACATGTCAGTCAGTCACACCGCCCCTGTAACAATAAGTAACATGTGTGTCAGTCACACCGCCCCTGTAACAATAAGTAACATGTCAGTCAGTCACACCGCCCCGGTAACAAATGGTGACCTGTCAGTCAGTCACACCGCACCGACAACAATAAGTAACATGTCAGTCACACCGCCCCTGCAACAATAAGTTACATGTCAGTTAGTCACACCGCCACAACAACAATAAATCATCCAGTCACAATGTCATGGAATATTAGTGCGCCTGTACTTTCTATGGAACTTGGAAGTCATAAATCATGTGAGTGTCTTCCTCAGTCCAAAAATACCTGGAGGGCTACCATAATAATCTAATTACTTCTGACAGATACAATTCCAAGTTCATCGGTACATGAATACATTGTAAACTTTAACAATTCATATCATACTCATTTTCATATTCATCTCGTTAGAGGGTCGGCATATAATGGTCTTTTCTTAATTTATACAGTACTTAAAGTGTTTAATATTTACTGGGCTCCTTGTTAGAAACATTTTTGATTACTCAAAACATGACTGGCTTACATATTGTTTAAAAACACATCCTCTGGTTTACATGTGGTCAAAAAATGTGTTCTTGACTTACATATGATCTCAAAACATGCTCTCGAATTACATGTTGTCTCAGAATATGCCCATGAATTATATGTTGTCTCAAAACATGCCCATGGTTTACATGTTGTCTCAGTACATGCTCCTGGTTTACATGTTGTCTCAAAACATGTCCTTGAATTACATGTTGTCTCAGTACATACCCATGAATTACATGTTGTCTCAGAACATGCCAATGGTTTACATGTTGTCTCAAAACATGCCCATGAATTACATGTTGTCTCAGAACATGCCCATGGTTTACATGTTGTCTCAAAACATGTCCTTGGTTAACATGTTGTCTCGAAACATGTTGTCTTAAAACATGACCCATGCCACCCCTCCCGTAACCCTGAGTTGTATTCTAAACCCCAGGTTATATTTTTGTGCAGTCAGTCTTCGTACGGACCCCAAATTTCTGGACAATTATCAACTGTAACCAAATCATGCAGATAAACGTACTGCATAATCCTATTTACGCAGTGTATTCAAGGAAATACGGTATACATACAAACAGTGTTCTTTGTATGTTAATAAAATGATCTTATCTTGATGTCAAGATAGAAAACGCATCTTCCATTAAGAAGGTGAGTGGACTCTGCCCACCATGGGTGGTACTGCACTGAATTTAAATGAGGTTTTTCATCCATACTTTACTGCATCTAGCACAGTTCTCCACGACATGCCAGGACGACTTGCTGTAAGGAGAATACCTTTGTCTCATGCAATGTGAACTTCACGAAAATCATATTTTTCAAAAACTTAAATTCATAAGATTTGTATGTTGTGACCTTTTTTGTATTCCTGGTAGTATTTTTAATGAGATACCTGTAAATGTTAATATCTGCAAATCTTTCTATATATATTTCATGATAGTCAGTGTAATATTAATTACATCTACAATGGCATCTTCCGCACGGGGCGATATATGCCCTTTTAGAAAACGCATATTGACCCTTGCGACAACTCGAAAGGATTTCGGAGACAGGGAGTAACACGACTATTCAGCTATGGTGTAGACCAATCAAATGCGCGTTTACAAATCACGAACACACACGTTGGGTGAACGTTTCTTCTTTTGATTTAAATTACCCTACTACGCTGATTACGCTCGATTAATTAGTGATTAAACTAAATCATAACTTGTGGGTAAATGAAACAAACCACAATTTATTCAAGATCTGATAATAGCTCTCTTGTTTAATTCTCCCATTGAAGTTATAAACTGTTTTGAAACTTTTATTATGCAAATGAGTTTAACATCCGAGATGAACAATCCCAAAGTATTATAAGCAATTTGTGAAGATGTCGGTGCAATACCAACTTTTGGATCGGTTGGGTTGGTAACGACCAATTTGATTGGTCAATAGAGAGGATGTAACTCTCTTTGGATGATAGGTGGCGCTGACTCTGTCTCAGAAACCCCTTCGAGTTGTGGCAAGGGTCAGTATGTATTTTCTAAAAGTGCATATATGGCCCGATGTGTGCGGAAGATGGTACCAGTCGGGGATCCGAGAAGATTCAAAGAGGGTTTCACATATTGTAAAAGGGGGAGGGGCTTTCCCGAGGTTTTTATACAAATTTACATGTACAATTTTTCAATTTTTTGTTTAAATTGTTTAAATTTTATAATCAGTCCACTAAGCAACAGTAGATGATGCGTTTTATTCTCTCATCTATACAGAGGCCATTTGTGTTATGCGCGCAAAAATATAGGCTTTTACCTGTCGAGAAATGAGATACAATTGATATTACACCGAAAACACAAAATATTACATTTAGGGCTGTAACGATTCATCGATACCTACGATACAATCGTAGCTTGGGAAATCGTGATTATTGTATCGTGAGCCTCCTGTATCGTGATACACTAAAAATAGATTTCACTTACTTAAAAATGAAAAGAAAAACTAAGTGAACACTATAAAACCAGCTAGTGTTGTGCAGTAACAGTAACTACAGTAAGCATGAAGCAATCTGATTCATTAATAACTGTTTTTAGAAGAAAGAAAAAATTGGATTTTTGATCATCTCATAACACAAAATTTCCACCATCTTGAAAATTCACAAAATATGCATGAAGTTATCCTTAAAACAATGTATCGTGATACATTCTGAATCGCTTGTCTGTATCGTGATACATATCGTATCGTGAGATTTCTCATGATACTCAGCCCTAATTACATTTACTATATGCTCCTGTGGTCAGAAACTACTCTGAAACATGTATGTTCACAATAAAGAAGCTGTTATCCCGAAAACATTGTTTCCATATGTATTCCACTTCAAAAGACTTGGAATTTCTAACTGATCTATTATAGATAAGCAATCGATGATCGATACTAATAACAAAAGTTTGGAAGAAAGCCCGCAACAGCAAAGCTATGATGCTACACAAAGCAATGAAACCTGCACCCTTCTTGTCAGTGACAACAAGGAGCAGGTAAATAACATTCCACTATCCTACGCCCCCTCCCCTTCAAACCCCCCCCCCCCCCCCCCCCCCAAAAAAACAAAAATATAATATGCAAGCAAAATGATTGAACCACCCAATTTTCAACCCCCGGATCCGCCAAAGCCAGGTGTTTATAACAATCTTTCATGTCCGATTGACAACAAGGAGTGTGCTTTGCCACTAGATGCGCAAAAAGTGTAAATAACAAATAACAGGAGAGGGTTTCACTTAGTTGGATAACTTGTACCCAGTCCTTTCAATGGAATAAATATATTTAAATCAAAACAAATAACATGCCACTATCCTAATTTATCCCTGGCAGCAAGAATGAAATCTCTGACATCACTGGAGTAATCTCATTATTGGCCATAGTCATTACTCAACGTAATTTCGCAACATTCTATTGTTAATTTCACAAACAAATCTTCAATAAAACAACGAAAATTTTCCATATATAGAATGCTTAGATGTCCAACTAGGTATTTCCGCAGATGACAAATACATAATTATTGCATAAACATAAGTTTTTGGCGATTTAACATACCTCATAAATTCTACTAGCAGCAGTGATTATCATTATTAATTAATTAATAAGACTCCACAGAGTGGGTTACAGACGACTCTGGCTGTGGTTTATCTCAGTTACACCTCAAAAATTGTCTTCAAAGCGACTCAAGTCGCCGCGCTGATTGCGGCATTGTAAAATTGTCTTAATTATCAATTGCAAGTGTATATTGTCTTGATTTTATGCTCAATTGCTTACGAAATATGATGTGCGTAAAAGTAATAATCTGTCATTCTGAAGAAAAATGCATTACACATGAATTTAATTTCTAGGGAAATTGCCCTCTTTTAACCCAAATTTCCCGAATCACAGTAAAGAAAAATTATCAATAAAATTAATGACAATCTATTCGACATTAACAATGTTTAAACATTTCTTCTTTCATTGAATCAAGAAATTAAGAAACAAGAATTTTTTTCAAATTTTTGACAGCAGATTAAAATAATTAAAAAGAGTGGTGAAATCACAACACCATAGGCCTATATGAAAATAAACTATAATACCAAACTACCTCATTAAAGGTTGAAAAATAGGTATCTTCCTACATCTGGATAATTTTATGATTTAAAACAAAATGACAAATTACTATAATTCCGAGGATGCTTATTTGGCACATTCTGAGAATGGTGTTTATTTTATCCATATGACAGTCTAATGCATCACCCAAATACTTCACAACCCGGATTCTCCACCAAAAAATACCAGTACAAAGAACTATATTGTGTCATCTTCAGTGCAACCGAAGAAAGTAAAAGAAAGGCGAATGACTCTCTCTCGCTGGGTCAGCGTGTCACAGAGAAGCGCGGAACTCGTTCCCCTAGTGGCCGAGCGCATACGGCACAGAAGCACATGTCCAGGGGACCTGCATTGACCATTACCCCCGATTACCACCCATGACAGCCCCACCCCCACCCCCAACGGAACCCATCGGAATGGGAGGGGTCATCCGAAGTGACACGAATCATAACCCGAATCAATTTTGCAAATGGCTGAAGGACTATAAGAGTAAACAAAGAGTCTCGCTTTGTTCTCGGCTGACACATGTCTTGCTACTGTCAGTAGACGGGGCGACTAGACGCCGCTTAGAACCCCTCAAACTCATAATCCGCACAGTATATAACTCAAGAGGGATGAAAAACGGGTTATTTTGCATTGGCATCGTCGTTTCCTACCTGCCATTTCTGAATTTTGTCTCTCTTGAAATCCTAACATAGTCTCGCTGTCTGGGATTTTCACGGAAGATGGCGCACACAGAGATCGAGGGACCAGTTATTATTTCTACCGTTATGTTTTTTTCTCGCTTATGATCCGTGGAGTTGTCTCCCTTGTCCCTTGTAGTTTTTGACTGTTGACAGAAAGCGGTTGGCTGAATTGATCTCGCCGGTTAGAAAATCTCCGGTGGGTAGTAAATGTTGGTTGTGAGACCGGCTGATATGAATTTTCATATTTATGAGATATGCTTAGAATATGTTATGATTATGTCGCTTTCATAACTTTAATTTATCAAGAGTGTTGAGGTTCTCTGAATATCCTCATTTGGATATATCTGTATAATATTTATAAAAACGGAATAACAATGTATAACAAGGGGATGATAATGTTTAAATGAAATATTAGTTGTTATACTTTGTAATCATTTGTTGCAATTTTTAAAATAAATTGTTATCATAGATTTGGAAAAACAAACACTTTGTAATACTTCGTCAAATAATTTGGTATATCTGTAATTATTTGTAACAATTTGTATCACTTTGAAATACGTGTTTAAATTGTGAAAATAAGTTATAATTGTGGACAATTTGTAATACTTTATGACAATAGGTAACACATATTGTTATCATTTATATATGGACAAATAACATGTTGGTTTTTTGCTTAGGAAGACGTATTTTTCAATATTAACCTATAAACCCGAGATAACCCAGTGAGAGCGATTAACGAACTTTTGTTAGAAATTCAACATGTCGAGATTAAAAAATGTTGTAAACTGTCTTAAAACAAACACGCTATGCATTAAAACAACAAAGGCACTATTTGACAATACTGTAGAGATTCTATTACTTACTATGCAATGCACAACCCTTTAAGCCTCCTACTGACGCAACAATAGATTTATAAATCATTGTAATCGATAATTAAAACGTCGAAGTAGACAGCTTTAAAAGTATGAAACACAGTTCACTATCTGCTACAATTTCACTTAAATTTTAACAGTTTACGAATGTTAAGGTTATGGTGATTATTTCCACCAAGTTTTAAGTTGCTAGGATGAAAATAAGGAAAGTTATCAGTGTTAATCGGCAATACACGTTTTTTTTCAAGGAGACAAATTCGCAGATAATTCTATAATTGTTTTATATGAAATATTTTTAAGAATAAGATATTGGTAGTGCTTCACTTTTCAAAGTATATCATGACGTGATCGGTGCGAATGACTGTACAACCTCTGTACATACCTGCAGTGATCGTAATTTCTTTGCAGTGATCGGTATACAGTATATCCTCACGTCCGCATGGAGTTTTCTGAAGAGAATGTAGATCGGTTAGATCTAAGCTTTGTGAGCATAGGATCGGAGGTCGAAATTCCGACATTTGTTGAAAATGTAGCCTTTGATTCAAGCGTTGAATCTGCCCATCTGTTTCCAATTGCTTATTATAGTTGAAGTCATACCTTATATTTCCTCTAATAGAACCCGGGCCTCTATTAGAACCCGGGCCTCCACTACAACCCGGGGGGTAAGGGGTGCTGAGGTAAATACAACCCAGGTCTCCAATACAACCCGGGTATTTATTAGAACCCGGGTTTTACGTAACAACTGAATAGGCTACCCCGTGTTGCAATATAAAATAATTATACACTCGTTTTGAGGAGAAATACATGTGACAGGTCCATGATAACAAATATCCGTCTTGTTCAGTTAATTTTCCTTTTACAATAATTGACCCCAAGAAGATTATAAACGTCAATTCATGTCTGAAGAAATATAACCCGGCCTCCAATACAACCCGGGTCTCTAATAGAACCCGGGGGGTAAGGGGGTGCTGAATGAAATAGAACACCGGGGTTGTATTAGAGGAAATACGGTAAGCTCAAACAATTAGAACTCTTCAATCCTTATGTACTAGATCTACATCATTTGTAAAACTACTTTACTGCGATCAACCGTTGCGTTTGTTAAAAACAAGTAAAGTAATAATTTCACGTAATACTATTTCTTGACATACAAACAACGCGTTTGAGATTAAACAGTTTTGATGATTAAATATTGATCTCCTCAATTTCATTTTTTAGTCGCTTGTACAAGCAGTTCTCCAAATATTTGTAGCCATTTGAGACGTTATTTCCTGATTCATATTTGACACGACTACGCTGTGAGGTGAGGTTAGTTGGGGTTTAATGCCGCTTTCAAAAGTATTTCACTTAAGCGGCTGTCACAACCCGTCGTACGTGCAGCTGCGTGCTGTCTACCGACAAAAACGTGGGGTAAATTGGGGAATTCGTGCGTCCTCGGTACCGACGCCGTACCGATTTTGGACAAATTTGGAGCACGCAGACTCGTCGTAGAACTTTTAGTGCATGCAGAACTTTCGCTGCGTGCAGTCTACGAACGGGCTGCGAATTTCCCTCCGTACGATCGACGTGCGTGCCCTGTACGACAACCGCACGCACATTGCACCGACATCGTGCGTTTTTTTTCAAGCTTAACCACTCACACTATCTCTACGAACGAACAACGTGCGTTGTACGTGCGTAGTTCGTGCTTACTCGGCACGTCCAAAGTTTAACTATCAAATAATTAAAGAAAACTCACGTCGATCGTACCGAGTAAGCACGTACAACGTACCGAGTAAGCACGTACAACGTACGTTTTGGGCACCTTTTTTAGGATATATAAAGCCGAGCCTACGGACGATTGCCATCATTTGAAGAGAACATGCCGCCAAAGAAGTCGCAAAGAAATGGTGGAATGGGCGGCATCTTGTGGCGCCAGCACATGTGACAATGTGTACCAAGCACCTGTCAATCGGGCGGGAAAAACCTCATTGCACTCGCACGCACTTACAACGTGCGTGGTGTAAGGACACTGTACGTGAGACGCACGGCCCCCGTACGACAATGTAACAATCGCTCACCACACGCACGTACTACGATGCACGCAGCTCCTCACTGCCACGTGTCGACGGGCCACGTACGTACCACGTGCGTTTGACGTGCTTACAACGTGCGTTGGCGAACTCCCTCTCTATTCTTGATAAATCCACCCTACGTTTTCAGAAAAACGTAGCGACCGTGGCCTCCCCAAAAAACGTACGAACGAATTGCACGCACGATGGGTTGTGACGGGGGCTTTATATCGCGACTACTAGAATTATTGCAGAGAAAAAGCCTGCAACGCCACGTGGCTATGCATTGCGATGAAACCTGCTAGCATCGGCTGGAACTAGCGTACCATGGTAGGTGCTACACTGAAATTCGGTGTAGCATTGCACCCAAACCTTACTGCATGTAGAACAGTTCTCTACTGCAGACAAAGTTGCCGTGCCCCTTGCGGGATTCGAACCCCGGACCTCTTGACCCGAAGCCGAACGCGCTAACCACTGCGCTATCCGCCCTAGACACGACTACGCCTCCCCGACCCGTTATTCGCCTGTGCAATATGCAAGTTATTACATGCCTATGTAAAAAAATTTATAAGGTAGCTTCCTTGTTAACTGATTGTCATTATCATTTCCAGAAATAAGCTATACAAAATATATTTATTTGAAGAGAAGGGTGGTGTAATATTGTTGCTATCGTTAAAGATGTTCAAAAAAGGTTCAGCTATTATAAGCTTTATACAAAGTTAATGAATTGTATTAATTAAGAAGTAAATTATTATCCTCTCCCGAGCAGAATGGCATAAAAACTCGCGAGGTCTTGTCCGAGAAGTTTATTGCCATAACGCGAGGGAATGAGCTTGGTCATTATTTGGGTTACTCTCTAATTGCTTATAGAGTCCCTGGTACACTAAACTCACACAGACCTATCTTGCAATGCTTTCAAACTAAATACTATATTCAATTTGTAAAATTACTTTTGATCCACATTTTCCCTCATGTTCCAAGTCACTTGTAATAATGAACTGACCATGTGGTTATCGGATAACCATCCTGCGCCATTAGGATTTATGCCATAGTCACCTTCAACACAAACAAAGAATTTCGTAAATTTCATGAATTAATAAATCGAATCTAAAGGAAAATGTTAAAATTTATGCTCTCGGTGTACGGGTACCCGAGGTACTTCACCGACACAACACGAACACCGCAAGTTTTACTGAAAAATATTCATAAAATATGCTTTTTTCAATATTTTGATGTTCATACTTTTTGAAAACTCATCGAAAACGATTTTACAGGAGAGAAAAGCCACTGGTTTTTTTTTTCAAATGTCAAAATGTACTTTTCTGGTTCAAGCTGTAAGAAAAGGCCTACACAAGAAAACATTATGTTTGGTCAAAAATACCTCGGTAAAGGGGTACCGGGGAAAAGTATTTAATTTGCTTAGGAAAAAACATCCTCCAGACAGAATTAAGCTCTTCAGGTTTTAATTAATTATTGATTTATTTTTAAAAATTATGTAAATTGAAAAGAACAACACATACAACAAAGTAACTGACAAGAATTTGTAACTGATAAATGTTGACTTAGTCAGTTCACTCGTGTCAGAATTTTCTCCAGCCTACAGCAGCTGTATCCCGAAAGTTTGTTCACCTTCTTAATCTGTGTCTTTTCACAGTCTGATTATATCGACCTTGTTCCGAGGAATAAGATTAGAATAATGCATCTACCGTGATACGAACAGGTTCTGTAGATTCCTCGTTTTGCCGAAAGATGAACAATTTTGCAATTTTTATTACTCGGGGAAAACCGTCGATTTTATCCTGACTGTGTCTTTTCATGTAAATATCATGCAATTTGGGATGTCTTTGAGATCGTATCAACGCGAAAACTGAACCGACCATTTTGCATGTTCGCATAATAAGAAGACAGTTGAATGTTTCATAACATAATCTAGTGTTATACCTCATTGTAAACAGTAGTTTTGGCATCTCTATGAAGTGACCAAGGGTCAATTTTTAAAAATTAAGTTTTTGTTTTCTTCAGCAAGATATCTAGTAAGTGATCAACTGTGATTAACATTAGTAATGCATTTCCGCTTGTGGTCATTTTGTTATGAATTTGTCATCACTTAATTGATATGAAAACTTAAATTAGAAAATTAATTAAATTTGGTTCTTAAAAAGTGGACCCCTTCTGTGGCGTGATCAGAGGAAACGTTTGAGAATGGTCATTTTACACATGTAGGTATGTAGGACGATTCATTGTCATTGTATGTCATGTAATTTTATGTACGCTACAGTGAAAGTCAATTTAAGTGATATTTGCACTAAAATACACATGCAGCTGGTTTGGGATGCAGCAATAATATTGGTGGTCACAATATGGAAAATGTATGAGATTCTAGGATTTGATCATCCTCGGTTACCCAGGGTTTTATATATGCTCCGTTACCCTCCACTATATCACCCATGGGAAACTCTGTCAGCGAAATCTGTACTAAAATTACCCGCCCTTGGCCGACGTGAGCCAATGAAACTGCTACGCAGCTTGAACCTGCGAGCCAATGACAATTCATATCACTTCGTTTCAAAGCAAGCGAGGTCATTGTGTTAGCCATCCGTCACCGGTTATCTCCCTTAGCCTTTTTCGTCTTATCCCATTGAGTATTTTCTTTGGTTACTAAATTCGTCACGTTGGCCAATTAAGGGCGGGTAATTTGAGAACAGATTCCCCTGATAAGTTTTCCCATGGGTGATAAAGTGGAGAGTAACGGAGCATATATGAAACCATGGGTAACAGAGGATGGGATTTGATATGTGCCCCGAAACAATGTCAGTGCACAGACGTTTCTGCATCTTGATGAGCACAGAGTTTTTCACAGGCATATTGCCATTGGAGTCTTGAGCAATCACATTTTCACTGTTTGCTCCTTCAGGAACCAGACAATGGTTCGCCACATATATGGGTGATGGTGAACAACCAATAATTATATTGGTGAGGTCACATATATGTCCAATGATATATTTATGTTATTTCATTGAGAATTATTAACTTTAACCGAAAATATCCAGTTTACGGTCAATCAGATTAGTATAACGAAAATACAACCGAAGTCGTTGTCAAGTTCGAAGACAGGACAATGGACCTCGGCTTGATGCAGCCATTAAGTCAAACATAATTTTGAAAACTTTAATAAAGTAGATATGAAGACAGATTTGCTTCTATAGCGTTTAATATATCTTATTGATTGATTGAAAACATATTTTATTCATTTAAGAAATGGATTGGGCACAAGTTGTGAAACTTATAGAAGCCCTCTCCACGTAATCAACAACTATTTGACAAGGCTAAAATACATAACACAATATATGCAGAAGAGAGTAAAAAATCTACAATTGACGAAGTGGGTAAACATGTAATATACATTATTAAGGCAACACACAATTGGAAATGTTATTCTTATGACAAAATGCACTTTGAATATGGTAAATACGACTCTTTCCAATGAATTTATGAACATGGTGAAATATGTTTTCATTGACTGTTTGTGGAAGATTTGGATTTCCATACAGGATTGTATTAAGAATGTATCTTATAACAAGTACATAATGAGTCCGAGCTATAAATGTCGGCTTCTACACATGTATGAGACAGTTCCATGGTTTTCATTGAAACATATATATATACAGCATTTTGGGGTGAACATTAAAGTCGAGTAAGAGGTTATAACCTAAATCAGCACCTATTGTAATTCGTACATTTTACGCATCTTTAAAGTGACATCCAGCGTGTTGTTTTACAGACATGCAGAAGCTTTATTCAGTAATGTAGGCCATATGACCTATAATACAGTGGGTTTGTTTGACATTGTACAGACACGTGAAAATGGCATATATTCATTTTTCTAATTTCAAAAATCTTTTTCAATAACATTGTTGTTGTAATGCTAGTCGATTCTGTATATTGACGGTATAAAGGTGAGAGCAGTGACTCGGCTTCTGATCGAATATCGGACAATGCATCGAGGCTGGCGAGCGTGAATAAGTCAAACGTAATTTTGGAACTAAGTAGAGATGGTAGAGATGGGAGTACAAGGCCAGACAATCTCCCTGTAGAAAGCGGAAACCAAGCTCGTAGAGAGACAAGTTTCTGTTTGCAATAATATTAGCAGCCGTGACGCCAGTTAAATCCCTCACCTCACCTCACCTCACCTCACCTCACCTCACCTCACCTCACCTCACCTCACCTCCTTTAGTGTACGCGTTATCATTTTACAACCTACTATATTCAAAGAAGGGTTGCTATATTACATAGGGTCAGATAAAACATTGCATCAGTAAGAAAAGTATGAATGAGGCACTTGATAACATAAGGTAGATTTCTATGATTGTGTCGTGTTTGGACACTCGGTTTACAGCGAAGTCGATCCTGAGAAGTCAACTCCAATTCTCGAGGGAACTTTGTTCCAAGTTAAAGATGGTCCTTTAAAATGTCTCAAAAATGTGGGTTTGTCCTTGGCATGGGAGGGATCTCTTCCGGCGAACTATTGCAGACCTCTTGGATCATCAGTGCCGGGTCCAGGATTATTCATCGCGGTTGTACCCGTATATTGTGGGTGTATTTCGATCCCGTGAAGCCTATTTGTTTGTTGTCACTAATCATGTCGTATCCAACATGTCGAACCTATAGGAAGCATATAGGGATTGATGAAGGAGTGAGTATGTACTCCGAAACGTCGTGTATTTTCACATTAAAGAAGTTGTTATCCAGAAAATCTTCATGTTCTCTTATAGGGATTGTTGAATAGAACAATTAAGGTTATGATGTTCAATCTGTTTTAGTGAAACTGTTGGGTTTTTTTGTGTGTTTAAAAAAACATTTCCTCCTCCAACCCTTCCTTCCTTCCTAAATCTTAATTCCCGTAATCCACTCAAGCTTATTCACTTTCATTCCTACTCCATACTTAATCACTCGTAAGGGTAAGTTCATTATGTCAGACAGGTAACTGCTTGTGTTGTTTTAACTAATTGTAGGGGAAATGGAGTGTAGGGAATATGGGCTGTAGGGGTAATGGGCTATAATCACCGGAGACCATGCATTTTATGGTCTCTGGGTCCGTGTGCTTTTTTGAATTCAGAAAAATTCGCTCAATTAGATCGAACGGTAGCGTCCCATTCTGCCTACAGTCCCATTCTGCCTACAGTCCCATACTGCCTACAGTCCCAATCTGCCTACAGCTTATAACAACATGTTAAGGTCCAGTGATCAGGAAGTGATGGTTATGTGCTGACCTGTTCTACCTCTAAAAACATGAACTCAACCAAATTATCGGTTCCAGATACTCTTTTTTCGTCTGCACTAGCTCAGGGGGAACAATAACACAGGTACAAATTTTGACATATACACATGGTTATGCTTTCAATGTCATACACGTTTTTTCAATTATTTGTCAATTACTTTGCAAATTTGATGAAGTGTCTTCTGACATTGAAACGATAGCGGTATCCTGCATAGAATACTTGCTGTCCTCCTGCTTGTGAAGTGGTGTATTCAACACGCTGTACATTTGCCATTGTGGGATGGATGCTGTTAGTTTCCTAAGTTGTCCTAAGTTATCTTGAGCTAAATTAACTGAGTTGATATCATCTTCTCAATGATATTTCCATTATCTTAGACAGTTATCACACAGGATTTAAATACAAGCTAAGATAATTCTACTCTGCAATGATAAATAAACAGGTTAACTGTTTCTAAAGAAAACATGTTAGTGTGACACAGGACAGAACAGATTTCATTCTAAAAAAACACACAAGTGATATAGAGAACATACAGGTATAAGCAATATTAGGTATACAAAAATTTCTGTATAATTGTATAACTAAGGATAATCTGTTATTAAACTGGTTGGTAGATGCAATAATTTAGGTACTCTGACACATGATTATTTGTAATACTAAATAAACAGGTTAACTGTTTCTGTATGAGTGTGACTCTGTCATGACGAATTCATGTTACAATTAATTGTAACATGATTTCGATGTATCCTTGATTCTGATTGGTTGATTTGCCTATGTTGAATTACAATGAATACCCGCAAATTACTTGGGGCGAATCACCGCGAACATATACATCGTGTTCACAAGATTTGGCCCGACTCAAAATTTATTTTTTCTATTTCTCTTAATATGTGCTCCTTACTCAAATTTGACAGGTGGCATTGTCATTTTCTTACTTGTGTATAGCAGTATAGGTCACAAATAACTCTCAAAATTAATTAGTTTCAAGTAACTAAAATATTTATAACAAGTAAGATTTGTCCAAGTCTGACGCCTTCTTCCATGCGGCTGTGTTTACCGAATGCCGTTGCCATGGCATGACGTCATAGTGATCAACCGTTTTGACGTCACAATGCTAGCGTCATTGTCACAATGGGTTAGGGCAAGTTTAAGATTTTTGTTCCTAGGTCTTTTACTGTGTTGATGTCGTAGATAAATGTTTATAGCCATCTAAAAAGATACGTGAATATTATGAAGTGAACATAGTTGAGTGACACTGTTTGAGCTTATGTATAAATTGTTGCTAATGTACATATTACGCCGAGTATTGACATTTGTTTTGACCTGGCCACACCTCTAAAAAAAATGGAACAGTCGCAAAGTCCTTTTCACTCAGAGATAGGTACGCAAAAAGAGAGTTCGCTTCAAAACGCCTGATACCTAACGGTAATGTTACAATATCGATAAATAGTTGCGTTTGTAAAATTTCCGGGATTCATTGCTATTCAACACCCGCAAATTTCAGCGTTTAAAACCTCCGGCTAACGCCGTCGGTTTTAAACTAAATTTGCGGGTGTTGAATAGCAATGAATCCCGGAAATTTTACAAACGCAACTATTTATCTTATAAGTACAATATAGCGTGTTTTTCACGCAATGCAAACAATCCAATATGGCGACAGAACCATCCCTTTAAGTCACGGGCTTTGCCAGCCTCGTCGCTGATTGGTTGGATTAAAGGTGGGGTCGAAGGTCACCTGACATGACGTCTGTAGCGCAGTATTCAGATGAGAAACAGGGCGAGGTGCGAGTGTTACGTTCCATCATTTAAATGACATTATATCTTTTGTTTCTGAAAATAAATATGCACGCATTTCTAATCTATTTTAAGTAATATTATGAGGGTACTGAATGAAGTTTTTCAAATACCATCTTTATTGCAACGAGTGTCATGGATATAGTAGATATTTAACGACCGCGTAGCC
This sequence comes from Gibbula magus, assembly GCA_936450465.1. Lineage (NCBI taxonomy): Eukaryota > Metazoa > Mollusca > Gastropoda > Trochida > Trochidae > Gibbula > Gibbula magus. Next base: position 61,979,752 of record OW388302.1, read on the forward strand.
ACAATCCTTGTATTTGACACTCTCCGTAAAGTATTCTATTTATTATTTAGACAATAGCTAACGAGTGACGGGGAATGACAGAATATCTTTCCCCGAGTTTTATTAATTGCGTTATTCTCGAGCCCTGGCGAGAGAATTACACAATTGATATAACAACGGAAATCCGTCACGAGTTGGTTATTGTTTATATTACACATATAACAAAATAACGGGAAAACACGAATATTAAAAGCCAAAACTTTTCCTAAAAGGACCCCATTCTCGATAATCCAGAGTATCCGCTCCGACAAATCTACTCAGTATACTCTAGTCCCATCCATGGCTCGGCCCGATGGGCATATGGAATGGCATGGTGTCCGGCGTCAGTCCGCCCGTCTGTCAACTTTCGCTTTTTCGACTTCTTCTCCAAAACCAATAATTCTAAAGAACTGAAATTTTATGTGCAGACACCTTGGCCTATTGGGATTCTAAATTGTAGATTTCGTGACCCCGTGACCCAAAATAGGATCAAAGGGGTCACAACCTTAAACACCTATTTTCTTCTTCTCCAGTTCCAAAAGGTCTAGAGAGCAGAAAAGTTGTGTGCAGACTCCTTTGGCCACTGGGGATTTTAAATTAAAGATTTCGTGACCCCAAGACCCCAAATAGGGTCACAGGGGTCACGAGCGTAAAAAACTATTTTCATCTTCTCCAGTACTATAAGGTCTCGAGAGCCGAAATGTTGTGTGCAGACTCCTTGGCCAATGGAAATTCTAAATTGTAGAGTTGGTGACCCAATGACCCCAAATAGGGTCACAAGGGTCACGACCTTAAAAACCTATTTTCATCTTCTTCTCCAGTACCAATAGGTCAAGAAAGCTGAAATGTTGTGTGCAGATTCTTATGCCAATTGGGATTCTAAATTGAACATTTGGTGACCCCATGACCCCAAATAGGGTCACAAGGGTCACAACCTTAAAAACCTATTTTCGACTTCGTTCTCTAGAGAGCTGATATTTTATGTGGAGACTCCTCGGCCAATGGGGATTCTTAATTGTAGATTTGTTTACCCCGTTACTTCAAACATGGTCTCCGGGTTCATGATTTAAAAACCTATTATCGTCTTCTTCTTCAGTCTGAAAGCTCTAGAGAGCTGAAATCTTGTGAACAAGACTCCTAAGACGATGGGGATTCTAAATTGTAGAACTTATTTTCGACTTCTTTTCCAGTATGAAAAACTCTAGAACAAGCTGAGACCAATTTATTTGGGTTTTGCAAACAATAAAGATTTCATGGGCTACAGCTCTGTGTTTTATTATCCCGATCGGACGTTTCAAAGTGCAAGTTATTTCCTGCATTGTAGTTTTGATTATCATTTGTTTTCTTAATTATCTTCAATTTTGGCATTTCGGATCCCTTCGTTGGATTTCGCTCAATCAAAATAAATTTCAGAAGTTCAAACATTTCTTCATGCCTAATGCCAATCTGTCTACACGATTCTCTTCCTAAATATGCGAGCAGAGTAGACAAGTTCCACTCACTTTGAAAGAAGCAACCGATTGGCTGGTGAGAAAAGGCAGGCGAGTCATGCATGGGTCCAGAGTATACTGAGTAGATTTATCGGAGCGTTTACTCTGGATTATCGAGGATGATCTGTGATGAGAACCATATGTATCTCATCGAGTGAAGTAGAATGCGTATTTTCGTGAGCAGTCAAATTTGTTGCGTTTTGAAGAATGACAAAGAACCCTCTACAAGCGAACATATGCGATTATACTGATTATTTCCAATGGTTTCCAGTGAATTTCGCAAAATGACAACTATACCGCGGCCCATTTATTGTCGATCGAACCTTTGTATGCTATTTATCACTGTGAAAGGAAATTTACGAACAAGGTCAAATAGTCACAAAGAATTTAATTACTTTTGAACAAAAAATATACCCAAGGAAGACAGTAACACATTTGGAGCACCAATTGAAATTACAGAAGAAACGATTTAATAGTTGAAAGTTAATGTCCTGCCTTCTGTTCGTTGGCTGATGTACGTTCCTCAAAGTCGACCGATACCCAACATCTTGCTATAAACAATGTATATGAAGGTTTCCAAATTCCTCTATACCAATAGTCTGGTACAGAGGAATTTGCACACGAAAACTCTTATTGGTTAGAGGCGCAAACGCCTTCAAACTCGTCTACAGTGTTGGGATTTCACCCTATATTACAGTTTGGATATTCAAAATAAACTTTCAACCAATCACGTTGGCCTCTTCATATTATGGAAAAATATATGACAAATGAACACTGCTGTAGCATTTTTTAACCACGTGACCATGTGGGTTATCCGAAATAAATGTCCCATTTTACTGCGAAAAGAGATTTTGTCTAAATATCTCATATTGAAACGAGTGTTGTGTTATTTTAGATCTCAACGTTAGTAAACATATACTGAACAGCGAAAGAAACGCGAGTTTAATGTTTATAGTTTCTGTTTGCATATCAGCCCATGGTTTGTCATATCATTAGTAAATGTCAGAGAACATGTTGAGCTATTGGTACTGTAGAGTACAGATGGTTACCATTGCAAAGTCAAAGGGCACCAGTTCGCGAAAATGCACGTCACATTTTGTCATGGTAACATGTTCTGCATGAGCCTGGTAAAATTCAAATTTATCGTGCTGTAATCCGAAACTTGCTCTGTGAAGAGGACCCCAAATTGTGACTCCAGCCTCAATGTTTAAGAAGTTAAACACGAATTTTCTAAAACTGGGATATTGGCCAATTGCATGCTGAACAGTTTTCAAGGACTGTAAATGTGATCGTGGCACACCTTGGTACTCAAAAAAAATGCAAAACCTTGAAGTTTTATTAAAACGGGATCCATAGAACCATTCTGAGTGAAATTCAAAATGACGTCATAACGTCAAAACAATAACAGCAAAGACAGGAGTTTTGCATCAAACAACTTCATTGGAGTGTTCCAATTGCAATTAAAAGCACATTGGGACCTTCATCATCTGAGCAGGAATGTGTCTGTTTTCCCAGAGAATGACTTTGATTCTGCAGATGACAATTACACAATTATTACTTAAACATTTCTTTTGGCGATGTAATACACCTCATAAATTCCTTTAGCGGCAATGATAATCATGATTAAATAATTAACGAGACTCGGCGGAGTAGCTGTCTAGCCGGCCCTGTCTGTCTAATTGCGGTAGTGTTAAAATGGGTGAATTAAAATCGTCTTAAGCCCCGTTCATGCGCCACTGTTTACATACATGTGCAGAAATACACATATATGTATATTTACATAGGTATGTAAACGTGGCGCATGAACGCAATTGCATACATGTGTATATTTGCATGGTATGCAAATTTGCACTGAGTCAAGTGGTAGTGCAAATGTATTTTTGCACATGTGCAATTTTGCACAGTATGCATATTAGGCGCATGAACGCAAATACTGATTTACACACATAAGCAAAGAGAGAGTGGGTACCGAATGATGAACATGATCATGACTTAGTCTAGTCTTGCACAGCCATCATGTCAACTAGCAAGCATGACAAGAGCATATCCATGGCAGCATGGAGGGGAAGCTACATGTAAATCAACATATCTCATGATGATTATGGGAAATGTTAAATCAAAACCTACAATAGACTTGTTTACCAGTTTCATTCAGGATCAAAGCACGTATGTTATGAATAAGTGACTGAGAGACATTTTTATTATGTTTTCAACACAAGGATCAGGACATCCTATATTTTGTTGTCATTCCGTCTATTACCTTTCGAAGATCGCAGAGTTTGCAAAGATACGAGCATCATATCACAGACAACGTGCAACACAATCGAATAAAACCCCTTTCGATTAAGATCCCCATGATTCCGTGAAGGTGCAATAATAGGGATGTGTGACCCCATCTATGGACCCTAATTGTGGAAAACCTCAAATCGGCTCAGAATCCATCAGAACCTCCCGCAGTTCACCCCCTTCTGAAAACTTGATGACTCCAGGCGCCATCTTCTCCATCAAAGCATTGCAGACTCCTTAACACATGTCACAGCCGTAGATTTGGCAACACCAAAGAGACGAGCAACATTTCTTTTTTCAGCTGTTGTTGCAAACCAGTAGATTGTTATTGCTATTTGAAGTCTGACATTTAATTTGTATTGGTCTGATTTTCCTGGGATCGAGACAGTTGTGCTTATTTATAGATATAGTCAAAAGATTCTTGTGTCATCCATTATTCATTTGTGAAATTTTGAACAAGATGGTTCTTAGCATTCTCTTCCCACAGAGGTTACTCCCTTCAGATCCTACCCTCTGTTGTTTTACGCTTGAAATCGAGGACAGAAAGGGACTGTTATGATTGGTTGCAATTGAATCTAGTTGTGCAATCAGCGACGCCGTTGTAAAAGTGACATTTGCCAATGACACGTTATAATCATAAGATAAACGTAAGGCAAACATTTTCTCGTTTTCCTGTGTGTTTTCTGTGTTTTCCTCGAAATATGCTATTTGATTTTGTGAAAACTATTGATCATAAACATACTTATAAATAAAGAAGACCAAATCAGAAACAAATACCAAAAAAACAGTTCATTTGCGTTATTTACATCAGACATATTCGAATGTCACATGCTAATGAGCAAGACCCTTCAGAGTAAAATGCCTAGATCTCTGAAGTCACTCGGTCGACATGGCCACTTAAAGATGAGTTTTCATTGGTTAAAAAGCAAGGATACGGTATGAGATTTGTCTTTTCAACGCTAGGGTACTTTGGTTCTGCTCTCGATTTCAATCGAAAAACAACAGAGGTTAGGATCGGAAATCTGAAGGGAGTAACCTCTGTGGGAGGAGAATGGGTTCTTAGAACTGTTCTGAAAGATATCCCTACTCCCTGCTATTACTGATGACCAGCTATGTCATCATCATAAAGGGAAACATCTCCTTTGTCTCCGCAGTACACCAGTGTCTACATGACCAAGGCTTGCGCTTAAATGATGGAAACTGAAAATTTACCCATCAAAATACATACCATCAGATGGCGCATGAACGCATAGCAAATTTTGCATTTACACACCTGAGTATATTTACATAGTATGTATTTTTGCATTCGGTGCAAATTTTTGGCGCATGAACGGGGCTTTAATTATCAATTGCAAGTGTATATTGTCTCGATTTTATGCTCAATTGATTCCGATATACAATATACGTAAAGATAATCATCTGTCATTCTTGAGAAAAATGCATTTCATCAGATCTTTAACACAACTGATCAGATGGCACAATTCAGTATCACTGTTTCAAGGGTTCGTTCAGATCTTTTTCAGTGCTCGGGTCACTTTTGAAGAACCTCTCTGTTTTGAACACTTCAATTCTTATTGGCCAATACAAATGCATACTCATCAAATTGATTGGCCAATATTAATAAATTGTCATTATGTTACAAGCTATCATTCTGGACCTTGATTTTGAAAGTTATCTCAGCGGCAAGAAAGTCATAAGGTGAGGTGAGGTGAGTTGGGGTTTAACGCCGCTTTCAAGAGTATTTCACTTATATCACAGCTGCTAGTATTATCAGGAGAAAGCCCGCAACGCCATGTGGCTAGGCTTTGCGGTGACAAGAAAGTCGTAAGCCAATGCTGATGTACAGTACGTGCGACCATCTCAGCACTAAAAGTGCTTTGAAAATCTACTTCACTTCACTGTCAAGAGTAATGTTGAAGCACATCGTAGTTTTGAACACTGCAACTGCAAATGATTGGCTGATTTAGTTTATTGACATTTCTTGGAACTGTACAATAATGATAAATATGATCAAATCTACCTTTACATAATTCAATGGAGTTAGGTTTTTGATCCCACGATCAAAGTCACTTTTATTTCATCCAGGCGAGACATGCAGAGAGGAATAGACAATTAATCGCTCTCTCTCGTCCCTCTGTGGTAAGTTTCGGATTGTCACTTGTTGTGTTCGTTACGACTGAGGTCCAAAGCATGTAGATTCGTGGTTTTTATACAGTTTGGTACCATATTAACGTGATGCACGTGCATACCATTTTGCTCGAAAAACGTGTGACAAAGTCCATATTTGGTTAGAAGAATGATTTTTTTCTCGGTAATTATGAAGTTGCGTTGTTGTGACATAGTTTGATAATAAAAAATCGATTTGAAAAACTAGTTTCAACTTTTGAAAACATGAAATATTTTGGTATAGTTTCTTTTGCCCCTGAGTTTATTTTGGGTGTATTTCGATCCCGTGAAGCCTGTTTGTTTGTTGTCACTAATCATGTCGTATCCAACATGTCGAACCTGGGAACCATATAGGGATTGATGAAGGAGTGAGTATGTACTCCGAAACGTCGTGTATTTTCACATTAAAGAAGTTGTTATCCAGAAAATCTTCATGTTCTCATATAGGGATTGTTGAATAGAACAATTAAGGTTATGATGTTCAATCTGTTTAAGTGAAACTGTTTTTTTTTTTTTTTTTTGTGTTTAAAAAAACATTTCCTCCTCCAACCCTTCCTTCCTTCCTAAATCTTAATTCCCGTAATCCATTCAAGCTTAATCACTTTCATTCCTACTCCATACTTAATCACTCGTAAGGGTGAGTTCATTATGTCAGACAGGTAACTGCTTGTGTTGTTTTAACTAATTGTAGGGAAAATGGAGTGTAGGGAATATGGGCTGTAGGGGTAATGGGCTATAATCACCGGAGACCATGCATTTTATGGTCTCTGGGTCCGTGTGCTTTTTTGAATACAGAAAAATTCGCTCAATCAGATCGAACGGTAGCGTCCCATTCTGCCTACAGTCCCATTCTGCCTACAGTCCCATTCTGCCTACAGTCCCAATCTGCCTACAGCTTATAACAACATGTTAAGGTCCAGTGATCAGGAAGTGAGGGTTATGTGCTGACCTGTTCTACCTCTAAAAACATGAACTCAACCAAATTATCGGTTCCAGATACTCTTTTTTTCGTCTGCACTAGCTCAGGGGGAACAATAACACAGGTAAAAATTTTGACATATACACATGGTTATGCTTTCAATGTCATACACGTTTTTTCAATTATTTGTCAATTACTTTGCAAATTTGATGAAGTGTCTTCTGACATTTAAACGATAGCGGTATCCTTCAAAGAATACTTGCTGTCCTCCTGCTTGTGAAGTGATGTATTCAACACGCTGTACATTTGCCATTGTAGGATGGATGCTGTTAGTTTCCTAAGTTGTCCTAAGTTATCTTGAGCTAAATTAACTTAGTTGATATCATCTTCTCAATAATATTTTCATTATCTTAGACAGTTATCACACAGATTTAAATACAAGCTAAGATAATTCTACTCTGCAATGATAAATAAACAGGTTAACTGTTTCTAAAGAAAACATGTTAGTGTGGCACAGGACAGAACAGATTTCATTCTAAAAAAACACACAAGTGATATAGAGAACATACATGGTTACCCTTGTAAAGTCAAAGGGCATCAGTTCGCGAAAATGCACGTCACATTTTGTCATGGTATAATGATCTGAATGAGCCTGGTAAAATTCAAATTGTGCTGTTATCCGAAACTAGCTCCGTGAAGAGGACCCCAAATTGTGACTCTAGCCTCAATGTTTAAGAAGTTTATAAAATTCAAAATAACGTCATAACGTCAAAACTAGAACAGCAAAGACAGGAGTTTTGCATCAAACAACTTCATTGGAGTGTTTGCACAAGTTCCAATTGCATTTAAAAGCACATTGGGACCTTCATCATCTCAACAGGAATGTGTCTGTTTTCCCATAGAATGACTTTGGCATAAGATTATGCTCTGCAGCAGTTCTATACCAGTATTGACTTTTCGTTATGTGTGCATCTTGTTCAACACGTTATCTACATCATGTCAAGACAATTTGAATGCTCCTATATTATAAATTCGCATTTCTTTTGCTGTTCAGTATATGATTTTTCAATTCAAAACTATTTGACTCTTGAACGGACATGTACCAAGTCAGTGCATAATTTCGCACTGCAGATTCGGAAAATCCAAAAATCTTAAGATCCAAACGTTATCCGCGTGACGCAAGCATCTACACATCGATAATATTAGCGACTGCTCAACATGCCAACCTTTCAATTGATTATAAACTTTTTAAATGTGAATAAGACTTAGATATGTGTTGTACTCAGTGTATTTACCACAGTGAACCAAGCACATGCCTTGCTTCCACAGATAAACCTAAATAAATTCAGACGTTGAAATTTAAGCGATATGTTCTCTGTTGATTGGATTAAAGAAGGTCATGTGACAGGTATACATTCTCATAAACACGAGATTGACAGCTGAAAAGGATAACCTTCATACTTTATACCCGCGGGACTACTTTATCACTCACACTCTATCACTGTATCATTGCGCAATTATAACACTGCTATCACATGCTCCTTTCTTGATTGAACTTTTTAAAAACCTTACAACGTGAACTCTATTTGTAGTTTGATTGAATCCAAGTAAGATTAATACAGCATGTTAAAACCAAAAATTAAATACTTTAATCATATGTGAACTACGTTTTGCGTCTGGCGACACATAAGTGATGCGGTATTTTTGTGGGCGGAGCATACCGCCTGATTTAAGACTATACATACTGGGTTTTTTTTTTATCATGCACTGTACATTTCTTGCAGACATTTTATTTTCCAAAGTTTATTTACAGATTAGAATTAGCTTAAATTGCAAAGTTTGAAAGTGCAAGTTAAACTGTTGTATAAATGACAAGATCCGGCATTTATATCAGTTTAACTTGCACCTTTCAAACGGTTTGTAAGCCAGTGAAAAAACACATTATGAAATCTATTTCTTAAATATGCTTCATAATCAATCGCGTAGATATACTTTATTTTAGCAACATTTGAACAAATGGTTGACTGTTGAATTTTTTTTAATATATGTGTAGGCCTACATATTCTTTTCAATATTTCTGGAATCTTGCAAAGACAAAAGTCTCCATAACGTTTTATGTTAAGTAAATCGAGGAAGTTAAATATATCTTTAGACTTGAGCACTGTGGATTGGCATCTCATATCTATGATGGAGCGTGCACGTGGACCAGGTGGAAGGATGAGTTTACATGGATTTCTCATCCAATGATCGAGGGTACTAGCAATAGGTGAGTGAGTGAGTTTGGGTTTAACGCCGCTTTCAAGAGTATTTCACTTATATCACGGCTGCTAGTATTATGGCAGGGAGAAAGCCCGCAACGCCATGTGGCTATGCACTGCGGTGAAACCTGCTAGCATCGTCTGGAACAAGCGAACCATGGGTGGTACTGCACTGAAATTCAGTGTAGCATTGCACCCAAACCCTACTGCGTGTAGAACAGTTCTCTACTGCAGACAAAGTTGCCTCTTGATCCGAAGCCGAACGCGCTAACCACTGCGCTATCCCGCCAACACTAGCAATAGGCACATCGGATACATTACATGATCTGTGTTACAAGCTGTGGCTGTGGGGTCGTTTAACACAACTGACCAGCTGGCACAATCCAGTATCATTGTTTCAAGGGTTCGTTCAGATCTTTTTCAGTGTTCGGGTCACTTTTGAAGAACATCTCTGTTTTGAACACTTCAATTCTTATTGGCCAATACAAATGCATACTCATCAAATTGATTGGCCAATATTAATAAGTTGTCATTATGTAACAAGCTATCATTCTGGACCATGATTTTGAAAGTTATCTCAGCGGCAAGAAAGTCGTAAGGTGAGGTGAGGTGAGTTGGGGTTTAACGCCGCTTTCAAGAGTATTTCACTTATATCACAGCTGCTAGTATTACCAGGAGAAAGCCCGCAACGCTATGTTGCTATGCTTTGCGGTGACAAGAAAGTCGTAGGCCAATGCTGATGTACAGTACGTGCGACTATCTCAGCACTTTGAGAATCTACTTCACTTCACTGTCAAGAGTAATTTTGAAGCACATCGTAGTTTTGAACACTGCAACTGCAAATGATTGGCTGATTTAGTTTATTGACATTTCTTGGAACTGTACAATAATGATAAATATGATCAAATCTACCTTTACATAATTCAATGGAGTTAGGTTTTTGATCCCACGATCAAAGTCACTTTTATTTCATCCAGGCGAGACATGCAGAGAGGAATAGACAATTAATAGCGTATTTCTTCCAATAGGGGCCGTACCGGAGGCCCAGCCCTTATTCACCTTTAACCTCCGGCTGCTATAAGAGGCCCGGCCCCTATTAGGGGGAATACGGTAGTTCCGATTAAAATACAGATCGTAAATCACCTCGTTATACACTGTGTGGACTCAATCTGACGGGGAAGGGGGTTGGAGGGGGAAGGGGTTGGAGGGGGAGGGGGACGGACAGTGGTAACGTCAGACAGACACATTCTGGTGACCTTGCTCGAGATAACACGCATCTAAGAAAAAGGTCGATTCACACATCAATCAATGTTTTCCAGAGTGGCCTGTGGACCATATTTAATTCAAGTTCATTTGAAGCGTAACCAATCTTCATCGGGTTGACATTCTTTAACCTTACATTTGTGTCACCTCAACAACTTACCATTAACTTATTTTCGCTTTTTTTTCATTCCGATCGGAAATTTTATGATCCGGAAAAACACTTTTTTTTCTTGAGATACGAAATATTTGCAAGAGCGGATATGACATTTTATCACTATCAGGCCAAGGACACATAGTGTATTCAAAGTAGTTTTGGATCTGCAGTTCAATCAGCACCTCTTCTTAGAACTGCAATTACACACAATAATCAATCATTAACAGCAATGAAATGATTAAAGGTATTCGTCACCAATACAAGGTATAACAAGACGCCGCACAACAAAACATGGCTACCAATGCAACAACAAACCGTGTCATAGAACATGTACATATTCACTTCCTGCTTGCCATCATCCATATTTGGCTCCAAAGGGTTAACTAATTAATTGATTAACTAATTAATTGATTAACCAATAATCTCTACACAAGGTCCTGAAACAATGCGTGGCGTATACAGAGATTATTACCCGAGAAAGTGTGTCAAATGAATTTTACGAAACGAGTGTGAATTTTTTTATTACCCGAGCAATAGCGAGAGTTATACATAAATTTCGTTAAAGTCGTATGGCACACTTTCCAATGTAATAATTTCTATATCACACATCTCTTCCATTTGATTCGTGTAAAATTAGTCTGGAGAGAGATTTTTGGATTAGAGCTGAATAGTCCTGACAGTTGAACAGTCATCCTTCAACTAAAATTAACGTATTCCTCTAATAAGCAGCCATTATTAAATATTGCTGACCAATGCCATTCTGCTCCATGTTGGTTTTTTTATCCGCTAGATTGCTTCAAATTCCCTGATTGTGCGAGCCAATATGTCGAGATTTGAAAATTGAAGCTTGCTCATTGGTTTTGCCATACAGTAAGTGACAATATCAGTCAATAACAAGTCATTTTAATATTTTATGTCATTTCATCAAATGGTTATTTTTAGTCTTACTAGTCAAACACACCCCACACAATCCGGGGAGTAGTCTAGCTGATAAAAATACTCTAATGCAGCAGGATGATTCATTAAGCAGGACCTCAGATCAGAGTCCACTAGCAACAACAGCTACACTAACAACTAATAAAGATTCTTCTTTCCCATTATAATTTGATGCATCCTTTTCATTGTCTTGTATTAACCAGGGGCTGGTGATTTGAGTTTCTGTTGCACAGAGCACTCTTTGGGTGGATGAGGTGCATTATAAAATGCAACATATTATTATTATGACATACCGTTCAAAGTCTGGACAAGTGATATTGAAAGAAGGATCAGAATAGAAACCCTTTGGTAGCCTAAGATGGAGATTCAAAACAGCTGTGCGTTCCACTAACTGAAAATAGGCCTTAGACCAATGATAAGCCTATTGATTATTGTAGGCCAAGACTGATCGCAGACTAAGATCGGTTAGTGGAACGATACCCAGAACAACTCGGAAACAGACAGACACCTGTATCAAGAAGCAGCCACTGCCTTACTTTAAACAATCACAAACTGTAACAGCACTTAAATGACTAAAAACTTCTTTCGTTTTGTGTCTTAAGACTGAGCATGACTGTGCATCACCATACAACATTAAAACCACGTTTTGAACATGGCTTTTGTTCATCATCTTTACAATTTTTTAGAAAATAGCATTTTAGAAGGAGAGAATTAGAGCCCAAAAGGGTAAGGTGTAGTCTTGGTCAAGTAAATTGTTCAAAACCAATTATTAAAAAAACATTCAATGGTTTGCCAGAGAGCATGCAGGGTCTTGATGATATTCTGAATGTGGTATTATAAGAGTTAAAAGATCAAGTTCACCTAGCAGAGTGTACGCTATTACTGGACGACTTGGAGCGTCTAGCGGCGCCCCACTGGTCATGCGATTCTGAATCGGAGGAGTGCGGGTGATGCTGAGGAGCAGGGGGCTGAGCGCAGGGCTGCATTGTGTCAAGGTCAAGGTCAGACTGTGAGAAGTACTCGCTGTCGACTCGACGGAGGATCTCCAGCGTACACTGCAGCTCCTCCTCGTTGATAGTCTGGGTTGGCTGGAGAGCCTGCATCAGCGTCATCCGGCGCCGCTCCCCGGATCCTCCGGTGTCACCCCCTCCTCCGACATCTACACTCTGCTTACTCTGCAAAATGCTACCTAAGTCTATGTTCGGGGCATTGCCCATGTAGTTCACGTTTGGCAAGTCAGTCGTCGGGAACTGCTTCTGCTTAGCTTGGGATCCCACACTGGATGAGCTTGAAGGCACATTTGATGACAATGTGCGCGGGTTTGCAGGGTTGTTTGATTGTCGGATCACAGATGATGACGATTTTGATCTCGTATGTGGTTTCGGTGCCGGTTCGGCCCCATAATGATGGTGAGTGACATTCGCTCGATGGAGTCCCTGACCTGCAAGCACACAAGCACCAGAGTCTGATACATTGTATCTGCCCTCATCAGATTCAAAACCTTCTGCATCAGGTGATTTGCCGTCTGACGACTTCACTCCAGGTTTTGGTTGGACGGAGTGATCCTTGGGATCACTTTCATCTTTCTTGATGTTTTCTTTACCCGACGGATTTAGACACTTTTCTCGGAGTAATGCTAGTTGGTATGAAAATGGATAATCACTTGTTGATATGACTTTTCCAGATGTTCCTTTCTCTGAATTGCTAGCTGGAGTTTCGTTTTTGACATCGTTTGCCGGTTGGCTTATTGATCGTGTGAATGTTGAATTGAAAGTTTTCGGATCTTTTGCTGTTGAATCTTTGTCAGTCTGCCCAAGTTTGATTATTGCCTCTTCGTAGCTTGGCAGACTTGTCGAATTGAGAAGTTTCTGAAGAACTCCTGTCTTGGAGCCTTCCTTGGGATCTTTCTGGCTCTCAGAACGCTGTAATACCCGTGGTCCATTATGCTTTGCTTCTTGGTTGAGCTGCATCAGTATGCTACTGCTAAATGTGGTGGACGTGACTGTTGTGGCTGGGGAGACGGCAACAGTCACTTGTGGTTTGATAGGAGTCACGACTTGCGGACTCAGTGGAGAACAGCTGGAAGAAAAGTTCCCCTGGATGGGCATGAATGAATTTGGGGAGGTCATGTTCTCACACGGACTAGCGTTCACACTGGATTGACTGGCTAGCTGTGGGGAGACCATGGATGATGGAGTTGATCTGGAGCTTGCAGCTTGAGGAGAAGCTTGTGCCAGAGGGCTTGGTTCGTTGGTGAGACTGTGAGCCGAGTCTGGCCTTGGTAATGGTTTATGCATGTTTGGAATATGATGAAGAGTCTCGCTTGCGATAACGTTTGGGGTCGAGCTCATCACAGGGCTGGCATCAAAGCTGTGGTACCCTGCATCAGACATAGGGGTGTGGTTGTTGGGACGGTCGATCGACGTGTGTCGAGACCGGGGTAATGGTTTCTGTCCAGGGCTGGAGAATGTTATTGGTGGGGATGCTTTCTGATGAATGGGTTGAGGGGATGAGGAATCTATCACACGGTTTGGTGGAGCAGGCATGTCTAACCCTTTGCCGAGTGTCATGAATGTACCACCTGCACCTTGTACCAGGGATAATGGTGGCACAAACACCGGTAAGGATGAGCTGCGCTGCACCGACGGGAATTTAATTTTGGAATTATTAGAGTCTTGTTTTTGGCGCGGTAGTGGAGGAGTTGAGGGAACAGTGAACTGCTCACTCGAAGCACCATCAAAGTTTTTATCGACCCCTTTGCTTTCGTTCCCTCCCCCTTCTTTCTGCAAAATATCTCTGACTTTAGCGGACATGCTGAATGTGTGCACCTCATGTAAATGTTTGAATGTGTCTATTGCTGCATCTGGAGTTCGTTTGACGCCAATCATATTTTCAGTGATGAAGTCAGCAACATCAGATGGTAGATCTGAAGTTTCTAAATCAAACGAATCGAAAGTGTTTTGTGGAAGATCATTCACAGGTTCGACAACAGGTTCTTGAAATTTAGCATCTCTGGGCTTGCTTTTGCTCAAGGATGTTAGATAGACCTTCTTGCTGTCAAACACTGGCTGTTGAAGAAGAGACAAGAGATTCACTGGCTGATTGTTAGCAACCTTTGTCTGAGATTTTGTCTCCGCTTTCTTTTCAGACTTCTGTTCCAGGATGTACTGCTGGACCAGATGTTCCATTTTGGACTTGTCCAGCATCTTCATCTGCTGGGTGAAAGAAGCAACATCTTTCTTCTGGGCTTTGTTGAAGAAGTTGTTGACTCTTTGGTCTAGTTGAAGCTTCTGCTGCATGAGCTGTTTCTGGGTGGGAGTCAGAGAGTTCGCATTCACTCCGATGGAAGCTGTTTGGGTGGTGGGGGTACTGGGTTTGAGCAGTGCGGACACAAGGTTCTGGTCTACTGCCAACGGGATGTTGTCCAGGAGGGCATCACTCTCAAGACTCTCGACACTGAGAGGTCCGCGGGACGCTCGAGCAGTTTTCTCAGGAAGAGCTTTCTCTACACTTTCAGCACTGGAGACAGAAAGGACTTTCTCTGTACTTCCAACACTGGAGATAGGGACAGCAGCTTTCTCTGTACTCTGCACAAGAATCCGTGCACCAGCAGGGAGATGAACAGCCTTCTCAATGCAAAGAGTACCTGGTACTCTGCCTCCAGCCATACTCTGATTTCCAGCAACACTTCCAACTCTCTCAGCACCAATACTCAGAGGCACCGAGATTTGACCTCTTTCCCGGAGGCTTCCTGCGACATGTGCCCCTTTAACCGATAACTGTCCCCCAGGCACATGACCAACCCTGTCCATGCTAAGCTGACAGGACATATTGCCAGCTTTTAATGCACTTTCTATACTAAGGAGACCATGGCTAACCTCAGCACCTACACTTAAATGTCTAATTGATGCAGACTTTGATGCAGCTCCTGAACCGAGCACTGAGCTAGGGGTTGTGGTTTCCGCACTGTCTATACGTGGAGCTCTCGACACCTGACCAACCTTGTTGGAACTGTCTAAGCTCAGGGACCCCACAGAAACATTGGGCACGCTTTGTGTGCTTGCTGTACCAGATATGTGACTTGCTTTCTGACCACTGAGAATGAAGGAAGCACTGGAAACATGGGTATCTTTCCCCGGTAAAAAGGACACATGGCTGCCTTTGATAGCACTTTCAACATCAAATGTCCCGACACCTTTGATGGTATTTCTGGAGCCGGCCGACATACTACCAACTTTCCGAGCACTTTCTATGATGATATCACTTTCACTGGTCAAACCATTCTTAATACGAAGAGTTGTGGGACGAGATTTACTTTGATCTGGGAGAGGGAGGAACACGTCATCTTCATCAATTCGTACATCTGTTGAGTTAATTCTTTTCACTTTCGACTCAATCTCTCTGTCGGAGGACTTGCGTTTCCGCCCCGGTAGAGTATCCTGTTCCCGAGGAACTACCATATCTTGAGATTCATCAGACCTCGGCATTTCTGTGTCGGTTATATTGCTGTAGTCGGACAAGTCGGAGGTGTCTAGGGAGCTGCTGGTTTTGCGTGTACGAGACAATTGATCCTCCTGTCTGGCCAACAAGAGAGCGAGCGGGAGGGACTGAGAATGGGGAACAGTGACGTTCGGGGGGAACTGGGAGCTTCCCAGCATGTCCAGGCCAGGCACCGGCTTGTCGACTTTCACAGAGCCCGGTTTCGGAGATTCTACGATTATAAACACTTCGTTCGGTTTTGATCCATTTGGAAGAGGAATTAGTATGTCTGGTGACACTCCTGAACTTTGAGGCAACTGGCCTCCTTGAAGTTGGACGCTGGTTGCAATTTGCGCCAGTATTTCCTGAGCTTCCCTAGCTCGTTTCTCTTTCAAGATGGCCGACACAGGTCTGCTGTCGTAAGCTGGTGCGTCACCTTGCATATTCTTGTGGTCCTTTTGGGCTATTGTGGCTGGTTTTGTTGGAGTCACCTTAGGTCGGATGGGGGTGAACCGGTTCCGTGATTTCTTTGGAGTTTGGGGAGATGGTGATGTGTTAATGGAGTTGTCATGAGATAAAGGACTCATCGGTTTTTTAGTTTGAATTTGAACAGGTTTTGAGACAGTATCGTCGGTATCCATTAGTCTTTCCCTCTCCTCGTCTGACATCTCTATACTGTTGCTAGAGCCGGTGTGATCTTTCCACTGGTTGGACACCGGCACAAACGCACTTCGAGAAGGAGTTGTTGGTAGAGCAAAGTGAGATGTGTCCGACACATCGGAACTTTCAGAGATCATTTCTTGACTCTCCCTATTATCGGCTGTTGTATCCTCATTCTCGCTTCGATTCACTTGTCGTACCGATGGTTTTTTAACTACATGGAACTGAGCACTTTCACTCTGCCGTCCACTGGCCATGGAAAATTGAGAGTTCGAACTTTGTCTGCCACTAACGGTTGAAAATTGCGACATTTCACTCTGTTTGCTTACAGTAGTGAACTGCAGATTAGCACTTTGTCGTCCACTCACAGTTGAGAATTGCAAATTCGCACTCTGTCTCCCATTTAACAACTGAGTAGTTTCACTCGACCTCCCAGTCACGGTGGAAAACTGTAAGTTAGCACTCTGTCTTCCACTGGAGAAGTTGGCGTCTGCTTGTGCGTCTGCTCCCTTGCCAGCGCTGACTTGAGTGCCTGGGTGAGGACTCTGGGCAGGTTCCCCAGCCGCCGGAGACTGAAGCATCTTGGTGATGTTCCGCGCCGCACTCCGCTGAACAGGGGACTGGAATGGAGAGACAGATGGAGAGACGCTCTGCGACCTCATGAGGTCGTTCTCCCGCTCGTTCTCAAACCTCTGCTGCTGGAGCTTGCGCTTCTGCTCCTTGATGAGTTCCCGCTCCTGGAGCTTGCGCTGGAGCTGCAGCTGGGTCTCCTTGTGTTTGTTCCCGCCCGACGTGGAGGTGAAGAGGCTCGATACTGGCACTGGAAGCAGAGCAAGGTTAGCATGAATTACCTAGTGAGTATTTCATTGAAAAACATAAATACTCATTATAAATTTCCTCTGCTATATAATTTTACAGCAAAATGTTTAATTCTATGAATGTTATCAACCTACTGATCCATTAAGCAAAATTTCAAAAATTTGAGACAAAATGATTTAGTCACACACATCCAATTCTCTTATTAATAAACGCATAACCATTTCAAGTGGCAAATTTACAGGCATCACAACTCTGGTACCAATAACAGAGATCAAGTACTGACTAATAAACAACTCTCTCCTTCTCTCTCGCCCCCTCCTCCCTCTCTCACTAATATAGGCTATCCAAGCAAGATATATTTCTGGACCTACAGCTAAAGGATTCACATAAATGTTAACAGTGACTCCTCCTCACCTTTAGAGTTGCTGAGGCCGGCGTCCTGCATGGCCGCCAGGACTGTGAATGCTGCGGTCGACTTGCTGTTGACGTAGAGGTTGCCGAGGAGGAACTCCGCCAGTTCCCGCAGATTGGAGAAGTTAGCACCGAGAAGCTTGTGGGCCCACTCACACACCAGCTGACGGGATGCTGTGTGCACTTCATCTTCTTCATTGTTCTCCTCCTAGCAGCAACAGAAATGTAGAAAATCTTTACCAAAGCTATATACTGAATATGACAAGAACTTTGTTGAGTTTTGAGGTTTTGTTTGGAACGAATTCATTGAACAGGTGGGTGGCATGCAGTTCCTATGCTTAGCTCAGTTGACCTCTAACAGGGAAGTTCAGCAAATATGGGATTAGCTCGGCAGATGCGTGACGCACCACATGGCAGGATAATCTGTGAGTTTGAAGGAGCATTACTGTCCCCATACAGAGCTTTTAGTACTGACACTTATGCCATGATCTTGGGCAAGAGATTCAATTCCAAATGTGCCGCAAGTGGGGCCTGGCAAAAGTTGTTTGCAGTGATGTTTGAGCACTGGAGTAGCTTTGGTTAGACCAGGGTATTTGATACCTTGATATATTAAGCAAATAAAGTTGATTTTGGGGATTATTTTGACATTATTTTGAAATAAGTTGAAATTTGCAATTTTAGCCTCGTTCAAAATATCGGGGAAATCCAATGGTCCTCAACTGTTTTTGCTCAGTATATATATATTGTATATATATATATATATTGCCTTGGATATAAGCATCCTCCTTATTATTGAGAGTAAACGAAGCATACCTTCTCCTTTCGGGGAGTGAGTTCCAGCTCTGGGAGGGAGGGAGGTTGCACCTCTAGCTTCTTCCGCAGTCCGCTGTAGCAGTATCTTTGTGGGTCAAGGGAGGTAACTCTTGCTTTTGGTCACAGAGGATTTCCAGAATTGCAAGAATATATTTTTCGGAAACTCTCTTAGCGCTAGAATAGTCGTTAGCCAATGCCAATGCATGGTAATTGCAAATATCTTATTAAAAAAATAATCCCCCAAACCCCCCACAAAAAATGAATACTTATTATTTGCAAGTTTTTTACAAGTATTTACAAGTCAAATTCTTTCCTCATTTCTTTCTCTTTGATTCCAACACTTGTGAATTCAATAAATCCTAACAGAAAGAAAGCCCTAAATGGTTGGGGGTGAACCGATGTGCAAACCTGGCTTAAAATCCGCTGCACGGATTTACACAGTTTGCACAGTGTGTTTTTAAGTTTATACCTACATGAAATTAATAAATTGTAAGTCAATTCTAAAGTAACCTTCAAGAGAAGAGAACTGAGTGTAACCCAAGTAATTTAGCTCTTCCTATTCACTGGTAAGGATACTTGGACTGACCCCGTTGTCCGAGACGTCTTGGTTTCACATTGGGAAACACACATTTCATCACCTTCCCGAAGTCTGCCGGACATAGCGGCTTCAGGTTGTGGCTGTCACAGTACAGTCTGAAATGTAAGATTGAACATATAAATAGTCTGTTTTTAAATACAGTAGAACACAGATAAAATGAACATATAATGAACTCCAGGGACACTGTTCTCATTTAGCATATTATATAGGGCTTATACATTTGTTCGTTATATCCGTTTGTTCGCTATATCCGTGTTCTAGTGTCTATTCATTTGTCCTCAATACTAGGGCTGTGTATTGCCTCAATTTTTTTTATTGCGATATGTATTGCTGAACTGTAATGTATTGCAATATGTACCACAATATATTGCAAGATCCTCTGACAATACGTACCACAATATATTGCAAGATCCTCTGACAATACGTACCACAATATATTGTAAGATCCTCTGACAATGAGATATTTCTCTAGAAACCATTCTAACCCTTAACTTGCTGGTCCCGGCATTATCCGGGAGGGCTATAAGCAATTCACTGGTGTCTCATTACGGATCCCGGATCCAACACTTAGAATAATTCACGGCCGTCTGCTCAGTTTGCTAGACGTGGTAACGGGCTGCGAGTTGATTGTCTCCGGGAGTCGCTCCATGAGAATGGCTGTATTTATGCCCCGCGGTTAGCCATGAGAATGAAACTTTGATCAATGTATGGTCGAAATGTCCAGCAAAATTCACACCAATATGCATGTGCATTGTTGACCCGTAACGCATCGATAATTAGCAGGGAAAAAAGTTAACCTATTTCAACCAGGAGCCAACTGGGCCCCTAACTATTTTTTTTCAGGAGCCCAGAATAAAATCCAGGAGCCCAACCAAGTTTCGGTTTCACGTAAATAAAAACATGAAAACAAAAAATTGTAAAATTTATCTAACAAATGTCAAAAAAAAATATATATATATAAATTAACAATAATATGTTGATGTAATATGTTATATGCTTATAAAACTTGTTTGAAATGTGTGTCTCTTACAAATAATTCTGTCTTGAACGGTTCTGTACATGTTTTAAAACTTATTATTTGTAAAAATGTAAATGTCTTAAGGCTAAGCTATGTATGTACAGAAGTGATGAGACGTCCATAAACTTATATGTCTGTCTGTAAATTGTGTGTGTCCTACTCAATCATTGCTTTTGTGAAAATAAAGAAGTTGCAATTGTTAAAAAAATCAATAAGTGCAGAGTCACTTATTTGCTCAATTTTACCTCTCAAATTTCATAAGTAAATGCTAATAATTCTCTTGTAAATTATTATGAATTTTGAAATAATTAAAACAATTCCTATTTGACAATTAATGTCAGTAAAGTTTGACCCAAAGTTTGTGGCCCAGTGTTTTCATATTTTAATTTGTGCACGATTATATTTTCCGTTTCGTACACTTATATTTCACTGTTCACTTCCGCAATCCCCATCGAGATATCCAAGTTATTAATAGCACAGCACATGTGTTACGAGCGTTTTCGTTTCTGCTTATTTGCATTATAGATTGCTATCTTAAAACACTGAAACATCTATGCTAAATTATTTCATATATGCATGTTAATTGATGATATTTGGCGATTTATGAATGATAAATACTAAATAGTAATTTTGACTGAAAAGTGCTGCACTTTGATACGTAAACAGAAGCTGTTCTATGTTCCATGTCCCTCCCCCCGTTATCGTACATTTCAACCAATCAGCAAGCTCTTCATTAGATACCGATGCGGCGAAATATAACAGCCAAAGTTAGTAACAGCCAGCATGTAAATAACAACGGTGGCGATGCTTCTTGAATTTGAGTTTCATATATAGTGAAATTTACTTTACAGTTTTCTAAAATTGTATTTAAAAAAAACAATTCAACAATTGATGAAACAGTTTTCACGAAACGAATGCATCGGTGAATCGTTACGGAACTTTTCAAGAAATTTGTAAAATCATCGTCGATTAATCAATCTCGAAACACTGTTATTTGAATGTGACACGTAAATAAACGATCTTTTTCTGAATGAAAACCTCAACTAACCGGTTTGGCATCTGTTAAATCGAGTCAGTTTGATGAGTACATTAAAATGGCGGCGCCCACGATCGTATCACTTGCAGTATTTTATTTCAAATTTATCATTAAATACTCAGGTTTGAAATTAATTTTATGTGTCATTCGCCACCTGGGCGATTGGAGTTTTGATATTAGGCGCCCGATCGGATTGTTAGTCGCCACGGGCGACTGGGCGAGTGTAAAATTTTTTCCCTGATTAGCTTTACAAAAGGCCAATTTTAAATACAGTAGAACACAGATATAATGAACTCCAGGGACACTGTTCTCATTTGGCATATTATATAGGGCTGTTGACGGGACTTAAACATATGTTCGCTATATGTTTGTTTGCTATATCTGTGTTCTAGTGTCTATTCATTTGTCCTCATAACAGAATCACACTTGAGAGCTTGTATTAATTAATTAAACACATGAATCATGGGATCTGCAAAATTTGAAACTTTTCATAGCTAAGCAAACCAGCAGCAATTTAGTTATTAAAAGTTCATAAATTCATGCTTTTGTCCTCTATGGCAAGTCAAGTAAGAAAATTCTCCCTAAATGTCATACATCTGCAGCCAGCAGCAAAGTTTCGGTGATTAGATTTCTAGAAAATGAAAAGCTGAAGAATGAGAATAATTTCCACTTTTTTTATTGTGTATAGACAATGCATTGATGCTTGTAATGTCGTTTAGGGTTCGATAGTCCGATGGCCTATTGTCCGTGGTCTAAACCAACCAACCAATGTCTGCTAAATTTGAGATTGGGGTAGCTGCAAAAAGGAGCCCACAATGCATGATTGTATGATTTTGAGGAGTGCCAGTTGTTTTTTTCACATCACAAGCCAAACTGGCAGCAACTTTTGTAATTATTGTAAAGTCCCCATTACTCAGGTAACAGATGCTGTGCAAGTAATAAGTTGGAAGTAGTGAGGACTACAGGCATGCACTGGTAAGAAACGCTAGACTAGTGCTTATGAAGTATTTAACATATACAGCAAAACACTATTTATATTCACAATATCGTTTGATTTAAATCGACCATATTAGGATGTGTTCAAAACGCTGATCGTTTAAAAATAATGATGTGATTGGCCAGCTAACAACTAGGTACTTGTCTGCAATAAACATAACAGAGTGTCCTCAAACTTTGTGGCAAGGAATATATACATATGATCCCATAGAGGTACTATTTTGCGATTTTTTTCCTCAGAACAGTCAATTTTAATCAGACTGGTTCACAATGAAAAAGTCGTTGTCCAGAAATCTTGCTTGTCATGTATTTCCCTTCAAAGATTAGACCAGTGCTCTGAAGTTAACGTTTGGGCCTGAAGTAGAAGGGATATCGCGCTGCTCTCAATAACATTTCAATAGAAAGTGACATACCGATAGTCGTCATAGACCTCGTGCTTGGGTACACAGATCTCGCTGTCTTCCTCCAGGTGGCTACGGATCCATGTGAACGCTTGAGCTTGTTCGATTCGGTTCGATGAGTGCAGGAATGATGTTGGGGTTCTGAAAGGGGTACAAAGCAAATTTATATCACTATTACACCTCCATACCTGAACACAGGAAATACAGACCTATATGGTCATGCGGAGCGCTTATAGCGGCAATGGAAGTACAATTCCTTCAGTGTAATAATGTACCGCCACTGAACAGCATTGCGTTGGATATTAGGCGTTAAAATTATCATTATTATTATTATCTGTGGGCCACTACAACAGGGCATTTACTTGGCATGTGAGATGGGAACCTTGTCAGGTCGATTATCAAAAAAAGACCTTCCCCACAAAAATCTTTTTAATTATACAGAAAACACAGAATATTGAATGAAATCAGAGAGAGTAAATGTAAAGAGAGAGATACTGACTGTCGGAGTGCATCGTCCGTGGCGGCGCCGGTCGGCAGCTTCAGGTACAGCAGCAACTTCTCCACATCCGACAGTCGGTTCACCTCATTCTGGAACACAACCACCAGGGTCTAACATTGTTTTACTTGACTTAAATACTTTACAATATACCACATGAATTCAGTTCAAATAATGTCACTCAACTGCACATTCATCCCAAATATTATTTTTAGGAGCAAAAGAAAATTGCAAGGAACAGATATAAAATTAAATGGCTAAAATACCTAGTATACATGTATATTAATCATAATGTTTCAGTTCATATTTTTTTAAAGTACAAATTCATCCCAATTGGCCAAAATTATGATAATTATCCGTTTCCTAAGTCCTGAGTGACCTGAAAAGCAATCTCAATTTTATCAGATCTGACTGTCCCCAGAAATCCTTAAAACACTGAAATCAGTCAAAACACTGAAAATTCTCATCTCTATGCTCAGTAGTTTTATGATATATTAAACCCTACCAACCTGTATCTGTCATTTGGTCTGTTTCAGATAAGTTTACAACATGATATTATACAACTTGGCAAGCGTCATTGTTTGGTTTTCAATCATAAATCATGACTTTCATCTTTATATTGTCACCATACAAAATGAACTGGCATAAAATTTATTATTTTCAGCAGCAGTCAATAGTTCTTGATAAATTAAAACCATATAGTGCATGACATAATGTGACTCCAACAAAATACATAATGTCTCAAGACTCTTTAATATTCTATCATTCTATACACACATATCCCATGATATTACTATACTCCACATTCCACCTGATGGAGGAGTAAGCATATACTCCGAAACATTGCTTCTTACAGCCAGTGATTTCAATAATGATATGAAAAAATCTACATTATTCAAATAGGGAAATTTGGACATCCGGAAACAGATTTGTCAATAGTCTAGTTTTTATGTTTTAATTTGTGTAACACAAGAAGCAAGACTTCAAAACTTACCAGTATACCCTGTACATGTGCCCGCCCCTCATTGCTGAAACAAAAATCATAATGATTTATTTCTTTGATAGCCATTTTATATGTTATTACCTACAAGGGCAAACATATCGGGGGTTTCTTATTTTTTATACGATGCCCTAGGGCAAAATATCACTTTGTCATTGTGACATCAAGTCATAAACAATGCTATTGCGTCACGTTTCATCTATGATGCTGCATTCTAAATGCGGAGACAGCGGGTCGCCATCCTATGGTTGAAAGAGGGTTTTAGCGTGTTTTCATTAATTTCATGACTTCGGTAATAAACAGAATATATCTGTGTCTATGTAATACTATGTTTGCGACACTCGTGTCTGAATATAGGTATATCCCTCACTCTCGCTCAAGAAATACTAATATTCAGGCACTCATGTCGTAAACATAGTATGACATAGACACTCAAATAATATCCTCTAAATATCAAATGTGGAGTGGAAGTTTTTTGTAGTTACAGTCAAGCCGCGATAATCCGGCCACCAACAATCCGAATATCGCAGTTTTTGAACAGTAGGAAGATGTAACCAAACTAATCTCTTTAGTAGTCTTCAGTACTCAGTAGTCTGAACATTTCACTATCCGAACGTTTTTGATGAAAAACGGAAGCGTTCGGATTATCGAGGCCTGACTGTATATAACATCATAAAGCAATGTAATGCTTGACGTCACTGACCCATCGATGATCAATACAAACTTCATGTACATTACATAAACTTCTCTAGTCAAGCAATTTTTTTCTTTACTGCAGTTTGATACATTTTCTCTTATCCAAACATATCCCACATCTCAGATCTAAATAAACTTCCGGGCAAAAGAAAGTACTCACCTCGTTTGGTTTCGATTAATTCCATATTTATGGCACGATACAATAATAGTTATCTGCAGTAGTTTAAATGAATTAATTGGTGACTGTGGTTAAATTTTAGTTAAAATTTCTTTGTTTAATGAAGACGGGGGTAAAGAATGAAATTTACACCATCATGACTCCTACCATGTTTAAAATTTTGTAAATGTTTACATTTTTTTACAGAGAATATGTATTAAATGTCGATGAAAAGTTGTGTATCATCAAAAATATTTTATGTAGAAATTTAAAATTTCATTTGTTTTGAACTTAAAAAACATGTAGAAGTATGCTTTGACTGCTGACTAAACACCTGTAATTTTCAGTTTTAGATTATGAGATCGAAACTCATACATCTGATAAAAATCAACTGAAGTGAGTACTTTTTTTGTCTGACAGTTTAGTCTAGGAACGTCACGATACACCAATGCATCGCCTTGGTTCAGTTCACGATACGATACACAATACAGTAAAATAAATCATGATCCAAGTGTACATCGATCAATTGTTTATTGCTCCAATAAAAAATAGAACTTTCTATCATTATTTATTTCAGAAACTCAGTTCTTGAAATTGATAGAGTTCTGACTTTATGTTCATGTTCAAGTTGGAAAACTATCAAAATATGAGATTCATGGTTGGCTTGTATTTGTTTTCAACTGTTGTTCACTATCTTGTTAGAAATGTTGTATTGAGATCCTGAAATGGTATCTCTCCGCAAGAATGTTGCATTTACCGTATCGTATGTATCGAATCGTGACCTCATTATCGTGATATGTATCGTATCGTGAGGTACCTGTATCGTGACATCCATAGTTTAGTCGTATCATAATGTAACAGTGGGATTCAAACCCAGGACCTCCGAGTATGAGGCCTTTGCTCTACCAGTTCAGCCAACTGGATATCCTACTGAATCAAAAGTCATTATGAGATACCAAGCCATGGATGCAACAGTCCTATCATAACAATCAACTGTAAGGTTTACAAACCAGTAACGGTTGATTAAACCAAGGCTCTTGAATGACAGTATATCAGAGTTTAAAACACTGATTGGCTTTTTATTCGATTGTAGATGCGACGTCAGCACAATTTGAAATCAGTGCAAATGGAATTTGTATTCATTTAACTAAAACCCCACAGAGGGTTCTGTTTTCTGATTTCCGATCCTAACCCCTGTTGTGTTGTATGGCCTGAATTTCTAGACTCCAGTAAAATTCCCTAGCGGGGGAAACAGGGAAACTCATACTGTATCTCTGCTTTTTATAAATTAACCAATGAAAACTCATCTTTCAGCGGCCTGTCAACTGTGTGACTTTAAAGATCTCTCTTAAAGGTCTTGCTCATTCATTAGCATATGTTCTTCAAATATGTCGGACGTAAATAACACTAATGAACTATTTTTGGTATTTGTCTCTTATTTGGTCTTCTTTATTTATCATCTTGAGTGTCTATGATCAATTGTTTTTACAAAATCAAATGTCATATTTCGAGAAAAACATATATTAAACAAGAAAATGTTAATCTTACGTTAATTTTATACATTATGAAGTGTCATTGGCAAATGTCACTTAAAAAACGGTGTCACTGATTGCACAACTAGATTCAATAACAACCAATCAGGACATTCCCCTTTTGCCTTTGATTTCAAGCGATATAAAACAGTGGTTAGGATTGGAAATCTGAAGAGAGTAACCTCTTAGGAAAGAGGATGACTAAAATAAAACAATAAGAAAATTTACTTCAGATAAATATAATACCCTGATTCGTATAACAATTATTTTCAGGTTTGATCAGTTATAAAACCTGTTTTATTACGGAAATGTTTCAGAATCAATGATTTGAATTTGGTGAACATGAGGTCACTTTTGTGTACAGTACCAGTCTAGCGATACATTTTTACATGTCAAATTAAAGTATATACACATACTTTCACGAGTACCTTTACCCATGTACGATAAGTATAAAACCTAATAAAGAATTTGCAGGAAGTTATAGTCTCATGTTATCAGATTTGAGAAACAGAGTCTGGTCTGCGTTGTTTTTCTCACTCTATCTAAAACTGTCAGTTCTTACGGTTATCTTTAATAGAGGGGCGGCAATAGTATTATCTTTATAAGATGTACTGTTAGATATTGCATATTCTTAATTTCATGTGGGTCTAAGACAAATGTCTGGCACAAATGTTAATTTAAAAACAAAATGTTACTACAAAATCAAAAACCAAAACACATTTTGATTATGTTTAGAGATATATAAACAACTATTATTGCATTCTATCCTGTTAAAATGAGAATTATATTTGTTCAACGATTTATTATTCACATTCATCTATAAAAATTAGGTGAACACTAAAACAAGATTTTGCGATTTAAATGACATTTGAAATGATAAACATAATCGTTACACTTGACCGTGTCTTGGATTTAATAAATCTATGTACTGTCACGGTCTACAATAGCACACACATGAGTCACAGGTAATGTTTTGATTTGACAAATTAAATGACTGCAAATTCATAAACAGAATCGTGAGTTTTACAATTGTCATTCTGCAATAGAAGTGTTCTACTTAGTACATGGCGTGTAGGTAATCTAATCATTCAGGCTTACCTTATTGATGCCTCTAGCCCATCTTGTATGTTACTAAACCTAGATTCGGGTTGATTTGAAGTGCTTCTATGCGTTCTGTCTGCACAATGTTTTTCGTTTGGTGGAACCCCACTGTAAACATTGGCTCCTTCTACACTGTTTTCGACGCCACTCGCGCCGATCCTGGGCAGGATCTTGTTCCATTCTGGTTGATTGTTGTTAACTACGTCATTATTTACGTCATTCTGTCCTGCCAATGCCTGACTCATAGTAATTCAGGTAAAATAAAGAGTTGACAACCATACCGTAAACAAAGCACATGTCGACATTTTGATTTTAGGAATTGGTATTTCGACGAAGTGCGCATGCGCAGACATTCTCATTTCAGGAGGGTTGTCCTTAAAGCTTATTGTAATGACGTAATATTACACAAGCTTAAGCCGACTTCGGCGTGATGTTTGGTAATAATTATCTTAATAGGTAAAGAAATGACTTGTGCATTATTATTTAGTGGCCTTTTTTTACCGCCATGTCGATTATTTTATTTTATTCATACATGTTTTAAACGTTAACTTTACAAGCTTTATATCAGGGACTCACATCATTTATATAAACAGGGACTGGTATTTTTTTTACGGCATCTTCGATATAAACGACATTTATATGGTATATTGAATAAACCTCCAGGAACCGCGAGTTCAAAGGTATATAAAAGAACAAAATCTTCAATTAAACATTACCGTTTCTTTATCCAAAGGAAAGGCAATAATCTTTTACAAAATCAGTAGCGGATCCAGACAATAAAATTTGATGGAACCCCCAACCAAACTTATCTTAATTCACTAAATCAATGAACGCCTGCACACAGAGCCATCTTACTAAATAAATAATAGCTTAATCTCTCACATTGTATTACATATAATTACTGGGGTGAGTGAGTTATTGTTTAACGCCGCTTCGGCAGTATTGCAGCCATTAGCGGCGAAATATAATTACTGGAATTACACTCGTACGTATAACTATCGAAACAACAACTAATGATTCTGAGCGCAAGCCAAAAATATAAAACACGTTAGTTTTTTCTCAATAAAATATCCATGGTTTTGATGTCAGAGTATAGGTAAAAATAACTACATTCGTTCCTTATATAAACTCCCAAAAAAACTTTCGTCTTTCTCTCATTTGGGTTGCCAAAAGCGAAAAAGACTGAAAGCCATTCAACCGGGAACCTTTTATACTCTTAAAAGCAGGCAATGCATGCGTCGTCTCATCCAAAGCGTTCAAGACGGACGCACGCATAGCACGTGCTGCTCATGCACATTGAGAACGGGTTGCAAAGCGTGAAAAAAGCAAAAAAGCAAAATAGCGTGACTGAGTTTGGCGATGCTGAACATTACTGCCAGGAACATCCTTTTAAATCATAACCCAAACCAAAGTATTTATTGTATGGAATGTATTTATCATTTATGGAATATATGAACGACATTTCATTAAATACCATATATCATGATTATATTTGGGATAACACTACCTTCAACAATACACATTCTTGAACCCACACCCTCAGAGTAAGGCAACTATCGCCAGCACTGGCCGTTCGTGTGGTAAGCTGCTGGTACGGGATGGAATCCCGCAAGGGACTCGGCCCGAAAAAGTAAAATAATTTGTACTATTGAAGGTAGTGTTATCCCAAATATAATCATGTTATATTTGTTCACTATCTAAAAGGCATGTCCTTCTATTAAATACCATGTTTATCAAACGAGTTGACGATTTGGTATCAAACGATCGAAAACTGCAAACTAATATGACGTCATATGTGCAGCGATATATATAAGATAAGATAAGATAAGATAAGATAATTCTTTAATGTCCATTGGAAATTTGCTGTACACTGTTAACGCAGAGGATATTATATTGGTGTCTATGTTAACAATGGTTACGGCACGAGTGCCTGAATATGAGTATTTCTCGAGCGAGACCGAATGATATACCGATATATACGTTTATTACTGAAGTTATGAAATTAATTAAAATAGCCTAAAATCCTCTTTCAGCCATAGGCTTGCGACCCGCCGTCGCATTATTTAGAACGCAACGTTATAGACGAAGCGTGACGTCATAACGTTGTTTATTACCCATATGGTTGAAAATAACCGAGTTAGTATTATTGATATGAGCACATGTGCACATATCACGTTTGCCTAGCAACGATTGTTTCACCGCTGCTTCCCGTATTTTGCCGTCTGTGACGTCATAAAACGATTGTTTCGTGACGTCACTGTAGCTTGCGGTCGCAAGAGAAGTGGACCCTTTCCTGACTATTTTTACTCGAATCAAATGAACAAGAATGGGAAATAAAGAAATTATAACACTCGAAAATGTGACATATGTCTTTTACGAAACTCGTACAAATTTATGTATAACCCTCGCTTTCGCTCGGGCAATACAAACATTCACACTCTTTTCGTAAAAGTCAAATGGCACACTTCCTCGGGTAATAATCTCTATTTACGACGTCACGTCACCATGACAGAGTGATATTTTGCCCTAGGGTATCTAATGAAAAAATGAAACCCGATATGATTGGCCTAGCTCGTAGTCGTAGGCAATATACTTTATGTTTAGCTATGAACGTTACATTGTATTTTGAATGTCATGCACATGTGAAGTGTGCCGGTGGCCTGTTTACCGAATAAACCATATCATCATGATCATATATTGTCGTAAAAATAGAACACTGCGATATCCCTTCCACGATTGAATAATAACACAATAATACCATATGGCTCCATTGGTCAACGGCTGGTTTTCTGGGAGAAAATGCAATCTCATTAAAATAGGATCGAACGTAACACTCGTACTTGGCTGTGATCTGAGTACTGCTCGACGGGGGTCATGTTAAACACATGAAATTTAGGAAATTAAGGGAAAAGTATATTAGGGACTTGATCATCTATATTGCCCTGTGGTCTAGACGACATGTACCGGTAGGTAAGTTATGACATACTAAAAATGCTATTTACCAACATAATACATTTTGATATGACAATTGATTGCTTATACAATACAGTGATGTCATTATAATGTGATTTAATTCATATTGAGTTAAAACTCGGTACGACCGAAAGAGGCTCGAATGCTTATTTATAACTATTACTAGTTGTACAAGTACTAGTATTTGTGAATTTGTCAAACGAATGTTTTGATGTCAGGTCACCGTGTCTTTATTTTTTATACATTGGTTTATCCCAAAAAATACTTTCGATCGATGAAAGTGTCTTTACTCGATTACGACATAGATTCAGACCATTTGACAAGATTTTTGGGGGGCAAAATTCAAATCAAGCATCTCTGACGAAATTGTTTACATTCGCAACCAAGAACTTCCGAAGCAAGACGCTTCATGATCATCTTGAAGTTAACTTCTATCAGATATGGCTGAGAACAGAGTAAGCATGTCCATTTGCTTGTTTTAAAAATGGATAAGTGATAACTAATGTATACCTAAATTAATATTTATGTAATATTCTGACAACATATCACGATGACAAGCTCATGTCAAATGATATTTTCTTCATGGAAAGTAATTGTCCTGTTTTCGATCAGTAATTTTGAAAGGGAAACTATGATAACTATATTTTGTGTTCACATACTTTTACCAATGTGGACTAAAATTTAAATTGTAAATTTGGTGACTGAAAAATCCTTTATTATCTCATATGCAAGTAATGAATAATGCAATTATACACCTTATCATCTACCAGAGCGACTTTTATTTTTTCCTTATTTATACCAGAGAAAATGCAACTTTTGCACTTTGAATTTGAACATATCTAAGTTTTGTTTTTCCAATGGAGAAAGGGCTTCAATTTCCACAGAACGTAAAGTTTCCTTTTGCTTTACATGTTACTTTACCTGTCCTAGTAAAACAGTAAATAGTCATTAGCTAGGTAATAAACGACTCATGCAAGCCTCTCAAAATAAACCGAAACATACCAAAATGTGATTCAAATTTACCATGCCTGGTTGAGACTGTGGACAAGTTATATTTCAAATGCTGTCATCAAAACACTTATGCATGTACACATTCTCCACTCCTCAGAATGACGGGGGTCGGTCGAGACCAAGAAGTAAGACGGGAAGCGCTAAAACAGTGCCTGATCTCCAGAGCAAGGAGGAGGAATACAAGTGAGTATCGGGCTGTGACTTATATCTGCTACTTGAATCATGGTCGGGTATAACTTGAATCAAGTCCTAATGTCAGGGACAGCATACCTGGAGATAACTATTCTCTCAAGTCATTTCCTCCCATTTAACCTTTGTTCTAATTCCACAGGTTTCGCGGATTTCTCAGTAACATCCCAAGTAGCGAACATTTGTAACGAGCAGGGATTGGGAATGAAAACTTTCACAATTGGTCATTTTTAGGACTTTAAATCATTTTCATATTTTTAGGTGGGCCAATCCCCTTTGTAGCAATAGTACAATTTAAAATTTTAATTGGACATTTTTTCATCGAATGTGCATAATGTCCCATGGCTCCTGCCTTTCCCAATCCCTGCGTGAATTATTTTCTTTATTTCTATACAATCAAAACTCTTTCTTACAATGTCGCTCTATTGCACATCTAGATTTGTTTGAAACCGATCAGGATTGTTTTTCATACGTACAAGAAAACTGTCCAATTATGCCAGAGGCTATGTGGAAAGAAATGATAAATGTATGATATGATATAACAAGATGAACAGGCTGTAGTTTTATCCCCGGTAGGTTAAACTTTATATTTTATATGTCTTCAACTTCTTAACTGTGTTGGACATATATGAACCCAACCAATGAAAACATCACTGGTAGGATTGTCATGAACCAATCATAGTTCGGCAAAAATCAGCTTGAGAGATCGCAATTGTAGTTTGACCCAATAATCCTAGTCCAGGCCATATGTTGTATTTGAGGCCTGGGTTGAGTAAGAAGAAATAGGTAAATCTGCTGTTAAATGGATGCTAAGGCATGTTTGTATTACAGACGATTGAACGAGGAGCTGGAAGCAAAGACGGCCAATCTGGTGCGGGAGGCTGAGGAAGTCATGGTGAGTGTAAACAATTAGATTAGAATAATGGTAGTGCTTAGTTATTTCCTGCACGTACCCATGCTCTATATAATTTGCTCAAGGTGCTACAAATCTCCTGCCTATGTCTTATGTTATTCCATTCTCAAACTCCCTGAGCAGTGCAAATATCCCCCCCCCCCCCCCTTGAACAAATCTGCATGTCAATTTGACCAAACCCCAACTTCCAAATGCAAGGCATACCTCTTGCCAGTCTCCATTACTGGCTGATTTAGGCCTTGCAATGAGGAAAATACCGCAAGGGTTAAATCAGCCAGTAATGCAAAGTGGCAAGAGTTATGCCTTGCGTTTGGAAGTTGACCAAACCCTTGATGAACCCCGCTTTACAATTGGTGAACCCCTCCTTTGAAAATTTCTGGATCATACAATATTGCTTCTTGTGTTCAGTGTTTGAAGTAATTGTTTTAAGATTGCCATCCATGTATTAATTTCTTAAAAGTGACCGATAATATTTCATCAGTCGTCACTTCCTGTACCGGTTCTTGAAAAGATTTGTTGGTTTGAGTGTTTGACCAAAAGTTAAATTACATTCAATTGACATCCATTGTGTTGTTGGGGTCACATATTCCAAACGTTATAAATGATGTTAGTTTATCGAGAAGTACCGACTGTGACCAAAAACTACCATTTTGATGACAGTTGACTTAGTATATTGACGGTAAAAGTAGTGATTTCTGATTGAAAACGGAACAATGCATCGTGATTGACGCGCACCAATTAGTCAAACGTAATTTTGGAATCTTATTTAAAACAGACAAAATAACAAATTTGGTTTCATTATGTTTAATAGGTCATATAACTTTAGTGCATGTAAATGGTACGCGCAGTTTCGGTTTCTGCACATGCATAATGATGTTACTCGATTTTAATTGGAAACTAGTAATTATGATATATTTGGCCGTTAGGAATGAATATGCAAGCTGAGTGAATTTGTTTGTTCTGTAAACAGCACATATGGTGTGTTGAAACATATTAAAGCCAAATAAAATTTGATGAAACCCAATGGATCTACTTTAACCCCTTCACCCCTACAGGCCTCTACAGAGGCCAGAAAACGTATTAGCGTTCAGGGTTCTTAGGGGTGAAAGGGTTAAGTCCGTGGTTCAACAGAACCATGGTAGGTGTCGCTTTGCTGAAGATATCTTCAGTCCATGATGTTACTCAAAAGAAATTTTGGATACTCAATTAAGGTGGACACAAGCGTGTACATTACTCAATCAACCAAAACCTTATCTGTAGCTCTGATATCTTCAATCCATGATGTGTTTGTGATGTTACAGAGGGAACAAGAAGCTGCTCTATCCAAGTCTCGCTTACTGGACAACATCAACACAGAAGACTTCTTCAAGTAGGTCACACATTCATTTAGGATTTAGGTATTATATTTCATTGGAACTCTTGAAAGCTGCGTTAAACACCAACTCACCTCACCTATTTCATTGGATGCAACTCTTATCAATGGTCGACTAATCTGTCCATTTGACCTCACCCTTTCCCAAATACAGCAAATAAGATGTAAATGAGCAGAGATCTGTTTTGGCAGGGATTTTTAGATATTTCCGTACTAATTGATATTTATCTCAAATCTCATTATAAAATTACACTGGGAAACTATCCCATTGCTAAAGTGAATACATCTTTTTATCCTACCTCATGTAAGGATCTTGATCTCCGATTGGTTCATGTGACCTTTAACAAATGTCCACATACACTGTCAACCCGGTCGATAAATTTTGATGGAGGGAGAATAAATGCAAGACACTAAACATTATTTGATCCTCAGTTGATTTTCTTTTCTTCAGAGAACTAGATGAAGACCTTACAGGACCAAATGAAGATAGAAGTCAGAAGGTAGGTAGGCCCTCATGCTGTGCTTCTCTACTAGAAACGTCACAAATTCTCACAGTTCACGATACAATACACGATACAGTAAAATAAATCGTGATCCAAATTTTAGTGTATATCGATCAATTTTTTTAGTGTTTCTTGATCCAATAAAAAAATAAAACTTTCCATCATTATTCATTTCAGAAACTCAGTTCTTGAAATTGATAGAGTTCTGACTTTTTGTTCATGTTCAAGTTGGAAAACTATTAAAATATGAGATTCATGATCAAGTTGGCTTGTATTAGTTTTTAACTGTTGTTCACTATCTTGTTAGAAATGTTGTATTGAGATCCTGAGATGGTATCTCTCCGCAAGAATGTCGCATTTACTGTATTTATGTATCGAATCGTGACCTCAGTATTGTGATACGTATCGTATCATGAGGTACCTGTATCGTGACATCCCTATTCTCTACGATATCATTACTACGTGTGTAGTAGGGTCATACAAGATGTATGCTGGGTCAAGTACAAACAAACTCAATGATTTTGTGATAGTCCAATATTTACCATGCAAAACAAATTGATGTTGTAGTTGTCTGTCTTGCAGCCTCCTTCTCGTCCGTCCTCCAAGCTCAGTAACAAATCCTCGGGTCATGTTGCCGGGACACGCAGCAAACCAAACTCCGCTAGGTGAGTTCCTTCCAACTCCAACTAGGTGAATATGTGGGATAACCAGACCATTATGGGAGATAACTGTGCCAGGGTGTGAGATAACTGTGTCAATGTGTGGGATAACTGGGCCAATAATAGGGATAAATGTGCCAATATCTGGGATTATAAACTGGGCCAATATGCGGATAACTGTGTCAATATATTGGATAACTGGGTCAGTATCTGGAATAACTGCACCAATTTATGTAATAACTGGACCCCATACCGGTATGTGGGATAACTAGACTAATATGTTGGATAACTGGACCCCATATGTTGAATAACTGGACCAACATTTTGGATAACTGAGCCAACATGTGGGGTAACTAGACCAATATGTTTTTGATAACTTACGCAAAATGGGGGATAACTGGACCGATATGTGGGATAACTGGACAGATATGTGGGATAACGGAGGTAATATGGTTGATAACTGGGGCAATATGGTGGATAACTAGGGTAATATGGTTGATAACTGGGGCAATATGTGGGATAACTAGGGTAATATGGTGGATAACTGGGGCAATATGTGGGATAACCGAGGTAATATGGTTGATAACTGGGGCAATATTGTGGATAACTGGGGCAATATGGTTGATAACTGGACCAATATGTGGGATAACCGAGGTAATATGGTTGATAACTGGGGCAATATGGTGGATAACTGGGGCAATATGTTGAAGAATTTGACCAATATGTGACGATTGTTATTCTTTTATTTTGGATTGATAATTTCTGGCAGGATTTCATGTCACCTACTTCCAATCTCTATTTGTTCAATTTCCAGACGGAAGAAGGAGAAGCCTTCTGCCACACCTGACACATTCCTGACGGAGAGTGAAGACGTGTCACTAACAGACAGAATCCTCCGAATGGAGCAGACGATCGGTAGTGATGAGGAGGAAGTCGCGGATGTACTGCCAGCCGCCGCTGCTGAAATAGGATCAGGTACCTTTACAACTTTAATTCCTGGACAATCTTCAGAAAATTATATTGATCACCATGCATGTTTTTTCATGGACAAATGTGAAATTATTTTTTGAGGGGGGGGGGGGATTTCATGGACAAGTGTACAATAGTGTTCAGGTTTTTTCATGGACAAGTTTGAAATTTTGGGGGAGTTATTTCATAAAGAAATGTACAATAGTTCAGGTGGTTTTTTTTCTCGTGGACTAGTGTTCATAATCTTGACTAAAGTAAATATAAACAGTGTCTCCACTGCTGACTTGATTCTTTTATTTGTGACAGAGGCCACAATCCGGTAGTTTAGTTTAAAGTAAATTTATAGCTTTGTGATGTCATTACTCGATGATGTAACTGCATTGTGATGTCATGGAGTTTACCGTAACAGGGCATTTTGCAAAGTCTACTGCCAAGACGATATCTCCTGTGGAACACAGATTTGGACGATAAAAACAGAGTCTCCCCACTGCTGACTTTATCCTTTTATTTGCGACAGAGGCCACAATCCGGTTCCTGAAGGCGAAGCTGAGGGTGATGCAGGAGGAGGTGGACCGACTCACACAGGAAGTGCACGGCAAGGTGGGGTCACGCACGCACTCTCTCCTTCATGCAAATCTTTTCATTGCACGAACATCTTCAGTAAACACCACTCATGAATCAAGGGGGTGTTCTGGGGTTTGAAGCCCTTGCACCCTCTTGAAAATCAGATTGATGATTGACAAGTCACATCCTAAATATTTTGACTACTAAAGAATAAAAACGAAACAAAAACATCTGTGCTGTAGTGGATCCAGAAGCGGGGTACGGACCAACTAATCCATCTCCCCCCCACCCTTGAAATATTTTACATGTATATTTGATGACCCTCTCTCTAAATTTCTTGCATCCGCCTATGCTGTGGCCCAACAAAAAAAACCTACGTACAACTTCCCTATGCAAGACATAATTCTTGCCAGTCTCCCTTACTGGCTGATTGAGGCCTTGCTGCAGTTAGGTTTCTGTGCTAGAAAATTTGACCCCACTATGCACTTCAGGTGCAGAGCTCTTCTATCTTAGCATGGAAAAGTGAGGGAAATACTGCAAGGCTTAAAGCAGCTAGCGATTGACACTGACAAGGATTATGCCTTGTGTAGGGAGGTTGCCTACATTATAATATTGTCTATAAATTTTATCTAGGCCTCTGAGCTAGCAGTATGTTCACTTTACCAGTCATTGGTTTCATAGGGCTAAGTTTTTAGCCCTGAGAGCATTGGTCCCAAATCGGTGACTATATTGAGGCGTGTGTGTCTACAGGACGAGGAGTGTCGCGGTGCGGTGAACCGTCTGAAGGAGGTCGAGGAGGAGAGAGGGAGACACGTGCGGACCGTCGCCGCCCAACAGCAGCAGATCGACAAGTACAAGAAGCTCGCAGACGATGCACGGGCAAAGTCGGAGAGTCTCGACAACCAGCTCTCTACTCTCAAAAAGGTTGGAGTCAATTTCTCTCTTCATGTAATAATACCGTACTCTTTCGGTTATAAGACCATACTCGAGCCTTAGACCAACCCTGGTTGGGGTTATTCTCAGGTTATAGCCCACCCCCAATTTTGTCAGATGTTCCATTGTCATACATTACATAAATCTATAATATTATTTTAAGTGTAAAAAAACCTACATAAAACCTATTCTGACTGTCTGACAGTCTCCGGTATGAATTTTCATCTGAGTTGAAGTCTCTCCTGTCTAAAAGCCCACCCCCATGTTTTCAAGATGTTTGTTTGCCTGGTGCCCTGGTCTTATACCGGAGAGAATACGGTAATAGTAATAGTAGGAGTACTTGTAAAGCACCTCATCCACGTCATCAAGTGACATGCTCAAAGTGCATTTGTGAATTTGATATGTTACATGTGAAATTAGAAACTAGCACATGAGGTATGCACAGGGATGAAGAGAAATATATGGGTAACAACTTGTGAGTTATCTATTGTCTACATAAATGAAAACACTTGGTATGAGATGATGGAATCATGTGTCTTGGTTTTCTGTGACTACACATTACAGGACCTGTCAAAGATTCAGGGGGGCTAAGTATTTTGTGAAACTGCTAGCCAAAGGGCGTGACAAGTCCGAAATGTATTTCAAATATTGATGACAGATAGCGTATCTTCTATCTACTATCTAATGACTCACTCACTCTTCCCAGGAAGTGGAGAACCTGAAGCGTGTCCAGAAACAGTCTGCGAGCTCCAACAGTGCGACGGAGGTGCGTCTCAACCGAGCTCTGGAGGAGGTCATCAAGTACAAGGAGCAGCTCCAGAAAACTAAGTCTTCCTCCAAGGTGAGGCTTCAATGTAATACAGTAATATAAGTCAACCGTCTTCCCAGAAATAAAGGTTGCAAAATAGTGGGATACGAACTTGTAGCATTCGGAGGTCTCCTCTCCAAACAGTCTGTTATCTTGCTCAATTCAGGTAGCCAATTAAAAATTCTCAAACAACAACTCCATACAGCCATTCTTACGTTTGTTGTGGAACATTCGAAACGTGTAATCGAATGATTCTGAATGCATTCAAAATGGCGATTTTTATACGATGATCTTATTGAGCATCTAATGACTGGGTTTTGTCTGCACAAAACTGGTACAGAACATGCGCCTATGCTTGGTGTCATCAGAAAAGAAATCTAAAGAACAATAGAACATTACATAGTAAAGGTTATTTGCTGGTGACTGTCCTGTCCCAAATATGGCAGCTCAAGTTAGACCTGGATGACTATCTTAAGACCATTCTCAACACTATGATCAAAGTTAACAATTCTTACAGTCACAGACATTTCTAGAATAAGGGCCCAGGGACTAGAGTTTCAAAGCTCTCTTAGCAATAAGACAGTTGTAAGTACCATACGTTAACATTAACTTACCGGTACGACTATTTTAGCACTTTGAAAATCTGGACCCCGGGTTCCAATGAGCGTATGACCATAAGCACAGGTTCAAGTTTAGAATAGTGTCCCAGAGGGTGTAAAGGATAGCAAGTATCCTCTCCAAACAAAAACACTTTCAGGGGTTGGTTCAGGGGGATTAAATTGCGAGTAATATGGGAGGATACACTCCAACTTTGAAATCCCTTGACCTGTCTATGTTTATTTGAGAACTCTATTGTATTGACATGTGTATTTGACAGGATGCGAGTGAGAGTGAGAAGAAGAGAGTGGACCAGCTGCTGGCTGACAACAAACGTCTGGAGAAGCAGAAGAACGAGCTAATGGCTGGATTCAAGAAACAACTCAAACTCATCGACATCCTCAAGCGACAGAAGGTTAGAATCAAGATCAGATCAGTGTTAGGATACGTTAGGAAACTTGCTAAGGCTGCTAAATAGTTTTTTTCATCTTCAATCAGGGGTTAAAGGTAGGGTGTAATGCTCTATGATAACTTTGCGGATTCATTAAAATGGGATTTAAATTTGACAATTGCTTCACTTTAAGTTTCTCAACTTGGTCCAGAAAGTATTTATATACGGCCTTTTAAAAAGGATTATAAAAGTTGTCTTAATAATCAAATTGTGCATATTGTCTCCATTTTATGCTCATTTGATTCCCATATGTAATGCACATACGAGATATAATAATCTGTCATTCTTGAGAAAAATGCATTACAGCTGACCTTTTACAAATCTGAGGTCACTAACCTACCAAATATTACTCGGAGGTCATTGAGAGACACAAATGACACTCTGATCACCAAAAACCTTGCATCTTAATTGGAAGAACTAATGACCAAAAGTTTTATGACCCTCAGTCTGAGCTCTGTGACTAAATGCAAAATAATATTTGTAACTCGATGACCTCTCTAGATTGAAAAGACATTTTAATCCCCGTCAGATCATGTTTGAATTGATTCTGCTTGAATCTCCCGAGTTTTGTGACTGTGTGAATAAATGCCAAAAGAACCTGTCAAATGTCATTGTCATACTAACACCCCCACACCCAATCTGGTTCTGCCAATGCTATTATTCAAAATGTGTATTATATTTCAGATGCACATCGAGGCAGCCAAGATGCTCCAGTTCTCAGAAGAGGAGTTTGTGAAGGCCCTGGAGTGGGGCAATTAATCCTCTCAAGTACATTGGATTTTTTCATCTCCATTAACATTCCGTCCATCCGTGTCCAACTGAGCTCTACACCAATATCAGACACCCTGCACCATCAGGGTATTTGTGTCTGCAAGACAGTTTGGGGAGGGGGGGGGGGGGGGGTTCATCCCCCTTTTTAAATTTTGTATGTTTTTTACTTCAATCCCCTGTTTGTCTTTGCAGCTTTTGCCTCGTATCACTGAAGGTTTGCTGCTCAGCGCTATATATAAGCATATATTACCCATATGGTTGAAAATAACCGAGTTAATATTATTGATATGAGCACATGTGCACATATCATGTTTGCTTAGCAACCATTGTTTCGTATTTTGTCATCTGTGACGTCATAAAACGATTGTTCCTGACATCATTGTAGCTTGCCGTCACAAGAGAAGTGTGCTTTTTCCTGGCTATTTGTACACGATTTAAATGGAAAAGATTGGGTAATAAAGAAATTATTACACTCCAAAGTGGTCCATATGACTTCTACGAAACTCGTGCAACTTCATGTATAACCTTCGCTGTCACTCGGGCAATACACGAAGTCACACTCATTTCGTAAAGTCATATGACACACTTCCTTGGGTAATAATCTCGATGTATTTTGTCAGTCAATGAAATGTTATGATTTTAAATTTGATCGATCCTCTCATCCATGTACTGCTAAATTTAATGTACAAGGCAACAGGAAAGACAATCTGGAGATTGAAGTAGCCTGGTAGATATAAGTAAGTACCTGATGAAGCAGGGTGAGTAGCGGATTGATCTTGAAATCTGCAAAATTAGATCTCAGTTATCAATTCAAATGTTTATTCAGTGTTTATTGGAAGCACTGCAATCGAGAGAAACTGAGACAAGAGACAATCTTTAGAGACACTGAACTTAAAACTGCTGAACGATGTTGAGCATCAGAATTATATAGTATTTGAAGACGACAACTTAAAAATGCAGTAAACCCTGTATTTGTTTTGTTCAACCTTTGACGCTTATTGGCGCCAAGTCTTAGAGGAGATATGTTATGCTTAAAATGTTCTCTGTTCTATAAGCCTTCAACCGACTCATATCATTGATCCGTCACAAAATTATTTGTATTTATTATTTATATGAACGTTTTTAATATTTTATTAAAGAAATTAAACCATTATTTGTTAATTGTTTATTTGTCAGATGATAAAACCAGTTACGGTTTGGTGCTCATCTTACCCTTGATTTGTTGGTGCATAAAGGGAGATAACCCTGACCAGATTAAGATACAGATAGTTTGCTCACTTCTCTCACTTTTAATTCAGGTAGATGCATCTGTTCCTTAATAAAAATACAACTTCCCTGAGCAACTTCCTCTTGCCAGTCTCCAATACTGGCTGATTTATACTGATCAATACAGGGGATGGCTCCTTATTGAAATATTCTTTTCTTGCTTCATGTTCAGGTGCTGTATGGGTGCAATGC
This sequence comes from Gibbula magus, assembly GCA_936450465.1. Lineage (NCBI taxonomy): Eukaryota > Metazoa > Mollusca > Gastropoda > Trochida > Trochidae > Gibbula > Gibbula magus. Next base: position 62,021,626 of record OW388302.1, read on the forward strand.
TACACTGAATTTCAGCAAAGTACCTTCATTAGTAACAGCCGATCCTCGCAGGTTTCACCGCAATGTATAGCCACATGGTGTTGCGGGCTTTCTCCCTGCTATAACTAGCAGCTGTGATATAAGTGAAATGCTCTTGAAAGCGGCATTAAACCTCACCTCACCTCACCTCACCTCACCTCACCTCTATGGCTGTTTCCTAAGTTACTCTGTTGAAAGAAGGAGCCATTGGTACATAGAGGTTATCGTGCTCATGTGTTTTAGGATGATCATTATCCTGCATTAGGAATAAACATTGTATTTTGTGAGCCTTTGTGAGTTAAATGAGACATTGTATACATTAATTATGAATTAGAAGTGTTAAGACACAAATTTGAATTCTTCTCAAATATACAAAAGTACCCAGATCATACTGTCCTTTAACTAACCGGTACTGAAACCAAATAAAGGAACCAAACAAAGGAACCGAATAAGAGAATGAAATAAAGGAACCAAATAAAAGAACCAAATAAAAGACCGACAGACACATTTAACTGGACATATGTTTATTGTGTGTAGGATGTTCACTGTTCACCAGTCCATGAATGTGAGGGAGGACCAGGGGGCGTTCACTGGCAGCTCCTGGAAGTAGAACAACAACATTGTGTGACATTTGAAACAGTGAAATCTGAGATAAAAGCTATTATCAATTTGAGTGAAAGGACATGATGTTCTTCTTGGTGAAATAACAGTTATGATGACATTACAATGTTTCATTTAGTTTCTACTTCAATCATTGAGATATCTACACGAGTTTCGATAAGGAATGACAAATATCATCTATTAATCACTGGTAAGTAAATGTTTAACAATTCATATATATGTTTCCCAAAATATCTAGCTACAGAAACCGTTTTCAAAGCAAATATTCTGAATGAATTTTACAAAACAAGTGTGAATTTTCGTTTTTTTGTGACCAAGGATTATGCAAATTTGCAAAATTTTGTAAAGGTTTCAAGGCGCACTTCCATTTGTTGAAAAATAGATTTATAAAGACAAGAATATTTGACGTACAGGTTTGGAAATACAGCTCTTCGGTAGGTTGAAGAAAGTAGGATCCACCCAGTTCGTCTGGTTCACCAATACCGTTGATCTCATTGTTGGGACTGAAATATATAGAGAATCTCACCAAAGTGTCTTCTGATATCAAATATATCAACACGAGTTGATAAAAGTTACAAATATCCGAGGCTTGCTAAGGATATTTTGACTTTTATCAACTAGTGTTGATATATTTGATATCAGAAGATACGAGGGTGAGATTCTATTTATCATCCAAAATCATTCTTCATTAGTTTTTAATGAAAAATAAACATATCTGAACACAAAACTGCCATTTGGCTTCCTTTGCTGTGATGTCATAGCATTGTGACGTCGTCATGATTATGACGTCATAGCATTATGATGTCATTACTTGATGATGCAAAATCATTGTGATGTCATGTAGCTGACGCCAACAGAGCATTGTTCAAAATCTACTGCCAAAATGATATCTCCTAGGAGATATGCTTGATGATCAAATAAGATTTCAAAATTCCGAGATTTAAAAAAAAAAATTTCCACAGGTAAATTGAGAATATCACCATATCAAAATTTAAAAATGCCCATTGAAGCTTTATTTTATTCAAACCAAGAGTACACACCCGTTTTCCGAAAAGATGGTCAAAACTCTTGAATCAACACAAGGGTACACCCCCCTTTTTGGGTAAAATGGTACACATACATCTTTCAAAAATAACAGATAGTGTGGCGCTCAATAAACAAGCTCTTCCCCCTTCACCGTTTCCCAGAAAGCTGTATCCGGCCCTGCTATATAAAAACACGTGTGCAAACTGGATTTATGACGTATCATATAATCTAGAATACATGATTACCATTATCTACGTTGCCGTAAACCGTCTCTTCGACCATGGCACAGTCCTTCTCTGTGACCGCCACGAACCCGGTCAGTCCGTTAGCGGAGGTCCAGTAGGTTTTGGCGTTCATGTGTTCTCCGTACTTCTCCATAGAACCGAGCCAATAGTTCGCCATCATGAAGGCGGTATCTGCAATAGTGTCAACATTTTTTTAATTTAACAATCTCTTTTCACAAGAAACTCAAGTCACCTTTGGCCACTGAGGTGCCTTAATTAGATGTGATATACGTCTTTGCCGTGATGCAATGTTAAAGATGGCACTAAGGTTAACCTTAGTTTTAAGGTTGTTTCAGCAACGACACTCTGGGTCTTTCAAGAATATGTAAATTTAGATTCTGAAACGTAAAGTGAATTTCTTCAATATTCTATTGAGGCCTTTGCAGAGACATAAAGACCATTGTGCGTCCGTTGTGCGTCCGCTGTGCGACCAACATTTTTCAGATCGCTGTTGAACCCTAAAGGGTTGCCATGGTCGCTGGAGATGGCACACAGGATGTTGAGATGTCGCGCATGATCGTCAAGGACACTTAGAACGTCAAACATTTGTTTACATCCATAGATTCTGGACCCTCCACATTTGCTCACAGGAGACAGGAAAGTACAATGGTCGCAGAGGACGCTCAATGATCGCCATATAATCACAAATGTGGACAACGCATCTGCGTCCTTTGTGCCTCTCTTTTGCGTTCTGTGTGCAATCAAAGGAGCTCATTATCACAACCACTCTGCCTCCATGCAGCGACCACGACAATATTGGTTCAACATTACGATTATCGTACCTCTTTTCTGCATTCATTCAACCTTCTTTTAGCTTCCTCATAAATGTTCCTATAAATACTTGATCGATTCTCACGTGTTTCATTGCATCTGTTGGCAACAGACCAATCAGGGACAGACTCACCACATTTGTGCTCTCCTTTAATGGGCGCCTTATTCTTCTGCAAACAGCATTGACCATGTATAGCAGCAGAGCCTGTTGTCCTTGTATTACAGCTGCCAAGACGAATTGGTTGTTCATGTTTTACTGTTGGAATGGAACTGACAAAAATGCACACAAATGCACCTTATTATATACCCAGTCTCTTCAGTTTGCTGAGCACTCTCCAGATATAGTTTAAGTATGGTTCAGGAGTCGCAGAGTAGGCAATGGTGGCATTGAGAAGGCACTGAGGAGGCTGACGGGTCCTACAGGGATCGCCCTCGATGCTGAAATGATCTTGATTGTCATCAGGCGAAGAGGAGGCTCCGTAAACGTGCAGGATGCTCATAAATCCTCATGGAAATAAATTTTCATTCTAGTTGGCACCAGCGCACGAAGATTGCAGAAGCCTTTACTCTGAATGTCTAATCATGATAATAGTAATCATCCTTTTATACAGCACTTTATTGCTGACTGCACGCTCACTCTGCTGATATATAACAATCGGTGACAGGCACAGGGCCGTGTATTGCTTAGAAACAGCGTTTTGAAGAACATATATAGGTATATGTCTTCCAAACGCTGTTTCTAAGCGATACACGGCCTTGTGGTGACAGGTACAGAAGACAGAGAATGCAACCCATCCCATTGCATGCCAGGCGCTGAAGGTTCTTATTCAGACAACCATCTTTTCGGAGCAAGTGCCCTATTGATTGGAGCGACTTGACTGGCCACCCACCCGATGTCCACATCAATTGTTGCTGAACTTTACTGAAAGTGACAATTTGATTTTTTTTTCCCCACGAGGGTATCTCCTGCCAACTCGTCACTTTGACGATACAAGAACACAACGCCAACTTTGTAGTCGCATACAAACCAGATAGAGCTTTCTTGATCTAAGGACAGCTACGTAGGAGTCGTGACGATGTGAATGGGGTTACATGATTGTGGTGGAGGTGGTGAATAAATAAGATACCTACCTGGTATACAACCGATGCTGCTCTTTTTCTCCAGGGAGGATTTCACACATTCCCGTCCTTTGATGAGATATTGGACACCCTGCAAGAAAGGACCTTCATACAAAATAGGCTTAAGCTTGCTATATTGTGTAACTAAGATTGAATCGTATCTTTTGTGCAATTAACTGTGGATTCAAACTGATGTAGGTGATACAAATCTTAATAGTCATTTCGTTATGTCACACAACATATTTGTTCAAGTAACCGTTACCCATTGCAGATTCAGGACGGTTAAAAAAGACACCCTTTACCCCGTATACCCCTTGTCATAATGCATTAACGAATTGGTTTGTTTTTCAATTTTCAGTTTACAACACATACTTCACCTTGCGGTCTCAGACTGGAGTATAAAGATAAAAAAAAGTCCAAGACCCAACCCCCCCTCCCAGTCATATGTAATCATACAGATAACTAGAATCACCTTCCAATAATAATCATTCAGATAAGCCTCACCTTGCGGTAGTCTTTGATCATCTTGTAGGTGGAAGTGTGGTTGCTATTGACAACCGTGTTCTCGGTCCCCACCTGCAGGTTCTCTCTGTCGAACTCCAGGATGAAGTTGATCTGTCAGCAGACAATACAACCAGAGCGATAATACAACCAGACAGACAATACAACCGGACCGATAATACAACCAGACAGACAATACAACCAGACAGACAATACAACCAGACAGACAATACAACCAGACAGACAATGTTAGTTGCGATTGACTCGCCAAGGAGGACATTTTCTTGGAATTGCTTCAGAAACTGTTAACCGCTACACCATTCGATCGTATGTAACACTAACATACATTCGACCAGGGATTCCTTTCACAAGGCACTGAGGTGATCGTAAGTCACTAAGGTAACCTTAGTGCAATGTTAAAGAATGGGAGTTAAGGTTAACCTTAGTAAAGGTAGTTTTGTGAAAGGAGGCCCTGGGCTCTTATTTTCGAATCTGTCTTAGTGCTAAGATAGTGGTCAGTCAATTTTAATGTTAGCGCTAAGAGAGCTTCGAAAATATGGGTCTAGGTGTTTAATTTACATGTTACGTGTGGTTTTACAAGTGCAAGTCAGACCAGTTCATAAAGGTCATAAAGCAGGGACTATGCTCAGCGAGGTCCAACTGTTATATTCGATCTTATTTTAATTAAATTGACAATTACCGCGTTAATACACTAAAGGAATAACCCCGAGAATTTCCTCTCCATACAAAGCTGTTCGTACTGTACGTTTAATCACTACATACATACCTCAGAACTCTCTCCCTTGTGATCATGAATTGACCCAGTCAGAATCCTCCCCACCCCCATAAACTTGGGGGGTACACAGCAGGGGGAGGAGGGATCCTTAGGGGTTTCGGGGGACACCCCTGATGTGAGGAGGGAAGCTAAGAACAAAAGGAACATGGCAGTGTGTTGTGTGTTCTGTGGCAACAGTTGGCTTTATATAACGGCCGATTCCTTATCTTATCAAAACAATGACCATGCAATTAGCTTACAGAGTCTTGCGTGAGATTTGGATATTACAAGACATTTCGTTTCATCATAGTGTGACAAAGTGCAATGTTTTTTATTTGTGGCATTTATGGGCCAAAGGATGTAGTTTTAATCCTGCCAGAAGCTTAGAAACTGCAGAAAATAACAGAACTGGTATGTCTGTACAGATTCCAAATCACCACCTGTGCTGTCTACAATATAAATAAATTCACCCAGCTTGCATATTTATCCCCAATCGCTAAATATATCAGAATTACTAGTTTCCAATTAAAATTGAGTAACATTATTATTAATGTGCAGAAACCGAAACTGCACGCCCAATTTACATGTAGAGTAGTTATGTGACCTATTAAACATTATCAACTAAAATTTGTCTTCTTGTCTGTTATAAATAAGATTCCAAAATTACGTTTGACTCATTGACGCGCACCACACGCTGTGCATTGGCCGGTTGTCGATCAGAAATCACTACTTTTACCTTCATATCGTCAAAATGCTAAATCTACTGTCATCAAAATGGTAGTTTTTGGTAATAGTCGGTACTTCTTGATCAAGTAACACCATTTATAACGTTTGCAATATGTGAACCCCAACAACACAATGGATGTCCCTTTAAAGCCCACCTCGGGCCTGGTAACTTGATCTATTATAACTCTTCAGTGAAGTTTTGCTGTAAATTCTTGCATTGAATTTCAAAACGTTTCATAATGGGTATGCATAACGAAGTGATAAACTTAAAATTTATCAGATAATGAAAATAGTTCTAGATTTGTTGTGAACTCCATGACTGCTCTTCGCAAACCACCTAACAGTGGCAGCCTTTACCAGAACTACAAGGGTTTCTTCTCTATCGGTTAGCGCGATTGGCTTCGGATCAAGAGGTCTGGGGTTCGAAAACCGCCAGGCAACTTTGTCTGCAGTAGAGAACTGTTCTACACGCTGTAAGGTATGGGTGCAATGCTACACTGAATTTCAGAGTAGTACCACCCATGGTTCGCTAGTTCCAGCCGTAGCTCGCAGGTTTCACCACAATGCATAGCTCAATGTAGCGCTCAAGTAGTGCTCAAGTAGCGCTCATTCTCTCCTGAACGACATGGTGAAGTTTGCTCGCCTTGCTACGTAGCGCTAAATTGAGCAATCGCGTTCGAGAGGTTTAAAAGTATAATTGAGCGATTACTTTGAAACCTCTCTTGAACAAGACCCAGATTTTGAGTTAACCGGTAATATTTTACCTTGATAATGTTTTTAAAATGTCTGTAATGTGGCATTTTCTTGTGTTTTTTGTTGTAACGACCTCAGCAGCCATACTTATTCACCTTAATTTTCCATTAATCTTAGTGCAGTTTCGTTTGCTACAATTAGACCTTCAATTAGTGACAAAAAGTCATGTGTTGTCACTTTTGTAACTGAACCTTCACGTGAGGCCACCTAAACAGTTTAAAGTGTTTTTCCACTCTACTAATTGTTTGAGGCTGAAGATCAAGGTTTACTTACTGACCAAATCGGATGGTGCGATATTTATGACGAGGCGTATAGTTATAATGTAAAAATAAGCTATTGTACATTACTATTGTCGTTTACACACATACATGTATCGCTCTGTTGAACCAAAGGTGTAGCCTGGGCCTATGGACTCCACTACAAATGATTAAAGATTGATTATCTCATCCTGGGGTGATACCTTCGCCCTTTGCAATTACCTGAAGAAGCCTTACTACAGGAGTGGCCTTACAGAGACAGCACTAGCGTGTAACTACCGGCTTTCAAGGGCTAGACGTGTTGTTGAACTGAATGCATTTGCATTTTGGCGAACAGATGGCAATTCCTGTTGACCACTATATATAAAACAAGGACCTGAACTTGTGAGGACAATGGTTCAGTTGTAGACTGCCCCCACAACTCTTACTTACCTTCTTACTTACTTACTTACTTATCCTCTTCATTCCGTTACAGGCCTACCAGAGAAAAAAGCGAATTGCAACGGAAAGAATCGAAATGCACACATAAAGAAACGAATTTGCATCGTAGATAAGTGATACAAAAGATGAAAAGACGCGAATCTGCACACAAATGAGACGATCAGCAACTAAAAATACACAGGGCGCGAAGCGCAAAACTGTGACTTACGATGCAAATTCGTTTCTTTATGTGTGCATTTCGATGCAATTCGCTTGTTTCTTTGGCAGGCCTGCGTTAGGAGCATAAGATCGACACAAGCTTCCTGCATGAAGTATTCTGATCGGTCTACTCAGCTTCACCCCATGCAGGTATTTCCCATTTGCGTCAGCTCGCCCTGGACTGCTCTTCGCCATGTTGTTTTTGCCTCTCTTGCCTTGAGGGGTCCATCTGAGGGCTACTTTAGTGATGTCAGAAGATGGTTTTCTCAGAACATGTCCAGGCCACTTTAATCGTCTTTCTCGGATTTCCATGATGTTGCACCTCGAGGACTCAGGTGACTAGATAATGATAGATACACTGATGCACATGGTGACATCCTGGACAGTCAGGATGAGAACCACAAGTTAGTTCCTGGCCAGTGGCGGGTCACTGCCAACATACGTGACTTGGAGTCTGTCATGGGTTATACAGAGACATATTTGGGGCCAAAAAAACAACAAGAGTATCTCAAGTTGTACTTTAACAGTGAGGCTGGTTGTGTATCGGTCTATGATCAGACCAAAGTGCAGAAAGTGTGAACTAACATTGTTTTGTTGTGGTGTGTCCTTCTAGGTGAGAGATACAACAAATAGGAAACCCTTTAAATGGAGAATATACAAAAGGTTTTTATGTCATTACCTATCGTTGAGGCCAGAGAAAAATATCCCCTACAAATAAACATACATACATACATATAAACATTTGTATAGCGCCAATATCCAGCTAAGCTAAGCTGCTCAAAGGCGCTCTGTTTGCCCCCGATCATTGGATGTCACTGTTTAACGACACTATTTGTCAATCTCAGCTCCATTTGGAGTATGCAACTTTTGCAGCCACTAGGCGCACCAAGTTAAATTACCATGCTCATCCTTACGAGGTACCCATTCATAGCTGGCTGAACTAGGACACATAGTCACAGTATTTTGTCCAAGGATACTGCACGTTGCTGTACCTGCAACTAGGTGTATGCACGTATTCATGTCGCCACCATCTGGTCATTTACCAACGGATTCGTGGGTTCTTTTAAGTGCACAGGGCTGTGTACTGTACACTAGGGGTTGTGACAACACTGAAAGAGTGCGCACTCAAAGTTGACTCAAAGGATTTTACACCCGATCACAGGTGGACACGAACCCGACACCTCAAGCTTGCTGGATTGCTAACCTGACGCCTTTGCCGACTCGGCCACAAATGAAGATTTAATTCATCACTGTTGTTTTACCTCCCTTTGAAGAGCACATAAAATCTCAAGATGAAACAAGCTTTTCAGGTAATGACCTCTGTGACCTATATTTTGGTTCGCAGGATCACGAAATCTACAATTTAGAAACCCAATTGGCCACGGAGTATGTACATGAAATTTCAAGTCTCTAGGGTCAGTGGTTCTTGAGGAGAAGATGAAAATAGGTTTTCAGTCCCAGACCTCAGTGACCTATATTTGGGGTCGCAGGGTCACGAAATCTACAATTTAGAATCCCCATTGGCCAAGGAGTCTGTACACAAAATTTCAGCTCCCTAGACCAAGTTGTTCTGGAGAAAAATACGAAAAAGTGAAAAGTTTACAGACGGATGGATATACATTCAGCAGTTTCTCATTTGAAAAAAAGGTTGACAAAAGCTTGAGTGAATAGGTTGCATGCTTATCATGACAGAGACGGTGAGTCGCGGGTGCAGTCAGGAAATTGTAGCTAGGTTTGGACTCATCAGTTGTGGCTTGATATCGACTAATCAGACAACAATGGTAACGGAGTCGTAGCTGGATTTGTACGAAGTTTACCCATCAGACAAAGAGCTACTGCTAAGTTGAGACAAGCGAAACAAACCAGTCCCTGTCCACTTCAATCTCATTAAAATCAGATCATTGATTTGTTCCCTAGGCTTATTTGCAATCTGTAGATTTCGGGGTCATTTCCTTTATTAAATTCCCGTGGACACGGATTTCTACTTATTCCGTCAGATCATAGATGGGTGACAACTCAAATTAGTAAATACCCCTATAGGGAACGAATCAATGATTTGATTTTAATGAGATTGCTTCCACTTCAACTAGGAGAATCAAGGGAAGAGGGATTTCAAATTGGAGACCATTGGTCAACGAAGGAAAAACCTTTTGAGTCATATGTCAAATTCAAGGAACTTCAAGGACATGTTTCATTCCTTCAAAACTGTTAACGGCATGAGTTATTAAAGGGAATGCAATACCAGGTATTTGTGTTGAGATAATGCTGTAGGTGATATTCCTAATTGCTCGTTTATTCAATACCCTCATCAAAACAGCACCTTCATCAATAGGTGTCTGGAAGCGAATGTCAGAAAATAGAGCACTGTCTCCAGCCTTGTCACATTAGAAATACCTCGAATATATCAATACTAGTTACACCTAATTGTTGGAATGCCATGTGTTACAAGTGCCTACACCTAAGGAATCTCACCCAAGTATCTTCTGATGTCAAATAAATCAACACGAGTTGATTAAACTGCTATTAAAGGATAGATGAAATGACATATGCTCCAAATCGGATTCATTAAAATGGGATGTCAATTTGACAATTACTCGATTTTAAATTTCTGAAATCGGTCTATAAATTACTTATATACGGCATTTTAAAAAACCGCCTGATTTAGCCCAGGCGACCAGAATGAAAGTCTGCGGGGGTGTGACCCGTGAAGGGATGACTTCTGTGACGTATGTGGAGGAATTTGATTTTCGGCGATAGTCACAATTCAACGTAATTTCGCAACATTTTAAATGTTAATTTCACAAAGAAACCTTCAATAAACCAACTTAAATTTCCCATATATCGAATGTTTAGATATCCAACTAGGTAATTCCGCAGATGACAATTACACAATTATTACATAAACACGTCTTTTTGGCGATGTAATACACCTCATAAATTCATTTAGCGGCAGTGATAATCATCATTAATTAATTAACGAGACACCGGCGGAGTAGATGTCTAGACGCCCCGCCTGTCGCTTATCACAGTCACGCCTCTGTGAGCATTTTCAAAAGGATTCGCAGAACAAATTGCGGTAGTGTTAAAATGGGTGAATCAAAATCGTCTTAATTATCAATTGCAAGTGTATATTGTCTCGATTTTATGCTCAATTGATTCCGATATACAATATACGTAGAGGTAATCATCTGTCATTCTTGAGAAAAATGCATTTCATCTATCCTTTAAATATCCGAGGCTGAAATTTAATCAATGCGTGTTAATATATTTGATTTCAGAATACTCGAGCGTGAGATTTTATTTTTCATTCAAAGTCGTTCTTCATCAATTATTAACAAAGGGATGTACATATCTGTCACACAAATCTGCCATTTAGTTTCTTTAGCAGTAATCTCAGTGAGATCAAACCATTGTGATGCCGTGAGCATTATGACGGCAGAGCATTGTAACGTCATCAACTTTGTGACGTCATATAATTGTTAGCAGAATTCTGAGTGATGTCAGAGCCTTGTGATGTCATCAACGAAGGATGTAATTGGGTTATAACGATTTGACTGTTTAGTGTATATATCGCTTCATCGCACACAAGCAATATCTACTGTCGGAGCCAATTTTAGATAAAATATATAGAGGATATTTGACATTTTTCGTCGTATACCATGTATATCTCATCGAGTGAAGAAGAGAAGCATATTTTCAAGAGTGGCGTAGCCACGAGTGTAAATATGCTATTTCTACTTCACGAGATGAGATAGACTTGGTATTCGACGAGAAATGTCAAATGTTCTATTTATTAGATTTAACCATTTATGTATAGTTCGAAAATGACGTTATTACAATGAAAGGAGCATGCTCCCCTTGCTTTATCACGGTCTTCTTATGACGTCATCCTATTGTTATGATGACGTCATACGATCGAAAGTGTACTTTCACGCAGTAGAATAACATGTTATTTCACTCAGTGAAAAAAAGGCTTATATTTTAACCGATAAATGGCGTATTTCACCACTGGAAATATAATAAATAAATGTATTGTCCTAAAAGCCCGTGACCTTTCAGTACCGGAACTAAAGAAAGAGAGAAACATTAGTGGACATGTGTTTATTATATGTAGGATGTTCACTGTTCACCAGTCCATAAATGTGAGGGAGGACCAGGGGGCGTTCACGGGCAGCTCCTGGAAGTAGAACAACAACACATTGTGTGACATTTTCAATGGTGAAATCCTGGATAAGAATCATTATCCAACTGAGTGAAAGGACATGATATTCTTCTCAGTTAAATAACTGTTACGATGACATCACAATGTTGACGTTCTAAGGTTGTCTATCAAGGTTAAGGTCATTCCCAATAAGCACGTCATATTTATTTTAGACGATAATAAGTAATTGATTAACTGAACAGTCAACATTAAAGATTTGTCAACAAATACCAGGTATAGACAAATAATATTATAACATTCAACATTTACTAAGCATCTTGTGATATAGAAAGTCTGCGCCTCTTGTGAAAATATATTTATAAAATGTATGTACACAGTTTCTACTTCAATCATTGAGATATGTACACGTTGATATTCCACAGGGAACGGCAGATACTATCTATTAATTGAGTTTAGTTCATGATAAACTATTTACATTTATCTTAAAATATCTAGTTACGTTAGTTGAAATTATTTCCAAAGCAAATATACCATATGTCATTTTACAAAACAAGAGCGAGTTCTCTTATATTTGAGAGCGAGAATTACAAACACAATTTGCATTTTTTTTTAAATCAGGAAAACGCACTTTCTTTTGATGTAAGATTGTAAAAGCTGTAAAGCGGATTTTCTTTTGTTGGAAGATTGTAAAAGTTGTAAAGGGGACTTTCTGTTGTTGTAATATTGTAAAAGCTGTAAAGCGGACTTTCTCTTGTAAGATTGTAAAAACTGTAAAGCGGACTTTCTTTTGTTGTAAGATTTAAAAGCTATAAAGCAGATTTTCTGTTGTTGGGAGATTATAAAAGCTGTAAAGCGGATTTTCTTTTGTTGGAAGATTGTAAAAGCTGTAAAGCCGACTTTCTTTCGTTGGAAGATTGTAAAAGCTGTAAAGCTGATTTTCTTTGTTGGAAGATTGTAAAAGCTGTAAAGCGGACTTTCTTTTGTTGGAAGATTGTAAAAGCTATAAAGCGGATTTTCTTTTGTTGGAAGATTGTAAAAGTTGTAAAGCTGACTTTCTTTTGTTGGAAGATTGTAAAAGCTGTAAAGCGGACTTTCTTTTGCTGGGAGATGTAAAAGCTGTTAAGTGGACTTTCTGTTGTAATATTGGAAAAGCTGTAAAGCGGACTTTCTGTTGTTGTAAGATTGTAAAAGCTGTAAAGCAGACTTTCTATGTTGTAAGATTGTAAAAGCTGGAAAGCGGACTTTCTTTGTTGAAAGATAGTAAAAGCTGTAAAGCGGACTTTCTTTTGTTGTAAGATTGTAAAAGCTGGAAAGCGGACTTTCTTTGTTGTAAGATTGTAAAAGCTGGAAAGCGGACTTTCTTTGTTGTAAGATTGTAAAAGCTGGAAAGCGGACTTTCTTTGTTGTAAGATTGTAAAAGCCGTAAAGCCGACTTTCTTTGTTGTAAGATTGTAAAAGCTGTAAAGCTGATTTTCTTTGTTGTAAGATTGTAAAAGCTGGAAAGCGGACTTTCTGTTGTTGTAATATTGTAAAAGCTGTAAAGAGGACTTTCTTTGTTGAAAGATAGTAAAAGCTGTAAAGCGGACTTTCTTTTGTTGTAAGATTGTAAAAGCTGGAAAGCGGACTTTCTTTGTTGTAAGATTGTAAAAGCTGGAAAGCGGACTTTCTTTGTTGTAAGATTGTAAAAGCCGTAAAGCCGACTTTCTTTGTTGTAAGATTGTAAAAGCTGTAAAGCTGATTTTCTTTGTTGTAAGATTGTAAAAGCTGGAAAGCGGACTTTCTTTGTTGTAAGATTGTAAAAGCTGTAAAGCTGATTTTCTTTGTTGGAAGATTGTAAAAGCTGTAAAGCGGACTTTCTTTTGTTGGAAGATTGTAAAAGCTATAAAGCGGATTTTCTTTTGTTGGAAGATTGTAAAAGTTGTAAAGCTGACTTTCTTTTGTTGGAAGATTGTAAAAGCTGTAAAGCGGACTTTCTTTTGCTGGGAGATGTAAAAGCTGTTAAGTGGACTTTCTGTTGTAATATTGGAAAAGCTGTAAAGCGGACTTTCTGTTGTTGTAAGATTGTAAAAGCTGTAAAGCAGACTTTCTATGTTGTAAGATTGTAAAAGCTGGAAAGCGGACTTTCTTTGTTGAAAGATAGTAAAAGCTGTAAAGCGGACTTTCTTTTGTTGTAAGATTGTAAAAGCTGGAAAGCGGACTTTCTTTGTTGTAAGATTGTAAAAGCTGGAAAGCGGACTTTCTTTGTTGTAAGATTGTAAAAGCTGGAAAGCGGACTTTCTTTGTTGTAAGATTGTAAAAGCCGTAAAGCCGACTTTCTTTGTTGTAAGATTGTAAAAGCTGTAAAGCTGATTTTCTTTGTTGTAAGATTGTAAAAGCTGGAAAGCGGACTTTCTGTTGTTGTAATATTGTAAAAGCTGTAAAGAGGACTTTCTTTGTTGAAAGATAGTAAAAGCTGTAAAGCGGACTTTCTTTTGTTGTAAGATTGTAAAAGCTGGAAAGCGGACTTTCTTTGTTGTAAGATTGTAAAAGCTGGAAAGCGGACTTTCTTTGTTGTAAGATTGTAAAAGCCGTAAAGCCGACTTTCTTTGTTGTAAGATTGTAAAAGCTGTAAAGCTGATTTTCTTTGTTGTAAGATTGTAAAAGCTGGAAAGCGGACTTTCTTTGTTGTAAGATTGTAAAAGCTGTAAAGCTGATTTTCTTTGTTGGAAGATTGTAAAAGCTGTAAAGCGGACTTTCTTTTGTTGGAAGATTGTAAAAGCTATAAAGCGGATTTTCTTTTGTTGGAAGATTGTAAAAGTTGTAAAGCTGACTTTCTTTTGTTGGAAGATTGTAAAAGCTGTAAAGCGGACTTTCTTTTGCTGGGAGATGTAAAAGCTGTTAAGTGGACTTTCTGTTGTAATATTGTAAAAGCTGGAAAGCGGACTTTCTGTTGTTGTAAGATTGTAAAAGCTGTAAAGCAGACTTTCTATGTTGTAAGATTGTAAAAGCTGGAAAGCGGACTTTCTTTGTTGAAAGATAGTAAAAGCTGTAAAGCGGACTTTCATTTGTTGTAAGATTGTAAAAGCTGGAAAGCGGACTTTCTTTGTTGTAAGATTGTAAAAGCTGGAAAGCGGACTTTCTTTGTTGTAAGATTGTAAAAGCTGGAAAGCGGACTTTCTTTGTTGTAAGATTGTAAAAGCCGTAAAGCCGACTTTCTTTGTTGTAAGATTGTAAAAGCTGTAAAGCTGATTTTCTTTGTTGTAAGATTGTAAAAGCTGGAAAGCGGACTTTCTGTTGTTGTAATATTGTAAAAGCTGTAAAGAGGACTTTCTTTGTTGAAAGATAGTAAAAGCTGTAAAGCGGACTTTCTTTTGTTGTAAGATTGTAAAAGCTGGAAAGCGGACTTTCTTTGTTGTAAGATTGTAAAAGCTGGAAAGCGGACTTTCTTTGTTGTAAGATTGTAAAAGCCGTAAAGCCGACTTTCTTTGTTGTAAGATTGTAAAAGCTGTAAAGCTGATTTTCTTTGTTGTAAGATTGTAAAAGCTGTAAAGCTGATTTTCTTTGTTGTAAGATAGTAAAAGCTGTAAAGCTGATTTTCTTTGTTGTAAGATTGTAAAAGCTGTAAAGCTGATTTTCTTTGTTGTAAGATTGTAAAAGCCGTAAAGCCGACTTTCTTTGTTGTAAGATTGTAAAAGCTGTAAAGCTGATTTTCTTTGTTGTAAGATTGTAAAAGCTGTAAAGCTGATTTTCTTTGTTGTAAGATAGTAAAAGCTGTAAAGCTGATTTTCTTTGTTGTAAGATAGTAAAAGCTGTAAAGCTGATTTTCTTTGTTGTAAGATTGTAAAAGCTGTAAAGCTGATTTTCTTTGTTGTAAGATTGTAAAAGCCGTAAAGCCGACTTTCTTTGTTGTAAGATTGTAAAAGCTGTAAAGCTGATTTTCTTTGTTGTAAGATTGTAAAAGCTGTAAAGCTGATTTTCTTTGTTGTAAGATAGTAAAAGCTGTAAAGCTGATTTTCTTTGTTGTAAGATTGTAAAAGCTGTTAAGCTGATTTTCTTTGTTGTAAGATAGTAAAAG
Organism: Gibbula magus; assembly: GCA_936450465.1. Classification (NCBI taxonomy): domain Eukaryota; kingdom Metazoa; phylum Mollusca; class Gastropoda; order Trochida; family Trochidae; genus Gibbula; species Gibbula magus. The sequence continues at coordinate 62,037,332 of OW388302.1, forward strand.
CTGTAAAGCTGATTTTCTTTGTTGTAAGATTGTAAAAGCCGTAAAGCCGACTTTCTTTGTTGTAAGATTGTAAAAGCTGTAAAGCTGATTTTCTTTGTTGTAAGATTGTAAAAGCTGTAAAGCTGATTTTCTTTGTTGTAAGATAGTAAAAGCTGTAAAGCTGATTTTCTTTGTTGTAAGATAGTAAAAGCTGTAAAGCTGATTTTCTTTGTTGTAAGATTGTAAAAGCTGTAAAGCTGATTTTCTTTGTTGTAAGATTGTAAAAGCCGTAAAGCCGACTTTCTTTGTTGTAAGATTGTAAAAGCTGTAAAGCTGATTTTCTTTGTTGTAAGATTGTAAAAGCTGTAAAGCTGATTTTCTTTGTTGTAAGATAGTAAAAGCTGTAAAGCTGATTTTCTTTGTTGTAAGATTGTAAAAGCTGTAAAGCTGATTTTCTTTGTTGTAAGATAGTAAAAGCTGTAAAGCTGATTTTCTTTGTTGTAAGATTGTAAAAGCCGTAAAGCTGATTTTCTTTGTTGTAAGATTGTAAAAGCTGTAAAGCTGATTTTCTTTGTTGTAAGATAGTAAAAGCTGTAAAGCTGATTTTCTTTGTTGTAAGATAGTAAAAGCTGTAAAGCTGATTTTCTTTGTTGTAAGATTGTAAAAGCTGTAAAGCTGATTTTCTTTGTTGTAAGATAGTAAAAGCTGTAAAGCTGATTTTCTTTGTTGTAAGATACATTAATAAAGACAAGAATAGTTGACTTACAGGCTTGAGAATACAGCTCTCAGGTAGGTTGAAGAAACTCGGATCTACCCAGTTGGTCTGGTTCACTAACACTGTGGATCTCATCATCGGGACTGAAATATTTAGAAGATTATACTAATAGCTTCTGAGATCCATATGGACAACGAAATGCGGGAACCCTCGGTAAAAGAATGGTTGCTAGACAGACATAATATGTGCACATGTGTTCTAATAGAAACTATTAACTTCGTTATTTTCAGTCATTGGTGATTATCTAAATACATATACTTATTAGTTACCGTTATTTACGCTGCCATAAACGGTTTCTGTCACCATGGCACAGTCCTTCTCTGTGACCGCCACGAACCCCGTCAGTCCGTTGATGGAGGTCCAGTAAGTTTTGGCGTACATGTGTTCTCCGTACTTCTCCATAGAGCCGAACCAGTAATTCGCCATCAGCGTGGAGTTACCTGAAATAGGTTTTTAAATGTTTGAATAATCGATAAAATATGGACGACCTTATGTGGACAAAGGTCAAACAAGAAGAAAATGCTTACTTTAATTTGAAGATTTAGATCACAACACAACACATATTTCATTCTCCTCCCATAGAGATTTTACTTCCTTCATATTTCTGTTCTACTCGGCTAGAAATGGAAAGTTATGATTGGTTGCAATTGATGTTAGTTGTGCAATGCTATTTTTGGAAGCGAAACGTAGGATAAACGTTGGCTATTTAATGTATTTTCCTCGATGATTGTTTTTTGAATTTGTGAAAACAGTTGATCATAAACATGCTGATAAATAAAAAAGACCAAATCACAGAGACAAATACCCAAAAATAGTTCATTTGTGTTATTTACATCAGACATATTCGAAGGACATATTCTAATGAGTAATTGGATCTTTGAAGTCACCCTGTCGACATATAGCCGCTGAAAGATAAGTTTTCATTGGTTAAGAAGCGGGAATACTGTAAGAGGTTCCCCTTTACCCCGCTATGGAATTTTGCTTGAGCCGTAAAATGCAGGCCTAGTAGAACAGAGGTTAGGATCGGAAGTCTAAAGGGATATACATTTGACGATATTTTTATGGCCAGGTACTGACAGCCTAGCGATGATGATGATTACGACGATGACGAAGATGAAATAGATGGTGATGATGAAGGTGTTGGCGATTATGATGATAGTGTCGGTGATGAATAAATAAGAGACCTACTTGGTATACAGCCGATGCTGCTCTTTTTCTCAAGGGAGGATTTCACACATTCCCGTCCTTTGATGAGATATTGGACACCCTGCAAGAAAGGACCTTCATACAAAATAGGCTTGGTTGAGATATTGGACACCCTGCAAGAAAGGACCTTCATACAAAATAGGCTTGGTTGAGATATTGGACACCCTGCAAGAAAGGACCTTCATACAAAATAGGCTTGGTTGAGATATTGGACACCCTGCAAGAAAGGACCTTCATACAAAATAGGCTTGGTTGAGATATTGGACACCCTGCAAGAAAGGGCCTTCATACAAAATAGGCTTGGTTGAGATATTGGACACCCTGCAAGAAAGGACCTTCATACAAAATAGGCTTGGTTGAGATATTGGACACCCTGCAAGAAAGGACCTTCATACAAAATAGGCTTGGTTGAGATATTGGACACCCTGCAAGGAAGGACCTTCATACAAAATAGGCTTGGTTGAGATATTGGACACCCTGCAAGAAAGGGCCTTCATACAAAAAAGGCTTGGTTGAGATATTGGACACCCTGCAAGAAAGGACCTTCATACAAAATAGGCTTGGTTGAGATATTGGACACCCTGCAAGAAAGGGCCTTCATACAAAATAGGCTTGGTTGAGATATTGGACACCCTGTAAGAAAGGACCTTAACATACACAATAGGCTTGGTTGAGATATTGGACACCCTGCAAGAAAGGACCTTCATACAAGATAGGCTTGGTTGAGATATTGGTCACCCTGCAAGAAAGGACCTTCATACAAAAAAGGCTTGGTTGAGATATTGGACACCCTGCAAGAAAGGACCTTCATACAAAATAGGCTTGGTTGAGATATTGGACACCCTGCAAGAAAGGACCTTCATACAAAATAGGCTTGGTTGAGATATTGGACACCCTGCAAGAAAGGGCCTTCATACAAAATAGGCTTGGTTGAGATATTGGACACCCTGTAAGAAAGGACCTTAACATACACAATAGGCTTGGTTGAGATATTGGACACCCTGCAAGAAAGGACCTTCATACAAGATAGGCTTGGTTGAGATATTGGTCACCCTGCAAGAAAGGACCTTCATACAAAAAAGGCTTGGTTGAGATATTGGACACCCTGCAAGAAAGGACCTTCATACAAAATAGGCTTGGTTGAGATATTGGACACCCTGCAAGAAAGGACCTTCATACAAGACAAGCTTGGTTGAGATATTGGACACCCTGCGAGAAAGGACCTTCATACAAAATAGGCTTGGTTGAGATATTCGACACCCTGCAAGAAAGGACCTTCATACAAAATAGGCTTGATTGAGATATTGGACACCCTGCAAGAAAGGACCTTCATACAAAATAGGCTTGATTGAGATATTGGACACCCTGCAAGAAAGGACCTTCATACAAAATAGGCTTGGTTGAGATATTGGACACCCTGCAAGAAAGGACCTTCATACAAGAAAAGCTTGGTTGAGATATTGGACACTCTGCAAGAAAGGACCTTCATACAAGAAAAGCTTGGTTGAGATATTGGACACCCTGCAAGAAAGGACCTTCATACAAGATTAGCTTGGTTGAGATATTGGACACCCTGCAAGAAAGGACCTTCATACAAAATAGGCTTGGTTGAGATATTGGACACCCTGCGAGAAAGGACCTTCATACAAAATAGGCTTGGTTGAGATATTGGACACCCTGCAAGAAAGGACCTTCATACAAAATAGGCTTGGTTGAGATATTGGACACCCTGCAAGAAAGGACCTTCATACAAAATAGGCTTGGTTGAGATATTGGACACCCTGCAAGAAAGGACCTTCATACAAAATAGGCTTGGTTGAGATATTGGACACCCTGCAAGAAAGGACCTTCATACAAAATAGGCTTGGTTGAGATATTGGACACCCTGCAAGAAAGGACCTTCATACAAAATAGGCTTGATTGAGATATTGGACACCCTGCAAGAAAGGACCTTCATACAAGATAAGCTTGGTTGAGATATTGGACACCCTGCAAGAAAGGACCTTCATACAAAATAGGCTTGGTTGAGATATTGGACACCATGCAAGAAAGGACCTTCATACAAAATAGGCTTGATTGAGATATTGGACACCATGCAAGAAAGGACCTTAATTCATACAAAATAGGCTTGGTTGAGATATTGGACACCCTGCAAGAAAGGACCTTCATACAAGATAAGCTTGGTTGAGATATTGGACACCCTGCAAGAAAGGACCTTCATACAAAATAGGCTTGGTTGAGATATTGGACACCATGCAAGAAAGGACCTTAATTCATACAAGATAAGCTTGGTTGATATATTGGACACCCTGCAAGAAAGGACCTTAATTCATAAACGATAAGCTTGGTTGAGATATTGGACACCCTTCAAGAAAGGACCTTAATTCATACAAGATAAGCTTGGTTGAGATATTGGACACCCTGCAAGAAAGGACCTTCATACAAAATAGGCTTGATTGAGATATTGGACACCCTGCAAGAAAGGACCTTCATACAAGATAAGCTTGGTTGAGATATTGGACACCATGCAAGAAAGGACCTTAATTCATACAAGAAAAGCTTGGTTGAGATATTGGACACCCTGCAAGAAAGGACATTAATTCATAAACGATAAGCTTGGTTGAGATATTGGACACCCTGCCAGAAAGGACCTTCAGACAATATAAGCTTGGTTGAGATATTGGACACCATGCAAGAAAGGACCTTAATTCATACAAGATAAGGTTGGTTGATATATTGGACACCCTGCAAGAAAGGACATTAATTCATAAACGATAAGCTTGGTTGAGATATTGGACACCCTGCAAGAAAGGACCTTCATACAAGAAAAGGTTGAGATATTGGACGCCCTCCAAGAAAGGGCCTTCATACAAAATAGGCTTGGTTGAGAAATTGGACACCCTGCAAGAAAGGACCTTCATAGAAAATAGGCTTGGTTGAGATATTGGACACCCTGCAAGAAAGGACCTTCATACAAAATAGGCTTGGTTGAGATATTGGACACCCTGCAAGAAAGGACCTTCATACAAAATAGGCTTGGTTGAGATATTGGACACCCTGCAAGAAAGGACCTTCATACAAAATAGGCTTGATTGAGATATTGGACACCCTGCAAGAAAGGACCTTCATACAAAATAGGCTTGGTTGAGATATTGGACACCCTGCAAGGAAGGACCTTCATACAAAATAGGCTTGGTTGAGATAGTGGACGCCCTCCAAGAAAGGGCCTTCATACAAAATAGGCTTGGTTGAGAAATTGGACACCCTGCAAGAAAGGACCTTCATACAAAATAGGCTTGGTTGAGATATTGGACACCCTGCAAGAAAGGACCTTCATACAAGATAGGCTTGGTTGAGATATTGGACACCCTGCAAGAAAGGACCTTCATACAAGATAGGCTTGGTTGAGATATTGCACACCCTGCAAGAAAGGACCTTCATACAAAATAGGCTTGGTTGAGATATTGGACACCCTGCAAGAAAGGACCTTCATACAAAATAGGCTTGGTTGAGATATTGGACACCCTGCAAGAAAGGACCTTCATACAAAATAGGCTTGGTTGAGATATTGGACACCCTGCAAGAAAGGACCTTCATACAAAATAGGCTTGGTTGAGATATTGGACACCCTGCAAGAAAGGACCTTCATACAAAATAGGCTTGGTTGATATATTGGACACCCTGCAAGAAAGGACCTTCATACAAGATAAGCTTGGTTGAGATATTGGACACCCTGCAAGAAAGGACCTTCATACAAGATAAGCTTGATTGAGATATTGGACACCCTGCAAGAAAGGACCTTCATACAAAATAGGCTTGATTGAGATATTGGACACCCTGCAAGAAAGGACCTTCATAGAAAATAGGCTTGGTTGAGATACTGGACACCCTGCAAGAAAGGACCTCCATACAAAATAGGCGTGGTTGAGATATTGGACACCCTGCAAGAAAGGATCTTCATACAAGATAAGCTTGGTTGAGATATTGGACACCCTGCAAGAAAGGACCTTCATACAAGATAAGCTTTGTCTAGATATTGGACACCCTGCAAGAAAGGACATTCATACAAAATAGGCTTGGTTGAGATATTGGACACCCTGCAAGAAAGGACCTTCATACAAAATAGGCTTGGTTGAGATATTGCACACCCTGCAAGAAAGGACCTTCATACAAGATAAGCTTGATTGAGATATTGGACACCCTGCAAGAAAGGACTTTCATACAAGATAGGCTTGGTTGAGATATTGCACACCCTGCAAGAAAGGACCTTCATACAAGATAGGCTTGGTTGAGATATTGGACACCCTGCAAGAAAGGACCTTCATACAAAATAGGCTTGGTTGAGATATTGGACACCCTGCAAGAAAGGACCTTCATACAAAATAGGCTTGGTTGAGATATTGGACACCCTGCAAGAAAGGACCTTCATACAAAATAGGCTTGGTTGAGATATTGGACACCCTGCAAGAAAGGACCTTCATACAAAATAGGCTTGGTTGAGATATTGGACACCCTGCAAGAAAGGACCTTCATACAAAATAGGCTTGGTTGATATATTGGACACCCTGCAAGAATGGACCTTCATACAAGATAAGCTTGGTTGAGATATTGGACACCCTGCAAGAAAGGACCTTCATACAAGATAAGCTTGATTGAGATATTGGACACCCTGCAAGAAAGGACCTTCATACAAAATAGGCTTGATTGAGATATTGGACACCCTGCAAGAAAGGACCTTCATAGAAAATAGGCTTGGTTGAGATACTGGACACCCTGCAAGAAAGGACCTCCATACAAAATAGGCGTGGTTGAGATATTGGACACCCTGCAAGAAAGGATCTTCATACAAGATAAGCTTGGTTGAGATATTGGACACCCTGCAAGAAAGGACCTTCATACAAGATAAGCTTTGTCTAGATATTGGACACCCTGCAAGAAAGGACATTCATACAAAATAGGCTTGGTTGAGATATTGGACACCCTGCAAGAAAGGACCTTCATACAAAATAGGCTTGGTTGAGATATTGCACACCCTGCAAGAAAGGACCTTCATACAAGATAAGCTTGATTGAGATATTGGACACCCTGCAAGAAAGGACCTTCATACAAGATAGGCTTGGTTGAGATATTGCACACCCTGCAAGAAAGGACCTTCATACAAAATAGGCTTGATTGAGATATTGGACACCCTGCAAGAAAGGACCTTCATACAAGATAAGCTTGGTTGAGATATTGGACACCCTGCAAGAAAGGACCTTCATACAAAATAGGCTTGGTTGAGATATTGCACACCCTGCAAGAAAGGACCTTCATACAAGATAAGCTTGGTTGAGATATTGGACACCCTGCAAGAAAGGACCTTCATACAAAATAGGCTTGGTTGAGATATTCTACACCCTGCAAGAAAGGACCTTCATACAAAATAGGCTTGGTTGAGATATTGGACACCCTGCAAGAAAGGACCTTCATACAAGATAGGCTTTGTTGAGATATTGGACACCCTGCAAGAAAGGACCTTCATACAAAATAGGCTTGGTTGAGATATTGGACACCCTGCAAGAAAGGACCTTCATACAAGATAAGCTTGGTTGAGATATTGGACACCCTGCAAGAAAGGACCTTCATACAAAATAGGCTTGGTTGAGATATTGCACACCCTGCAAGAAAGGACCTTCATACAAAATAGGCTTGGTTGAGATATTGGACACCCTGCAAGAAAGGACCTTCATACAAAATAAGCTTGGTTGAGATATTGGACACCCTGCAAGAAAGGACCTTCATACAAAATAAGCTTGGTTGAGATATTGGACACCCTGCAAGAAAGGACCTTCATACAAAATAGGCTTGGTTGAGATATTGCACACCCTGCAAGAAAGGACCTTCATACAAAATAGGCTTGGTTGAGATATTGGACACCCTGCAAGAATGGACCTTCATACAAAATAAGCTTGGTTGAGATATTGGACACCCTGCAAGAAAGGACCTTCATACAAAATAGGCTTGGTTGAGATATTCGACACCCTGCAAAAAAGGACCTTCATACAAAATAGGCTTGGTTGAGATATTGGACACCCTGCAAGAAAGGACCTTCATACAAGATCAGCTTGGTTGAGATATTGGACACCCTGCAAGAAAGGACCTTCATACACAATAGGCTTGGTTGAGATATTGGACACCCTGCAAGAATGGGCCTTCATACAAGATAAACTTGGTTGAGATATTGGACACCCTGCAAGAAAGGACCTTCATACAAGATATGCTTGGTTGATTCACGTCCCTTGTGATGTTACATTAAACTAGTACAGGTGATACAAATGTTAATACTCATTTCGTTTTGATCGACAGCGTATCTGTTTTCGTAATATGTAGACCTATATTATGTAATTTAAAAAAAACATCATTGTTCCCGCACCATAATCCATTAACATTTTGTTTTCGATTTTCAGTTAACATGTAGGCCTATCTCAACTTGCGGTCTTAGACTGGAGTATAAAGATAAACAATTTGTTTTAAGAAACCCCCTCCTCCCAAATGTAGTTTTACAGATAACTAGAATCACATTCCAATTTTAATCATTCAGATAAGCCTCACCTTGCGGTAGTCTTTGATCATCTTGTAGGTGGAAGTGTGGTTGTTATTGACAACCGTGTTCTCGGTCCCCACCTGCAGGTTCTCTCTGTCGAACTCCAGGATGAAGTTGACCTGTCAGCAGACAATACAACCAGACAGACAATACAACCAGACAGACAATGTTAGTACAATGATTGTACAATGCATCGCCAAGGAGGATTTGCTCAAAACTACTTTTTGCATTCCTGTTTGTGTAGGTTATAGGAAACGAGGTGTACAGACCACTTGAGGAGAAACCTTACACTAGTACTTGTCTCTGATAACTGTTTATGGTAGTGTCGAGTCAACTAGAATTTTGGAAGCGATAACACGAATAACAACTCTTATCAAAGCTAGAACTGATTGACAAGGCATGAGATCTACTCGGCTTCGGTCATGTTTTGTGAACTTGTGTGTGACTTTTCCCCTACCATAAATTCAAACAATCACGGGTCCCCCCAGTTATAGATATCGAAACAGTCCTAGCCATCCATCCAGTGCCGAGCAGTACCCCGATCAAGAAGTCAGCGAGCTACAACTGTTATATTCGATCTGATTTTAATGAGATTAACATTAATACACTAACTGGACAACCCTTACAACTCCAACTCAACACAAAATACATTTGTTGCGCCGATCCTATAGCTCATATTATATAGACTAGATACATACCTCAGAACTCTCGCCCTTCTTCTCATGAATTGACCCAGTCAGAATCCTCCCCACCCCCATAAACTTGGGGGGTACACAGCAGGGGGAGGAAGGAGCCTTTGGGGTTTGCGGGGACACCCCAGATACGAGTACAACTGCCAGGAACACGAGAAACATGGCGACGGGTACAGCGTTCTGTGCCAACAGTTGGCTTTATAGGCAGCTGATTGCTTATCTTATCAAAACAATGTCCTTGTCATTGTCTGACAGAGTCTTGCATGAGATTTGGATATTTCAAGACATTTCGTTTCATTGCTGTGTGACTCAGTGCTGTTGTTCTTATTTGTGGTGGTTTGAGGACAGATGGGCCGGTTTTAATCTCGGGAAAAGCTTGGAAACATTATCTGCAGAAAATTAGATAACTGTTCTCTATCAACTTCCAAACGCAAGGCATAACTCTTGCAAGTCTGCATTATTGGCTGATTTAACCCTTGCGGTATTTCCCTCGCTTTGTTGTGTCAAGACAGTGAATAGCTGCACCAGAAATGCATAGCGGGCCTGAATTTCTAAACACAGATTTCTTAAGGAAATACTGCAAGGCCTAAATCAGCCAGTAATGGAGACTGGCAAGAGTTATGCCTTGCGTTTGGAAGTTGGTTCTCTATGTGCAGATATGATTTTGTGTGTACTCTTGCACAAGCAATTATACGTAATTTCAAAACATTTAATTTCGGAGGCATAGTAGCCTAGTTAGCGTTTGTGGTTTGAATCCCGTCGAGTGCAAACTTCATCTGCATAATCAATTTTTGTAGTAACGTTTGGCTTTAATTTCTTGCATAAAATTAACAACATTGTAAGACATTTCATTCTGGGAATGCATAACGCAGTGATATTGTATCATAATATAAAAGCCTGTGTTTAGATATAATTATTACATTAATAATGCTATTTGTTTGTATAATTGCATAGTGTCGTGTGTTTTTGTTTGCACATTGGGTTGTTGATAATAAAGTGTGGATTTAAAATCCTGTCGCCTATCGAAACACTGCCGAGTATTCAGTATAAAGGCAGTCGTTTGTGGTATTTCAAGATGTTTCCTATACTTGCCAGGGTAATTAATTTTTTATAATGGCTAATGAGGGTAATAATTTATTTTTTACCCATGTTATTTATGTAACTTTCCAGTGTAGGCCTACTGTTTAGACACGGCTAGCGATCGAGCGGGCTGCTCCTCAGGTTGTGTGACGCTCAATTGTTTTATAATGTCACATTTGATGAAGTCGCGCTGAAACTAAATGTTTATAAGGTAACTTGATATGTTCACACGAGTACATATCTAGGTTATTATATGAATACCCATATCATACTATGTTCACGATGTGGGCACGAATATGGTGTTTTATTACCCATATGGTTGAAAATAACCGAGTTAATATTATTGATATGAGCACATGTGCACATATCACTTTTGCCTAGCAACCATTGTTTCACCGCGGCTTCCCGTATTTTGTCGTCTGTGACGTCATAAAGCGATTGTTCGTGACGTGACTGTGGCTTGCCGTCGCAAGAGAAGTGGGCCGCGTTCTGACTATTTTTACGCGAATCACATGGAATAGAACGGGTAATAAAGAAATTATTACACTCAAAAGTGTGTCATATGACTTTTACGAAACTCGTGCAAATTTGTGTATTACCCTCGCTCTCGCTCGGGCAATACAAAAATTCACACTCGTTTCGTAAAAGTCATATGACACACTTTCTCGGGTAATAATCTCTATATATGATTATTACCGTCGTGAAACTTGTGAGAATTTGGTCTACCCCTACTCCTCTTTCTGACAATTGGATTGTTTGATTATTGGGTCGTCTGCTTATTGAATCGTCTGGATATTGGGTCAGTAAATTTTCCCAATAGTATCTTGTTCCTCCTGACATTATGTATTCAACAATATATGGATCACCTCACTTCAGTGCTGTATCCGAAGCTTAACGGTATTCTATTTCACCTGTTGATGTTCAATCGCTGGTGTTCAGGTATCGCTACATCAGTCAGACAACTTGAAGTACCTTCGAGTGGCCTTTTTAATGTGAACACATTAAAATGGCCGCTCGATGGGAAATGGACTCGCATGTCTTAACCGAACCATGTACATTTATTTTAGAACTATTTTTGTGTGTTCTTTTTGTAATTAACTTTTTATTACAGAGAACCATGTTGCATGAAAGGACCCCTGTCCAGTGAAGTAGGAGTCCAATTGAATAAAAGAAATAGGAGTATTGTGTGACCATTGATAACACTTATTTGATGATATGTACTGTCTTTAGCCCCTTTTGGCCCTTAGGATATTTATAACGAGAAGGATATTTATAGCGTAGTTTAGCGTCCCCTCTACGGAATGAGTCATCGCTTCCCGGGGTGAGCGGGGATACATACGAGCGAACCAATCAGAAATCGTGAATTTATAACCGAAATCGTGACGTCATAGCGTCATGGTATATCAAGTCCAAATGTGTGGGATTGTTATATTTACTCCAAAGTACTGTATACGCATCATGAGTCGGCACATCCGTGAGAATATGAGTATACTTCACAAACTGAGAAAGTGTAAGTCTTCGAAACGAAAGGCTCTCTTCAAAACTCTGTCAACATTTCAACAGTTAGCGATTGTTACACTGTTCTACAACGTTTTGATCGGCAATATTCCCTTGACGGAAAAAGAGGACAAGAAGTTGAGTCGACACAGAAAGGCTATACGTTTATTGAGCTCTGGGAAAACGGAATATAGTTCCAGACAACGGCTCCAACGGGCAGGATTCAAACAGAAAAATCTGGTCGAGTTGTTGTATTCAGTTCATTTTATTATACCCACGTGTGTGAAGGCCCTGGACTGCTATTTGAAACGAGGCGAAAGCAATCGTACTGTTGATTCACGAGGTCTACCAACGACTGATACGAGCGTTTCACAAGATGACAGAGAGAAGGGTGCCTCCTCAACTTATGCCATCCCCATTGAACCGAAACAGACTAAAGAAGAACTTTAAACGAAACCTGTCAGTCAAGGTATCAAGGGATGGGATATTGGAAGATGTGAATACTACACCAACATTTTATAGACGAAATTTTGTTATACGAAAACCTATGACGTCACGATATTCGTTGATTATAAAAGATTGGTTATATTAGTAGTGGATCATTTTCGCTACGACCATGGACGTGTGCCAAAGGGATTTGTGTACCGACTCAGCGGGCAGTATGAGTTCCCCGTCTCCTCGTAAGTACAGTAAGTACGAAGATCGACTGTTATCTTTTGACAAGTGGCCAATACAGATGAAGCAGAAACCTTCAGAGATGGCATGTGCTGGACTGGTGTATACCAATTGCAGAGATAAAGTGTATTGTTTTTCTTGCCACATTCGCCTGAAAGACGAACGACGATCCTTGGGAAGAGAACGAAAAATGGTCACCATCCTGCCATTACGTTAACATGGTGGGATTGCATCACCAACGACCCAAGCCCCGGATAGGATATGGATTTTATAACGGAACGACGACTGTTGCATTCGAGAAAGGCAGCAATTCTCAACAAAACTAAGATTGAGAAGTGACGTCATAATTTTACGTTATAAATGTATCCAATAGGGAGGGACCCTAACTTTGACAGTCAAAAAAGTGACCAATCGGTGAACGGTAACCATCCCCTATATAGCCGAGGTAAGATTGAGAGCTCATTATTCTTCGGAGAGAGAGACTCTAAATTCTAACCTTGCAAAAACTTCTGACTGAATTGATCCTTTTTGACGTATATTTCGGATGGTACAATAGCTATGGGATTATGAGTGTAACTTGGGTGATTTGTTAGCGACGCTTGAACGTTTTCGCGTTTGGTTGTATAAGCACTGGTTCAAATTTCGCATCATTTTGAAAAAGAGAATTGCAAGGGTATAGATGTGCTGACAATAGTGGACATTTCAAGGACAACATGGAACAAGGTTTTCACTCTGACTTAGGAGACAAAATATATCCTGCAGGTGCGATATGGGAAAACGACCTTTCTATTCACGTTGGAACGTATAAAATCATTAATCAAGACCAATTCCATCCGATAAAGGTGTGAAATTTCGTTTGACTCAATCGTTAGAACTGAAAAGTGAAGTTGGTCAAATCGATAAAGACGTAGATCTACTGAAACAGGGACAAGCCAAGAAACTAGGGATTCATGTAGGAAATGGATGTCATTTTGACCTTGAAACCGAGAGTGTGTGAATGACGTTCCTATCAAATCTCGTGAGTTGAGAACCATCGATCTATATATAAATGATCAGAAGGGTCTTTTGGTTTCATTTATCACTGGGACGGTGACGGCAACGCTACATTTGAAACCGCTCCCGATCTGGTTTTAATCTTTTAATGTCTCAGAAATTTAAACTCTACGTGCCCGACACGGAGAAATGGACTCGATATTACACATTACAGGCGGAAGGAAAGTTGGGTACCAACTACGACGCGATGAAAGTGGGTGGAAGAGCGTCCATGCATAGCGTAGACCGATTGCTAGAGATATACGATCCTCAATGGCGAAAGAAGAAAATAGTACAGTGTAAGGACGTCGGACCCACAATAAATTTTGTGACCCCCGCCCAACAAGCCGTCGTGCGAGCCAGGGCCCTGATTCAACGGGATCTTCAGGCTATAAAAGAAGGAGGTTCGAGACCTCAAACTGTCAGTTCTTCCATGAAACGCAAAAGAAACACATCTCATCCGAGAGCGAATCGGAAACGGAGAACTGTACGTAAAAAGAAGAAGACTTATCTCTCTAGGAAGTAACAGTCATAGTTTCATTCGGACAGCAATAACTTGAAGAAGTCTGAAAATGATCTTTGTAACAAAAAACATAGTTTCAATAAAAAAATTATTAAGGAATAAATCATGTGCCTTGTTTTCTTTGTATAAACAAACCCAAACAACAACCACACTCACACCCACACTCACACCACCACCACCACCACACTGACAACCACACTCACACCACCACCACCACACTCACACCCACACCACAACCACCACCACACTGACAACCACACTCACACCACCACCACCACACTCACACCCACACCACCACCACCACCACACTGACAACCACACTCACACCACCACCACCACACTCACACCCACACCACAACCACCACAACACTGACACCCACACCACCACCACCTCCACCCTGACACCCACACTCACACCCACACCACCACCACCACCCTGACACCCACACTCACACCACCACCACCACCACACTGACACCCACACCACCACCACCACCACCACCACACCACCACCATCACCACCCTGACACCCACCCTGACAACCACACTCACACCACCACCACCACCACCACCACACTGACACCCACACCACCACCACCACCACCCTGACACCCACACCACCACCACCACCACCACACTGACACCAACACCACCACCACCACCACCACCACCCTGACACCAACACTCACACCACCACCACCACCACACAGGCACCCACACCACCACCACCATCACCACCCTGACACCCACCCTGACACCAACACTCACACCACCACCACACTGACACCCACACCACCACCACCACCACCACCCTGACACCCACTCATACCACCACCCAACAGTCATCATGGAAGCAACATGTCCAGATTGTGGGAGAACATTTTCGAGAAGAGATGCTATGTTAAGACACAGGAGATATACACACCGTTCAAATTTAGCGACGCCTTCATCGTCAATGCAGCAGTTATCGGTAAAGTTAAACACATCAGCCGAGGATGAACGACAATATTTTAAATTACATCATCCCTTCTCGAAAATGTTCTCCCACAATCTGGACATGTTGCTTCCATGATGACTCCGTACAGAATGAGAAATATTCTGCGAATATCGTTCTTTATATATATATATATATATACTTTGATGATGTCCCTAAGATGGACATGTCAGGATGTCATTGTGATGGCGACGGTGGTGGTGTCAGTGTGGTGGTGGTGGTGGTGGTGTGAGTGTTGGTGTCAGGGTGGGTGTCAGGGTGGTGGTGGTGGTGGTGGTGGTGGTGGTGGTGTTGGTGTCAGTGTGGTGGTGGTGGTGGTGGTGTTGGTGGTGTGAGTGTGGGTGTCAGGGTGGTGGTGGTGGTGGTGGTGGTGTGGGTGTCAGGGTGGGTGTCAGGGTGGTGATGGTGGTGGTGTGGTGGTGGTGGTGGTGGTGTGGGTGTCAGTGTGGTGGTGGTGGTGGTGTGAGTGTGGGTGTCAGGGTGGTGGTGGTGGAGGTGGTGGTGATGTGGGTGTGAGTGTGGGTGTGAGTGTGAGTGTGGGTGTCAGGGTGGTGGTGGTGGTGGTGTGGTGGTGGTGGTGTGGGTGTCAGTGTGGTGGTGGTTGTGGTGTGAGTGTGAGTGTGGTGGTGGTGGTGTGAGTGTGGTTGTCAGTGTGGTGGTGGTGGTTGTGTGAGTGTGGGTGTGAGTGTGGTTGTTGTTTGGGTTTGTTTATACAAAGAAAACAAGGCACATGATTTATTCCTTAATAAATTTTTTTATTGAAACTATGTTTTTTGTTACAAAGATCATTTTCAGACTTCTTCAAGTTATTGCTGTCCGAATGAAACTATGACTGTTACTTCCTAGAGAGATAAGTCTTCTTCTTTTTATGTACAGTTCTCCGTTTCCGATTCGCTCTCGGATGAGATGTGTTTCTTTTACGTTTCATGGAAGAACTGACAGTTCGAGGTCTCGAACCTCCTTCTTTTATAGCCTGAAGATCCCGTTGAATCAGGGCCCTGGCTCGCACGACGGCTTGTTGGGCGGGGGTCACAAAATTTATTGTGGGTCCGACGTCCTTACACTGTACTATTTTCTTCTTTCGCCATTGAGGATCGTATATCTCTAGCAATCGGTCTACGCTATGCATGGACGCTCTTCCACCCCCTTTCATCGCGTCGTAGTTGGTACCCAACTTTCCTTCCGCCTGTAATGTGTAATATCGAGTCCATTTCTCCGTGTCGGGCACGTAGAGTTTAAATTTCTGAGACATTAAAAGATTAAAACCAGATCGGGAGCGGTTTCAAATGTAGCGTTGCCGTCACCGTCCCAGTGATAAATGAAACCAAAAGACCCTTCTGATCCTTTATATATAGATCGATGGTTCTCAACTCACGAGATTTGATAGAAACGTCATTCACACACTCTCGGTTTCAAGGTCAAAATGACATAATTATCATTGACTACATGAATCCCTAGTTTCTTGGCTTGTCCCTGTTTCAGTAGATCTCAACTTTATCGATTTGACCAACTTCACTTTTCAGTTCTAACGATTGAGTCAAACGAAATTTCACACCTTTATCGGATGGAATTGGTCTTTGATTAATGATTTTATACGTTCCAACGTGAATAGAAAGGTCGTTTTCCCATATCGCACCTGCAGGATATATTTTGTCTCCTAAGTCAGAGTGAAAACCTTGTTCCATGTTGTCCTTGAAATGTCCACTATTGTCAGCACATCTATACCCTTGCAATTCTCTTTTTCAAAATGATGCGAAATTTGAACCAGTGCTTATACAACCAAACGCGAAAACGTTCAAGCGTCGCTAACAAATCAACCAAGTTACACTCATAATCCCATAGCTATTGTACCATCCGAAATATACGTCAAAAAGGATCAATTCAGTCAGAAGTTTTTGCAAGGTTAGAATTTAGAGTCTCTCTCCGAAGAATAATGAGCTCTCAATCTTACCTCGGCTATATAGGGGATGGTTACCGTTCACCGATTGGTCACTTTTTTGACTGTCAAAGTTAGGGTCCCTCCCTATTGGATACATTTATAACGTAAAATTATGACGTCACTTCTCAATCTTAGTTTTGTTGAGAATTGCTGCCTTTCTCGAATGCAACAGTCGTCGTTCCGTTATAAAATCCATATCCTATCCGGGGCTTGGGTCGTTGGTGATGCAATCCCACCATGTTAACGTAATGGCAGGATGGTGACCATTTTTCGTGCTCTTCCCAAGGATCGTCGTTCAATTTCCAGTCTTTCAGGCGAATGTGGCAAGAAAAACAATACACTTTATCTCCGCAATTGGTATACACCAGTCCAGCACATGCCATCTCTGAAGGTTTCTGCTTCATCTGTATCGGCCACTTGTCAAAAGATAACAGTCGATCTTCGTACTTACTGTACTTACGAGGAGACGGGGAACTCATACTGCCCGCTGAGTCGGTACACAAATCCCTTCGGCACACGTCCATGGTCGTAGCGAAAATGATCCAGTACTAATATAACCAATCTTTTATAATCAACGAATATCGTGACGTCATAGGTTTTCGTATAACAAAATTTCGTCTATAAAATGTTGGTGTAGTATTCACATCTTCCAATATCCCATCCCTTGATACCTTGACTGACAGGTTTCGTTTAAAGTTCTTCTTTAGTATGTTTCGGTTCAATGGGGATGGCATAAGTTGAGGAGGCACCCTTCTCTCTGTCATCTTGTGAAACGCTCGTATCAGTCGTTGGTAGACCTCGTGAATCAACAGTACGATTGCTTTCGCCTCGTTTCAAATAGCAGTCCAGGGCCTTCACGTGGGTATAATAAAATGAACTGAATACAACAACTCGACCAGATTTTTCTGTTTGAATCCTGCCCGTTGGAGCCGTTGTCTGGAACTATATTCCGTTTTCCCAGAGCTCAATAAACGTATAGCCTTTCTGTGTCGACTCAACTTCTTGTCCTCTTTTTCCGTCAAGGGAATATTGCCGATCAAAACGTTGTAGAACAGTGTAACAATCGCTAACTGTTGAAATGTTGACAGAGTTTTGAAGAGAGCCTTTCGTTTCGAAGACTTACACTTTCTCAGTTTGTGAAGTATACTCATATTCTCACGGATGTGCCGACTCATGATGCGTATACAGTACTTTGGAGTAAATATAACAATCCCACACATTTGGACTTGATATACCATGACGCTATGACGTCACGATTTCGGTTATAAATTCACGATTTCTGATTGGTTCGCTCGTATGTATCCCCGCTCACCCCGGGAAGCGATGACTCATTCCGTAGAGGGGACGCTAAACTACGCTATAAATATCCTACTCGCTATAAATATCCTAAGGGCCAAAAGGGGCTAAAGACAGTACATATCATCACTTATTTATATTTTTGTGAGAGCACTTTATTTAAGTATAAACATCGTGCTACAGCGCCTTTTAAAGTTCGTCGTGGAGTAAGTAGTAGCCTATCTATAGGTAGTTTCTCTGAAATAGTATGTATTTATGTTTCCATGGTTTAGAAGTGATTGTATATACGTGCAGTGTCTGACTCCCGTGCGCATGTTATTTCATGAAATAGCAGACTTATTTTTTCCGTTGATCTATTCACAAAGAAGATCGCGAGAACAATTCAAAAACTGTAATGATATACAATTCTCGACAGATGGTATACTCATTTACTACTGCGATTAACATATTTCAATAATCCTCAAAATCGCCAACATTGACACAATTGCTCATGTGGACATATCTGTTTGAATTCAGACAAAGTGAGGTTCACATTCCAATCCATTGATTTTCTAATTTAATCCATGGGTGTGAGTGGAGGTTTGAAAAGGGTACTGCCGCTCAGCCACTCAAACGTTTTAATGGTAGAACCACAACGCAAATTATCTTTACTTTTATTAATACATACCTTTGAAGGCCACAGGCCCATATACAAATATACACATATAGTCTACATGCTACTATTTAAGAAATAGAAGACGAGTTGGCGTGCTTTATCGTTGAATAAAACATAGCAGGGAGCATAAAACACGAAGGGAGCAGCCCTGAGTGTTTTATGCTCTCTGCTATGTTTTATTCTACGATAAAGAACAACAACGAGTCTTCTATTTCTTATATGAGATGCCCTTAAATAGTTACTCGCTTTTCTATAAAAACCGCGGAGATATAATGTTGTTTGCATAAACTATATTTTGAAAATATTAATGCCTCCCGTCGTAGAACACATTCTCTAGCATTGGACAATCAAAGTGACGTAAAATATGACGTCATTTACTAAACGACGCTCTAACTGTCGTCTAAAATCACGAGCCTGTTTTATTGTCTCATAAAGCACGCTGTCGGTCCCATTGACCGCCTGTGATTTATTGCTGTAGGTATCTTATATATAACAATACAGATATATTGAACATGTAAAACACTTAGGTGTTTGATAAAGTCTGCCTCTTTTTATAAGCAATAGGCCCTATATAAATAGATTATTACCCGAGGAAGTGTGTCATATGACTTTTAAGAAACGAGTGAGAATGTTTGTATTTCCCGAGCGACAACGAGGGTTATACACAAATTTACACGAGTTTCGTAAAAGTCATATGGCATACTTTCGAGTGTAATAATTTCGTTATTATCCATTCTGTTCCATCAAGGACGTATATCACATCTAATTCCTTGGTTCCATTAATTGAATAGTCATGAAACGACTACTACGTCACTAACAATTGTTTCAAGACGTCACAGGCGACGAAAAACGAAGTCGCACTGTAACATAATGCTGATGACGTCACAATATTATGACATCACTGATATCACTGCTGAATTGTTGTTTTGTGTTTCAGATATGTTCATTATTTTGCTAATAACAGTTGAAGAATGATTTTGGATGATAAATATAATCTCACCCTCGTGTCTTCTGATATCAAATATATCAACACTCGTTGATAAAAGTAAGCAAGCTTTGGATATTTGTAAATTTAATCAATTCGTGTTGATATATTTGATATCTGAAGACACTTGGGTGAGATTCTCTATAACATATTTACTCCCATTTCATAATGATGCATATGGCGGGGGACTAGTGTTCCAAATAAACTTTACAACACCGAATTGATCTTTCTGCATGGCAGTGCTCTTCATTTCCCTGGCATAGAGATCATATTTCTGTAACAGGATGGTGGACTAAATGTTTAAAACTCGCTTCCAAACTGTGTTGGATTTAAAAATTACCTTCATACCGTATATGAAGTTGAGAGATTCACTGCTCTTTCGAACTGTTACTTCGGAAAATTCTTCACTTTTTTTTCATCGTGCCCCAACCTCTTCACATAACTATTTGTATTATAAAACAAATTCTCTGTCCATAATACGTGTACATATGTATGTATGCAACTAACTCATGTAACAAATGCCCAACAAATCGATGTACCCATGAAATAGAAATAAAGTCATACAAAATTGTTTAAAACAAACAAATAAATTTATTTGAATGGCGAAATCTTTCTGCAGAATAACATTGACATACTAAATGAAAATGCATTTCGTTCTCTATTCCTAATTTAGATACTGTACATGTTAATATGCATCAATACTTAACCATCTTCTCTCGTTTATTTTTGTCTTTATAATCCTGTTGGAAATTTGACAAGGATATCACGGTATAATTGGTTTAATGAATCCTATTGATATACATTTCAGGTTCTAACAATCTAATTGAAATCAGGTCGAACGTTACGTTCGTACAGCAGCGAGGCACGAGTGTTAAATTCAATCTGATTAAATGAAAATTCGCACAGCAGCGAGGCACGAGTGTTAAATTCAATCTGATTAAATGAAAATTCGCACAGCAGCGAGGCACGAGTGTTAAATTCAATCTGATTAAATGAAAATTCGTACAGCAGCGAGGCACGAGTGTTAAATTCAATCTGATTAAATGAAAATTCGTACAGCAGCGAGGCACGAGTGTTAAATTCAATCTGATTAAATGAAAATTCGTACAGCAGCGAGGCACGAGTGTTAAATTCAATCTGATTAAATGAAAATTCGTACAGCAGCGAGGCACGAGTGTTAAATTCAATCTGATTAAATGAAAATTCGTTCAGCAGCGAGGCACGAGTGTTAAATTCAATCTGATTAAATGAAAATTCGTACAGCAGCGAGGCACGAGTGTTAAATTCAATCTGATTAAATGAAAATTCGTACAGCAGCGAGGCACGAGTGTTAAATTCAATCTGATTAAATGAAAATTCGTACAGCAGCGAGGCACGAGTGTTGAATTCAATCTGATAAAATGAAAATTCGTACAGCAGCGAGGCACGAGTGTTAAATTCAATCTGATTAAATGAAAATTCGTACAGCAGCGAGGCACGAGTGTTAAATTCAATCTGATTAAATGAAACTGAGGTTCAGACAGACTCTTATATATATTCTCATCATTTATCATCATTCAGATTTAGATTACTCGCGAAGTAAGGGAAGCTAGGTTACTCTGCACGACTGGTGTATTGTAAAGTAAACAGTATATATCAAGAGTACGAATACAAGATTGGTAAAATATATTTACACACACATCTTTAAAACATCTATGAAAATCCTATTTATCACCAACATATTGTGCTAACCACACAAATTCAATCCCATCCTCGGTTACCCATGGTTTTATATATGCTCCGTTACGGAGAGTAACGGAGCATATATAAAACCATGGGTAACCGAGGATGATTCAATCCAAACCCAAGAGCCAAGGTTGATCTGCATTTCGGAAAAGCTCGGCAAAGTTCGGCTCTGGCAGACTGGTTGTCTGGGTATGTTACGCTGCGCAGAGTCACTTCTCAAACATGTCGGAGACCGAGAAAGCGCAAACCGCAAAGCCGGAGGGTGGGGAAACCCTATTTCAGAAGATAATACGCGGTGCAATCCCCTGCGATTTTATCTACAAAGATGATAAGGTATAAATGTGCATTGTATGTTGGAGCAAAGTTGCTGTCAGTTTCTTTTGACATGGTCATAACTGGCACAACCAGTTGCAGTTGACACGGTTCGTAAACGTGTCGTGTTTGCAGTGTTACTTTGTAGTCATACTCTTTATAACACGTACTACGTCAGTAGGAATTATCACCAATCTGAGATGTAATAATGATATTCCCTTTTGTGAGGTGGATGGATATATGCCATATCAAAGCAATTATCATTTTGTCACGTGTAACGAATTTATTTTGTTTGGTTCAGTAATTTTGGGTTGTTTCTTTTATTTATAATTAGCTTTCACTTTTGCATATTGAATTCGGAGTTCGTAGTTCCATTTATATTGCTAGTTTATGCACAACTGATATAAATTAATCGATTGTCATGGTTTCACAAAGCACTGATACATCATATCACCATCATAGCAGCAGCTGGATTATTGAAAGAGAAAGTAGCTTTTATGTGCCACTCCTCTATAATAGGATTGATTACATCAAACGAATAACAAACATGGACCATAAGACTATAGTACAGTTCTGTATTGTTGTTGAAATTCACTTTAGAACATTGGTAAATATTACCTGCCATGCAGTAACTCGGCCAATAAATAATTGAATTTGACAATTTGAATTGGTGAAAGAAAGTGAAAATAGAAGTGAATTTGTTGTTATTGGATTGTTGTTTTATGTCAGTGTTTCGAATATTAAGTACCATATATATATACTGACAAAAACGTTTAACCTGAACCTCAACTGCTCAAGATATGCAAAAGAAAAGAAAATTTTGCCTATGGAAATATGCATGAAAAAGAGGGAGGGGGTGGGGGGGGGGGGATGTAAACATATTAGTTGTTGAGATCATATTGAAATAATGATTGCTCACTGTAACTTAAATATTGCAATTAGAATGTTTCTTATTATCATTTAAATTAACTATGAATTTGCAGCAACAATTTTACGAAACCTCAAAATCCACTTGTCGCCCAAACATCTGGGATATGCTTCCAAGCCGTGTTCTGATGAAAAAATTAAATGTACACCTTGATCGTGATTATTTATTTCAAGAAAAAGGAGAAAAAGAGCTTAACCGCCCTCTTCACCTTTTAAGAAAAAATATGCCAGAGAAATTTTAACTTTTTGTGCAGCCGAACTGTTATTGGTTCCATTTTTACAGTGCGTTGTGTTCAAAGACATCAGTCCCCAGGCTCCCACCCATTTCCTGGTTGTGCCGGTGAAACCAATCGAAGGCATCTCTACTGCACAAGAGGAGGATAAAGAGGTGAGACAATCGTACTATCTGATAATTAGGTATCAAGTAAATTGTGTTATCTCATGCAGTGTTGATTTTAGTATTATGTATCATGGGGCCTAAGGGTTCCCTCCTCCCAAATGAAAAATAGGGGCGATTGTGAAATTTTAGTGGCCTTTAAATAGATACATGTTATGATGTATAAACAAAATAACATGTAAGAGTGTTATTCGAAAACAATATTTTATGGTGATTATATGATATTTATAATTATTATCAGTTATAATTCTTATATAATTTAAGAATAAAATGATAATACTTGTCGACATGATTGTTATTTTCATTAATACATGTTCATAAAATCCATAATTTGTCAATCATCTAAAGTAATTTACTTCTTTCATTCTGAAAATATACCAAATTGAATTTTAATAAAGGTTGGACATTTTTATTTTATGTTGATCAATTCGGTAACTGCTTATTTTTAGAATCGTTTTTATTTTTAGTCACAGTTAATATTTTATTTTTAACTTGTACATGGACGTGGACAACAAATGCCAAATTTACCTAGAATACACCAAAACACACGTTAGAAGTCTTTGTAAAAAAATAATTCTAGTCAAAAATAGATTTCACAAATGTATTTATTAATCTGATGGAGCTTTATGACATCATGTGAAACTTATTTTGTAAGGATCCATATGAATTTTCACCAGACATCTGCTCACAGGTGTATTAAAGAGATTGCACACGAAGGTTCGAAGGGTATTTGTGAGCCACACTTGCATTTTTGCTTGTCATCATCTAGGTACAATCGGGGGCGGGATAGCGCAGATGTTAGCATGTTCGGCTTCGGATCAAGAAGTCCGGGGTTCGAATCCAGCCAGGGAACTGTTCTACTTGCAGTAGGTTTGGGTGCAATGCTACCACCCATGGTTCACTTGTTCCATGTTTCTCATACGTTTCACCCAATACATAGCCACATGGTATTGCGGGCTTTCTCCCTGCAATAAAATACTAGCAGCTGTGATATTAGTGAAATAGTCATGAAAGCAGGGTTTAACTCCCAACTCACCTCATCTAGGTACCTTCCCAAAGATTAAAGAGAGAATTAATATTTCTGGCTTGCATCATACTTCTTATCATAGAGGTACAAGTATAACCTAGGAATAGAACACTGCAAGTGTTCACATTGCAGATACTGGCTATAGGTGTTGGGCGATGAACCAATATCATTTAAATACTGCTTTGTAAAAGATTAACTGTCTTTAACTGGTGTATCACAAAAAAACAACCTGTGAGAACTTTATCCAAGGTATCTCATTATGCATGCTCATGATAAATAATGTAAATTTTTGAACAAGCTGACTATGCATAATTTTGGTCTTCAAAGTATACATTTTACATACGTTTTTTTCTCTGTATAAAGCAACCACATCCCAAATACACATTTATGGTCTTATGCTCTAAACGGTGGGTGAGTTAGCGCAGGGCTAGCACGTATCACTTTAGATTAAGAGGGTTGGGGTTTGAATCCCGCCAGGGGCTCGTTTGCTTCATCTGCAGTAGAGAACTGTTCTTAATGCAGTAAGGCTTGGGTGCAATGCTACACTGTTTTCAGCACAGTACCACCCATGGTTCGCTAGTTCGAGCGGATTCTCACAGGTCTCACCGCAATGCCGCAGCCACAATGAGGTTGCAGGCTTTTTCCCTGCAATAATTATACCCCCGTTACGAAGTAAGCGGGGGTATATAGCGGTCATTCCGTCCGTCCTTCCGTCCGGTCAATTTTCTCAAAAACTGTCAAAGGTACATCAACCAAACTTTGTACAGATGTTAACCATGTTCTTCCGATCGGGCACAGACAATTTTCAATTTTCTGAGATTGATATTTTTTGTCGTTTCCATGGAAACGTCACTTTTTGGACTTAGTTTTATTGTGGTCAATGGGGACAAGTTTTCTCGGATACTGTTCAACCTAGGTGAATGAAATTTTGGTTGTGAGTACTCATGACCATACTCTTTATCGAGCTCGAAAACCAGTTCCGAAATATTATTTTTTACGGAGTTATGGCCCTTGAAACCGAAATTGAACTTCGTACCAGAAGAACTGTGATGCTCCAATGGGGACAAGTTTTCTCGGAAACTATTACATCTAGGTGAATGAAATTTAATATGGAGGTAGTCCAGATGATACTCTTTATCAAGTCCGAAAACCAGTTCCGAAATATTATTTTTTATAGAGTTATGGCCCTTGAATCCGAAATTGAACTTAGTACCAAAAGAACTGTGATGCTCCAATGGGGACAAGTTTCCTCGGAAACTATTACATCTAGGTGAATGAAATTTAATATGGAGGTAGTCCAGATGATACTCTTTATCGAGTTCGAAAACCAGTTATGAAATATTATTTTTTACGGAGTTATGGCCCTTGAATCCGAAATTGAACTTCGTACCAGAAGAACTGTGATGCTCCAATGGGGACAAGTTTTCTCGGAAACTATTACATCTAGGTGAATGAAATTTAATATGGAGGTAGTCCAGATGATACTCTTTATCAAGTTAGAAAACCAGTTCCGAAATATTATTTTTTATAGAGTTATGGCCCTTGAATCCGAAATTGAACTTAGTACCAAAAGAACTGTGATGCTCCAATGGGGACAAGTTTTCTCGGAAACTATTACATCTAGGTGAATGAAATTTAATATGGAGGTAGTCCAGATGATACTCTTTATCGAGTTCGAAAACCAGTTATGAAATATTATTTTTTACGGAGTTATGGCCCTTGAATCCGAAATTGAACTTCGTACCAGAAGAACTGTGATGCTCCAATGGGGACAAGTTTTCTCGGAAACTATTACATCTAGGTGAATGAAATTTAATATGGAGGTAGTCCAGATGATACTCTTCATCGAGTTCGAAAAAAAATTCCGAAATATTATTTTTTACGGAGTTATGGCCCTTGAATCCGAAATTTAACTTTGTACCAAAAGAGCTGTGATGCTCAAATTGGGACAAGTTTTCTCGGAAACTATTACATCTAGGTGAATGAAATTTTACATGTAGGTAGTCCAGATGATACTCTTCATCGAGTTCACAGTCCAGTTCCGAAATATTATTTTTTACAGAGTTATGAAGCCCTTGAATCTGTAATTGAACTTGGTACAAATTACTGGTGTGATGCCCTAATGGGAAAAATTAAGTTACCTGAAAAATATTACATCTGGGTGAATGAAATTTGTAATAACAGTCAGTTCCTAAAATTATTTTGGACAATAATATGATGCTTGAAGCTGTTTTTTAAACATACCGGTAGTAACCTTCACATCTTTAATTCTCAATGGACGGATAGTGGATGGCGGGGGTATGTGAGCCATGCTCACTTTTTTCTTGTTAATACTAGTATCCTTGATATAAATTACCTCACCTCAAGCTCTACAAGATCTTGACTTCTAAGTAGAATTGTTAAATAATCACGTTTTGTTTAGGTAATTCTTGTATATACATATTTTATCAATTTATAAATGATTTAAAGTTGCAAGTCATTGCTCAACTTATATCCTTGATATTAAGCAAAAAATCAGAAAGAGAACCCTTTTATAGCTTCAGTTATCCCAACCTCACGTTCATTTAACGATTATTGACTCGCATTAAACCTGCATCTTTAATACTCATCGTGTGGTGGTATTATTTTATATTGCACTGTTATCATTTATTCAATTTAAATGAATGATGTCAAAGAGGCACTAGCACGGTTTTCACCCAAATAAGTCGATGAAGTCTATTTGAAGAATGATGTCACCAATAGTAAAACACCCTTCTCTCTTCGGAAAATCAAGTTAAAAAAGGCGTGTACATGGTTCGGTAAAGCCATAGGAAATTGTTTTTGTAATTCGAAATAATTAAAGGTGTCCACATTAAAATGGCCGCAATGCAATTTGTGCTTTATAAGCAACACCGTTATTACCAGTACAGATAATTGATTTGTGTAATAAGATGTTTATAAAGATCATTATAAATGGAAAATTTGAAAAAATAAAAATGAGCAAAAAACGTGCTACAGCCCCTTTAATGATTTAACACAAGGAATCCATAATCTCATTTAAAACTCGCATCATTAGCAGCTCCGCCGCCACCGCGTTTTGTATTGGCTATAACTTTTTTCCTTATTAGGTTTTGAGAACTCATATACATAACTTCTTACTTATACCCCTGGGGAATTTTTTTGACATGTTCACATTCAAGGTCAAAGGTCGAGGTAAACGAGTTCTGAAATCGCTAAAAAAAATCTTTGTAAACACGATAACTTGAAAAATATTTGTGCTATCAGGCTCTTCTTTGGTGTATATCAACTATGGAGAAAGGCCAAGATTTGAAAAGGTTTTCGCTAACATCCGTCAAAGGTCAAGGTCATAGCGAGGTCACAACTTAAGCATGCTTTTGCGAAAATGTCTTTTTTCAACTATTAACACTTTGAATCATTACATGATTGTGATACACAATGAAAAGTGATCACTGATTGTGTGACCTTGAATTTTAAAGGTCAAGGTCACGAGACAGGGTCATGGTCACCAGTTCTGAAATCACTAAATAACTTCTTTCAAAGGAGGTATCAACACCTCATATACATAACTTCTTACTTATGCCCCTGGGGAATTATTTTGACATGTTCATATTCAAGGTCAAAGGTCAAGGTCACAAGTTCTGAAATTGCTAAAACAATCCTTGTAAACACGATAACTTGAAAAATATTTGTGCTATCAGGCTCTTACAAGGTATATATCAATTATGGAGAAAGGCCAAGATTTGAAAAGGTTTTCGCTAACATCCGTCGAAGGTCAAGGTCATAGCAAGGTCACAACCTAAGCAGGCTTTTGCGAAAATATCTTATTTTAACTATTAACACTTTGAATCATTACATGATTGTGATACACAATGAAAAGTGATCACTGATTGTGTGACCTTGAATTTTAAAGGTCAAGGTCACGAGATATGGTCATGCTGACTAACTGACTGACTGACTGAGTAACTTTTTTCCATGAAGATATTAACACCTCAGCTTAATTTCTTTTTCTTTTGCTATTAGGGTCTTATTTGGTATATATGAACTATGGAGAAAGACCAAGATTTGAAAACGTTCAACGCTCAAATCTGTCAAAGGTCAAGGTCACAGTGAGGTCGAAACTTAAGCATGCTTTTGTTAATATATTATTTTTTAACTATGAACACTTTGAGTCATTGCATGATTATTATACGCGATGAAAAGTGATCATTGATGGTGTGACCTTGAAGGTCAAAGGTCAAGGTCATGAGATATTGGTTAAGGCCACGTTAATCCTTTGATCAAATTTTGAAAGAAGAAATAGGTTTTAAGAACAAACTGAAAAGTGACCCCAGTGATGATTAGTAATAACTCGAATAATGAACAAACTTTTGTTAAAAAGAATTCCAATTTTATTGATGCTGACGAATAGGCGGAACAGGGAAAGGTGAGACCCTAAGTTTCGGAGCTGCTCTGCTTTTGCGGTGTCCCGCAAACGCTAATCTAGTTTTGTAATTGTTTGTGACCCCTACTGGTCTTCTACTCTCGTGGTATGAGTAAAATTAGTTTATACCCCTTGTCTTCTTCTCATCTACTTTAATTTGTTACCACAGATTCTGGGACACCTTCTTCTCGTAGCCAAGAAGGTTGCCGAGGACCTGAAGCTGGAAAATGGTTACCGGATCGTTATCAATGATCGAGCTGACGGAGGGCAGACTGTCTTTCATCTACATGTGCATGTTTTGGGTGGACGTCAACTCGAATGGCCGCCTGGCTAATTGATCCTCACTAGTTACCTCCCTTTGGAGATATGAATGCAGTTGTCTCCCTTCGGAGAGAAAAGAGTTGCTTCCCTTTCGAATGAGAGAATTTTTATTTGGATCTTTTCGGGGACAAGAGTTACAGTTCTAGTTGTCTTTCTGTACACAATAAACAGTAGTTCTCTCCCTTTGGCGAAACATCCCGAGTTGTCTCCCTTTGGAGAAAGACAACTGCAGTTATCTCCCTTTGGAGAGTAACAGAACAATGTCTCTTTCAACTCCAA
Source organism: Gibbula magus (assembly GCA_936450465.1). NCBI lineage: Eukaryota > Metazoa > Mollusca > Gastropoda > Trochida > Trochidae > Gibbula > Gibbula magus. The sequence goes on from OW388302.1 coordinate 62,066,651, forward strand.
TTGTGTTCTCTGTTGCTTTTCCAAGACTAATTTTCTAGAAAGATCAAGTTAAATTTATCAAATGATAAATTATGAATTTCTTACATTCATGAGAATATTTCTTCAACATGCTGTAACTAACCACCTCCTCTCAATAGCTTATTAAAACTCTTCCATGAAAGTATGCTCAGAACTCCATTGAAACAGTATTTTCACAATTTCACGATGCATTGAAGTGCTTTTGTTTGTTTTCTGGTGTATATTGGGAAAATGATTTCTTTGTGTTTCTATAAATAAAGAATTCTTTATTTTGGAAATCATTTTTGTCATATTTAAAAGCAAGCTCGATCATATCCTTGGCTTTGTCTGTCAGTCCATGTGATGAGTGAGAGTTCCTCAGTCCCAGGGCAGTAATTATACCTCATCTACGAAGTAATCAAGGGTATATAGCGATCATTCCGTCCTTTTTTCCTTAAATTTTCTCAAAAACCGTCAAAGAAACATCAACCAAACTTTGTACAGTTGTTAACCATGTTCTTCCGATCGCACACAGACAATTAAAAATTTTCTGAGATTTAAATTTGTTGTCGTTTCCATGGAAACGTAAATTTTTGGACTTAGTTTCATTGTGTCTTTGAAGGGCATTTAGAAGTGGTATACATAAGAATGGTGATTGGAGCTGAAGGCGTGAGTATGTACTCCGAAACGTTGTGTATTTTCACATTAAAGCAGTTGCTATCCAGAAAATCTTCATGTTCTTAGTTTTATTGTGTTCAATAGGGACAAGTTTTCTCGGAAACTGTTAAAACTAGATGAATGAAATTTTGGTTGTGAGTACTCATGACCATACTCCATAGTCCATATGATACTCTTCATCGAGTTCAAAATCCATTTCCGAAATATTATTTTTACGGAGTTATGAAGCCCTAGAATCTGTAATTGAACTTGGTGCAAATTACCGGTGTGCAACTTCCAAACGCAAGGCATAACTCTTGCCAGTCTGCATTACTGGCTGATTTAACCCTTGCGGTATTTCCCTAGCTTTCTTGTGTCGAGGCAGTGAATCGCTGCACTGGAAATGCATAGCAGGCCTGAATTTATAAACACAGATTTCTTAAGGAAATACTGCAAGGCCTAAATCGGCCAGTAATGGAGACTGGCAAGAGTTATGCCTTGCATTGGGAAGTTGACCGGTGTGATGCTCTAATGGGAAAAATTAAGTTACCTGAAAAATATTACATCTGGGTGAATGTAATAACAAAGCCGGTTCCAAAAATTATTTTGGACAATATTATGATGCCTGAAAGGCCCGATGGGCTTATGGCAAGGCATGGTGTCCGGCGTCCGTCCGTCCATCCTTAAACTTTTCGCTTTTTCGACTTCTTCTCCAGAACCAATGACTCCACAGAGCTGAAATTTTATGTGCAGACTCCTTGGCCAATGGGGATTCTAAATTGTAGATTTCGTGACCCCATGACCCCAAATGGGGTCACAGGGGTCACATCCTAAAACCTATTTTCATCTTCTTCTCCAGTTCCAAAAGGTCTTGAGAGCTGAAAAGTTTTGTGCAGACTCCTTGGCCCATGGGGATTCTTAATTGTAGATTTCGTGACCCTGTGACCCCAAATGGGTCACAGGGGTCACATCTTTAAAAACCTATTATCATCTTCTTCTCCAGTTCCAAAAGGTCTAGAGAGCTGAAAAATTGTGTGCAGACTCCTTGGCCCATGGGGATTCTAAATTGTAGATCTCGTGACCCCATGACCCCAAATGGGGTCACAGGGGTCACATCCTCAAAAACCTATTTTCATCTTCTTCTCCACTTCCAAAAGGTCTAGAGAGCTGAAAAGTTGTGTGCAGACTCCTTGGCCAATAGGGATTCTAAATTGTAGATTTCGTGACCCCGTGACCCCAAATGGGGTCACAGGGGTCACATCTTTAAAAACCTATTATCATATCTTCTTCTCAAGTTCCAAAAGGTCTAGAGAGCTGAAAAGTTGTGTGCAGACTCCTTGGCCAATGGGGATTCTAAATTGTAGATTTTGTGACCCCGTGACTCCAAATGGGGTCACAGGGGTCATGATCTAAAAACCTATTTTTTGCTTTTTAACAATGTATTACTTGAGATAACTTAGATATTCAGCCTTAGATAATAAATCAAATCCTGATGAGCTACAGAGCCCATGGCTCTATTTTTTCTTGTTTGGAGAGCTAAAGGCCATCATGGTCACATAAGTGTTAAAGTAAAATATAAGGCTCATCAGGCCTGAAAGGTCAGAAGAGCTACTGGCATGGGCCATTGTCTGGTACCTGTTGTCAGTCCGGCGTACATGTACCGGTATCAACTTACCGTTACCAAACCTACCAACATGTTTTCCTTCATGGCATCTCGACCTGATTCCATGATTGCTAGAAAGGGGGTCGTCTTATACACAACGTCGCCTTATACACAGTAATATACGGTAGTCATTGTAGGTGATATTTCACTAGAGGTTAAAATAAGAAATCATAAGAGAGTATCCACTGCAGAACGAAGAGAGGGTGTTGATTACTTCGGACACTTTCAGCAGATCTGCTTCATGTACTGCAGTACAGAATGGCATTATGGGTTATCATTAAAAAAAAACAAGTTCAATATTTCAGCAGTGACATCCATTTTATTTTACAAAGGTTAAATATTTAATGTAGGTCAGCACTCGGATGATGGTTAGTGGGATACAGCACTCCATAACAGCTCCTCGCCACTCGTGATTGACAAACTGATTACCTCATTAAGTTACAAGTCTTGGTTTGTAATCTCTCCGCTGACATCTTGGAAATGTCTCTTCATGAGTATGAGCATTGCCAATATTTGGGACGTCCTCGATACACTCCAGACTATACAGCGCCAGATCTAGAGGGGTTCGAGGTTATCCATCTGAGAAAAGCCCTCTCCTCTCTTACGTAACAGCATTCTGCCTCAACCAGATAATTTTTCTTACAATTCTTTTTACATAATCTTTTGGAGTAGCTTGTAAATGTCATTGCATCACATCATCATATGATCTTCAAATTTTAAAATTGAAATGGATTCAAAACAATTTTCTGTAATATTGCAAATGCTTGTTATTTACCAGTTTACAAATACACATTTTCGCAATACATAATTAGTGATAATTATCTAAACATTTGCAACTGAGTCACAAGATGTTAGTATGACCACAGTCCAATGAGCTTGTTCCATGTTGGTTGACAGTTTGTCAAACAAAAGTGGTGAAGAGCTCAATTAAGGGGAGACAACTTGTACATTCATAACAGATTGAACTCTCGTGTCCATGGAAAATTGCAAGAGATACAAATCACTTGATTCAGTCACTTTTAAGGGATTTCTGATAAATCTAAAATTTGAATCATTTTTAAACTTTATTTTCTTAAGCCTTGCTGTTAGGAAAGAGTACAAGAATTTGTACTATTTCAGACAGTTTGATCACTATCCAAATGGCATGTATTTCTTATACAAGTATATTTGAGAAGGACAGCGGGGGGTCAACCTGATATAGCAGAGAACTGGATCTTCCATGGTACACAATGAGGATCTTTATAACAAGCACATGGGAGCACTCTCACATCATGGTACACATCAACGACCTCGCACAATGAGGATGTTTAATTATTACAATCACAGGGGAATGTGTCGGTCAGGGCAAAGACATTATTCTATGTAGTATGTACAAAACATGGGAAAGGATATCACCGTCCGGTTCATTATGCCATCAATACAAATAATATCAAGTAAATCATGGAGTTCCGAGAGTTTGTTCCACTCCACTGCTCACACCTGCAACGTTTAAACGCAATTTCTATGGTCCTTCATTCAATGTCACCATTTCTTGATCATGAATTACACATAAATTTGGAGAGGTATTTACACAGGCGCTATATGCCTGTTTACCAATCCCTTCATTTTCATGAATAAATGTTGTTTAAATGACATAAATTAGTTTTAGAGTTTTCTTAAATTTTGTCTTTATTCCTGATTTTATTTTTCAAAGTTTGAAAGTTTTGTCTTTATTTTAGTATTCGCTGATTGTTTTAATTTCATTGTGTCGATGATCCAAACAATTTCAAAATGTCAGCAGGATCTATCTAAAATTAATCCAGTCTAAAAGGTTGCCGCAAGACTGAAGTCTGAGGGAGATGCGAGGCGAGTTTTGATTGGATAAACATAGGACAATATCCGTGTTACAAACTGTCACCCTATATAGTGTCTGTCTCATAATTGTCTTGGCGCAAATAGTTTTTGTTTAAAATCGAGATACTCATGAAAATTGCCGTTAAACATTCCAGTTGGTGTGCAGTAGAACTGAATGCAAACTGTCGACAATCTATGACGAGTTGAAATAAGCAAGGGTAATTCTATAAATCACACATATGGTAAATACATTTCAGCTTTCATTCTCCCATCATATCACATCTTCAATATATAAAACTCTGAAATAAAATTCTCAAATAAACATAGAAGTGTATGAAAATGTCATTACTTTTGATGCATTATTCCTGACTCCGTGGAAACATATCCGCTCTCTGTGCTTGAAACACTTCGTGTATGTAGCTGCGCTTAGTGAACCAACTTCCTATTGTCAAGACATCAATTAGCAATAAATATTACATATCTTAAATAATATGTTAGTATCTCAAAATTATAATAATTTGACAAATTTTACGTATTCATGACTTTGTAGACCATGCAACATTTAACAAAGGCCATCGCTGAAAAGACCAGATTTTCTATCGTTAGATACAAAGAGAATGTGGATCTTGGTGCTAAGGCTTATTTGTGAATAAGGACCGAGGAAGGAAAAAACCCTAAGCATAGAAAGATGAGAAAAGATTTAGTCCAAATTATGGCCCTTATACGATGTAATATCAATGCTAAGATCAATTCCAAAAAGATGGATGAAAATGATTTGAGTAAGATTTCTTATAAAATGTCACTCAGCAGAAAGTTGAATACAGTCAAGCCGCGATAATCCGGCCACCGATAATCCGAATCTCGCAGTTTCCGAACGGTAGGAAGATGTAATCAAACTAATCTCTTTAGTAGTCCTCAGTACTCAGTAGTCCGAACATGTCAATATCAGAACGTTTTTGATGAAAAACGGGAGCGTTCGGATTATCGAGGCCTGACTGTATTCAGTTGATTGCACATTCATATTTGATTATGCATACTTTTCTACAACAGGCCACCTTTCCTCAAAGGTGTCTTAGTCTTGGCTCACGTCATAAGATTATGATCAGGCCTAATACTAAGGCAGCTTGCTGAACTAGTGCCAGATAGTATTTGTAAGTAGAATTCAGCTGTTTGCACATTAAAATGTCATTAGGTGCACTCTTCTAAAGAACAGGCCACCCTTTCTTAAAGAAGTCTTAGCAAAATGGCAAGTTTAATTTTGACTCACATCATAAGATTATGATAATTCCTAATACTAAGAAAGCTTTCTGGAGCAGCACCAGATAATATTTGTAAGTAGAATTCAGCTAATTGCACTTTTACATTTAATTAGGTATACTCTTCTTCGAAACATAGTACCATCCCTCAAAGAAATCTTAGTATTAAGACAAGTTAAGACTCTTAACTCATTTTAGAAGATAATTTAGTTCAAGATCACTTTGTGAATGAACACCCACGAAGCCATGAACTTGAAACAAAGTTTAATACGTACGCAATGTCCTTTAGACTAACATTTCTTTGTGGATCTGTACCCTATCAAAAGAATATTGGGCAAGACGGCTTTTGTTTCTATCACTACACTATTATTGTGACCTAAACTAAGTTTAAAAATACTTTAAGTATTGCACCATCAAAATAATAAGACTTACTAATAATAAGAAATTAATACTAGTGAAATGTTCGACATATAAGAACGGTTTATTTCTGTTGCTGTTGACGACTGTGACAATCATTTTGCACTTCAACTGTTTGCAGTTTAAACCTAAAGAATGATATTTTGTTTTCATTAATTTATTTACTTTGGTTAAAAAGATCTTCCTTGAGGTAGAATAAGTTTTTAAATTTGCAGTTTAAAGCTCAAAAATAATTTCAATTTACTTGTTGACTGTTTCAAAACAAATAAATGATTTTGATCGTTTCTTTATATTTTATCATAAATCCTAAGCTGTTAATCTTTGATTTGGGTAAATAATAAAAATAACAATTTGTGCTAAAATCAACTCATATTGTCTGCCGATCCTAAACTTAAAGATACGTTTGAATACCACTAAAATAATTGAGTTTAAATTACAAGCAAAAGTATATGATCGATAAGAAATATTTTTCAGTTTTGATTTAAAACAATATCAGAGATACCAGTAATATCTTTGCACACAATCCAAAATCATCAACTTTGTCGTAATATTCTTTTCTAGATATATACACATCATAGCACTTGATGTCAAACATGGTAACATCAACAGTTGGAGACAGTTTTATATACTATATACAGACATGGACAGAGGCTTGTTCAGAAGTGTGAGAGCTCAGACGAGTGCTCAGATAAAACTTTGTGAACAGGACATATTTTTGCCAGAGCTGGTAATGTGTCGTGGAAACTATAGGGAGATTTGCGACAGCAGGTAGCCAAGCTTATGCTTGAAAGTAGATTTTTGTGTATTTTCACTAATTCCATGACTTTGGTAATAAATAAAATAGTTTATTTGTGATTTATGTACTATCATACTATATTTACGAAATTCGTGTCTAAATACTGCTATATCCCTCGCTCAGGAAATACTAATATTCAGGCACTTGTGTCGTAACAATAGTATGATGTCGACACAAACTCATATGATATCCTCTACAACAAGTAGTAGGGGTGACTATTGACCCAAAGAGACTATTTCGATAGCGATAGTCTATTGCCACTTACTATTGCGATAGCGATAGCAATAGACTATTGTAACTCACTATTGCAATAACTACTGCGATAGGGTTTTTTGTACAAATACGCAATAATCAGCTAGATTTCTTATAGGTTTTAGTAGAAATGTTTAATTGGTGTAAGGACTATGGAACCAAAATCAGTAAAGAAATCATAAATTAAAAGACTTTTTGTCATTTTTCTATTTCCTATCTCTAGTTTTTAATTTTGACATTCTAAAATGAAAAATCGTGAATTAAATGCAGTGAAGCTTGTGTAAATCATTCATAATTGAGTGAAATTTAATAGTTTCGATAGTATCGATAGTTAACCTTACTATTGCGATAGTGTTTTTGTATTTACAATCAATATAGTACTATTGCCAAGCCAACTATTGTGATGCATCGATAGTTCAATGTATTATTACACCCCTAACAAGTATCGCAAACATTCACATTTCTGAACATGCCTCTATCCTACATCAGAGGTGAAGAGGGATATAACAAATGGGATGATAAGGCAAAGGGGAGACAATTTCAAAGTCAAAGAATGGGAAACACTCATAAAATCACTAAAATATTGTCAGTAAAATTGGCAGTCACCAACTGTTTTTCTGAATGTTAAAAGAGAATACTGAGTGTCAGGAATAAGAAATCTGTATATATATATGTATATGCAGAGTAAAATTTAAGAAAGATAAGATTTAAAAGGAAATTGAAATTCCATTTGTACATTATAAACAGCGTGTACTTGGTGTACAAATCTACATCATTTGTAGTAGGTGATATGGTAGATATACACAGTCGTATTTTACTATATCAGTTGTTAATATTAACAAATTTTCACTACGTCAATTTTTCATCAAAATATGTAGCAGAAATAGATGTTTAAATCAATCAACTACTGTACACCCTGATCAGCAACAAATACAGTCATATTTTACTCTTTCACTTCTTCATATTTCACTACCTCCCCTCATCACATGTGTCTATTAGGGCTGGGACGGGTAGATGTTTTCTCCCCGGGTACCCGACCCCCTATTACCCTACCCTACCCGGATACCCGTTTTGTCAATCCCCAATATCTAATTTGTAAAATTTTGTAATAATTTAAACAACTGGCAGGCTGAAGTATGGAGTTAGAAAGCTAAAACATTGAGATCCATGGCTATTTCAATCAATTTTCATTTTGAATGACATTTGATTTTAAGATTGTTTTGGAATCTTCAAACACATTGCAACCTTGTTATGAAATGATAAAAAATTAAACTGTTTTATAATTAGTCACGTGATAATGACGGGTCCGGGTAATGAAATGGGTACCCGGGTCCTACTCAGTACCAACCCGTCCCAGGTATCCGGGTTACCCGTCCCAGCCCTAGTGTCTATCATTGAAATATGTAAGTCTCAAAACAGCTGCCTTCCAGCCTTACAGTGGCTTAGAATATTCTTTCTCAATTTATGACAAATGTCTCCTAAAGCATTGACAGACTATTGTTTGATTTGGTGACATGATCTGACAAGAAAGTTGGAGATGAACTTCGGTGAGGAAAGTGAGTGAGTTGTTGTTTAACGCCGCTTCGACAGTATCGCAGCCATTAGCAGCGATCGGTGAGTAAAGATCTATCTATGATATCAATGATTTCTCACCATCTCCACTAAATATATATTCAACAAGATACGGTTTTCAACACGTTACAAAGAACTACTGATTGATGTGACAACATGATCTGACAATAAGGTTGACAACATGATCTGACAATAAGGTTGACAACCTTTCTGTAACAAAGATCAAGCAATATCAATGATAGTCTGCAAAATTTCCCGATGATACAAGGAACCAAAGAACAGTCTATGAAGCTCTAAAACAGCGTGATGTGCCTTTGTGTTTTACCACATATCATTGCCACAGTTAGGCGACTATGGGAAAAGTCCTGAAAAGATGGTCAAAGGCTTACCACAGACTAAAATACTTTAATGGTGTTTTACAATGCCTTATGATGTCTGGACTAAACCAGAAAACCAAGATGAAGCAAGGATTTTCAAGACATGGATCAACAGGAAAGATATTGAGGTGTACAATCTTTTCCTACATAAAGACTTCAGTGATGTTTTGTCACCGCTCACTAATTTTAGACAGCATAAAGTCTCTACAAAGCACGGAGTTTGGAACAATAGGAATGTCGTAAATTCAACCTAAGCATGTACCACGCCACAATTTCAAATCGGTTTCATCACACCTCAATAACGTCATCTTTTGAGACAACAGGAAATTCACTCATGTACTGCAAACCTCAACTCAGTACTGATCAACATATAGTTTGCCAGTTTTGCATTGTTAACGATTGTTGATTGGCTAATGGGTTCAACACAGTGTTTGAAATCGCTACCTTATGCCAGACAACTTGCTAGTATGCTACAGTTGTGGTCAGGTGATAACGATTCAAGGGACAGATAAACTCGGCCGAGACCACATTTCAAAGATACGATAATCTGGATTATAGCGAAAATCATAAAACGCTAGCATTCTTTCATCATATTCCACACGAAATATTCCACCAAAATTTTTAGATGTGAGGGTACTTTAGTAAAATATATGTCTTCTTTCATAATCTTCATAAATAGTTACAGGACTCAAAGTAACGAGTGAATTATTAGTGAAATCTGAGAACTGTGTGTAAACAAAGCACTGTATCTGGACATGGGAAGACTATAATAAAGTCTATTAAGTCTTCTTTCATAATCTTCATAAATAATTACAGGACTCAAAGTAACTAGTATATTGCTAGTGAAAAATGAGAACCCTGAACAAACAAAGAACTGATTTTAGACTTTGGGTGAGACAGGGTTACAGCATAGTCCCTTATTTCTTCTTCTTGCTACGTTTTTTCTCGGAATCATCAGGCTCTGGCTGATCTAGGTATTTTGGGTTCTGGCGCACGATCTCTTCGATTCTGCAAATTACAAATATACAAAGAGTTATTGACGATCTCTTTGATTCTGCAAATTACAAATATACAAAGAGTTATTGACGATCTCTTCGATTCTGCAAATTACAAATATACAAAGAGTTATTGACGATCTCTTTGATTCTGCAAATAACAAATTTGTAAAGAATAATTTAATGTATTTATCATAAATGTTATCTACATTTGGTTGCATACAAAAATACCAGCTTATTGTCCATATATTCTGGGGCTTTGTTTCCCAATTTGGGAAAACTTTTTAAATAAGTATATACACCAGCTGTGTGATCATCTACATGCACAGACTACGAAGTGTGGACTTAAAGGCGCTGTAGCACGTTTTTTCACTCAAATAAGTTGATGAAATGTATTTGAAAAATAATTTCACCAATAGTAAAACATCCTTCTCTCTTCGGAAAATAAAGTTGAAAATGAGTGTACATGTTTCGATAAAGCCATGGGAATCATTTTTGTAATAAAAAATAATAAATTGTGTTCACAATAAAATGGCCGCCATGCAATTTTTGCTTTATACGCAGCATAGTTTTTACCACTACGGATAATTGGTTTGTGTTATAAGATGTATTACCCTCTAAAGTTAATTTAAATGACATAAATTATCATTATTAATGGGAAATTTGAAAAAATAAATTTTGAAAAAAACGTGCTACTGCCCCTTTAACCCTAGAATAAACTCATGCATGATTTACTTGAACTATTGAATGGTAGTTTAAACTATATTTCATCAGGTCTTTGAAGGGCATTTAGAAGTGGTATATATAAGAACAGGGAGATTTTCTGGATAACAACTTCTTTAATGTGAAAATACACGACGTTTCGGAGTACATACTCACTCCTTCATCAGGTGGAATGTAAGGAAATATACCATATTTTGTTATTATCTTACATTCCACCTGATGAAGGAGTGAGTATGTACTCCGAAACGTCGTGTATTTTCACATTAAAGAAGTTGTTATCCAGAAAATCTTCCTGTTCTTATATTTCATTAAGAATGTACCTGGAAATTGAGATGGGAAAAGAGTAATTGATAAAAGTTAACATCAACAAGCACTGCAACGTCAGATCAGCTTCATGCAAAACCTAAATTAACAGAGTCAGCAACATAACCTAGATGAACAGGTATTGTTGAAACTGATTCAAAGAAACACATTTTCGGGAACACAATTTCAAAAACAAAAGGAAAGGGAAACATCTTGGTAGAAAAATAGGAGAACAAATTCAAATGAACACATTTTTCAGAACACAATCTAAGGAATACAGTACTGCAAGCAAGAAGCAGACCATTATGTACCGATCAAAACAGCAATCTAGGAGTCACAAAATACCTAAATATTGTCAACTTCTGTATAGCAGAACCCCCATATATCTGATATAATCCCTATATATATGATATAACTCCTAAAAATATGATATAACCCATATATAAAACAAAATTCAGTTCAAACTTGTTCAACCCTCAGTCTCATATAGAAAAATACAATTGTCGAAGAAATCGCAATGATTTATTCATAATTCACAAGCATGCTTTCGACCATTACGGGTCTCATCAGGTGAATGACGTTGAGTCGGTTGATACCTATATATATATACCTTTAAATAAATAAGGTAAGGTAGACAACTCTTCATGTCATTTACCTGTCATTACTAAGTATTGGCTGAAGCACCCATAAAATATTAAAAGCCCTAATGTAACCTTAAATATTAGTTCTTTGACTTATCCAGCCTCACTGACCATACCTTATGTTCTTAACTTTGCTGTAACACGAGGATGTATTTACTGCCTTTATATGGTACATGAATGTGTGAAATTGAAGTGGAATTAAAAAATTATTAAAAAAAACAATATGTCTTTGATTCTGACCAATGGTATGCTAGCTCTACGAAAGACAACTCTTTCTGTGTCTGTTTCTGACCAATGATAAGCTAACTATAAGCTCTTCCTGTTTCTAATCAGTGATAGGCGAGCTCTAAGATTGATGTATGGATCAAGCACATAATGGTCAAGCAGAGGTCATCCAGAGTGACCGGCGGCTACTCACCTGTGCGGGGGGTCATCAGGGGGAAGCAGGGTGGTGGGGGGAGGAGGGAGAGGGAGGGGGATGTCCGCTCTGCAGGCCGACATCATAGCTGCGGGAGAGAAGAGGTGGATGTTATTCATTTGTGTATTTCAAAGAAAAATACTTTCAGTTGAACCTTAATTTTATAACATTTCATTTAAATTTTGCCTGAGGAGGATTTTAAATTGGTATCGTTGTCAATCTATATTTTGACACAAATAATTACATTGACAAGTGGCCCGAGTGTCAGAGAGCATGAGAAAGACACTGCAATATGCAATTTGTTATCAAAAGTTTTAAATTCCTACTTTACTCTTCATAACGCAGGTGAAATGTTGGTGCCTCAGTTGGAAGGCTTGGCTTAACACCATTAGCCAATTGAAGATAAAAGGTTGAGTGTTTTGTAATCCATACTTGTCAAGCTAATAAAATTCATATCGTTTAGTAAAAAGATTTCATGCTGAGAAATCTGGCAACTGAATGCAATTACTTACCAAAAGAAGAATGACAGAATATAATTTGTGAAAAGTGCATTATGTCAAAGTTTTACAAAGGTTTGTATGAAAGGAAAAGGCTGTGAGATTCGCAAAATTGGCATTGAATTTATAAAAGTTTCCTAACATTCCTGAAATAAAAATAACAGTTAGCAACACACTTCTTACTTAAGTGGGCTACCATCAAAGTTAAGATTTCTTAAAACTGTAAACTTTTTGAGAATAAGAACTGACTTTTGTAGTAGCTCCGAAAGACTACATCTAATAAAACTGGCTATGATCAACTGTAGGACACCCAAATATATAAATTACATATCCTTTGACTTCTCAATGAATATAACATTGTCATATTTACGATGATCCTTTATTAATCAACCGTGGTGAGATCACTCATTAGATAACAATGAGTTGGTTACACACATGTGTCATAATTGGCGAGTGACGTCATAGTCATTTTTTGTTGACTGCAATAGCGGGTGACCTATTTGCAAGTGAGCGTCACTTACAACGATTTTCTTGCAATTCAGTGCTATTTACATCATTGAGTAATAAATAAACTACTAAACTCGGTCCCGTTTGACTCGTGAATGGCATCAGCATTTAACTTGCTTTTGCTCGTTAAAATATCAAACCATTCACCCGTTTCATAAACTTGCTATCAAACGGGACATCGTTTAGTATTCTATATATATCACTCTTGTTCTTTTTCTGGACTAGGCCTTGGCGGGATTCCAACCCAAACATTCAGATTCAAGCAAAATTCGTCAGCACTGATTGTACCAACAGCTTATCCATTCTGTCACAGAGACCTTGACATCAAATAATAAATAATTATCAAATAATGCCGGTAAAATTTCTTAATGTTCTGAATCTCATTTCAATCAGATCCAACGTATCGTACGTACCTCGTTCATCGATCGGAGCGCTACCCTGCAGAGGTCATGTCATGTGACCTTCACTGTGACCAATCAGAGACCTCTATAGATATGGCATTGAATGTGGTGTTTCCGTAAATCACTTATGTCAATCCAATGGCTTTCTAGCCTCAAAGCTGATTGCTCACCTGACACAATCTCTATGGTGCATTACTTAGATCAGAAATGTAGTGAGGTATGATTGTTACATTTGACCCTATTTAAACGAGATTGGAATTGTTAAAATGTAACGATGGCGTCTGCTCTCACCTCTGGACCTGGTCTGGCACATAGACGTGCTCCATGGGTATGAGACGAGATAACTCCTGGAGTGTGCGCACAAACCGTAGCTTCGACGAGAACTTGGCACTGGAACAAAACAAACAATTTGTAATTGATTGTCTCAAATTAATTTGTCTATCTTGTTTGCAATGTCACTGAAGGAGGTAAAATAATTTTTCTCTTTCAGCACCTGCAGAATACAGGATACTTCCAGCTCTACTGTAGTCACGTGACAATCCTATATATATATATAGAAGCACGCGCTAGCAGGTTGATCTTAGGAGCAATTTTAGAAGAAAATGGAGGTCATTTTCGTGTTTGCCATGAAAAGTTCAGTCTGTAGGTCTCCTCTTTTCAATTTATCGAACATTGCTCACAACATCCCATACATGCGCAAAGTGAAAGGAGTGACTCCGAACATTGTTCTCGGTGTGTAGAACATGTTCCATTGCTGTGCGGCTTGCACCTGCTTTTTTAAAAACATGTTCCGCACGCCCAGAACAGTGTTCACACATGTACGAGAAGTTCGGAACATACACCAATCATCAAAAGGAGCACGCCTTGTCAGGTATACATTAATAGCGTTGGTAGCAAGTCTCGCTCCAAGGTCAAAATGACATAAGTGCATGTCTATAAGGTAAAATTTGTGTGTGCTTACCAACATGGCGGAAGGTTACAGGCTTTCTATAGTCTTGTCGAAATATGTTTCAAGGCGACTGACTGTGTGATAAATACCTGATAAAGGGTCTGGTCATCATGACGACGGTACGCAGCCACAGGGTCGGGTGTACCAGCAGCAAGGCTTTCAGGTTCTTCCTTAGTCTGGGTACAAACACAGGACATCTTTATAAACTCTTTATAATTGACATTTGTGTCTTAGAATTAATTGTTTAAAAATAGGCACTGTCTTGGATAATCCCTTCCAAATGAGGTTAGGGTCTAGAGTAAGAGTCGTGTAAATTGCGAAAATGATTTTCAATTAAAGTAGACCTTAAAATTACAACTTTTTTTTAACAATAATAGATCATAATTTCTCAGGATTTCAGGAATTTATTTTCATTCACCAGTGACACATAACAATCCTAAGTACTGCATTTTCAGTATTTGATAAGGAAGAGCAATGAATTTACAATGTTTAGGCACATAGATAAGGGCATGGATATAATCATTTACTTATTAATGATACAATTATTAATGCACTTATAAAGTTTCTAAACTGACAAAAATTCATTAAATTTTACTTTCAAACATGAGCTAACACAGTGCGTAGACACTTGCCAGCGCAAGTTATGAGATATCAGATTAACAGTAGAACACATATAGTCCCCTGTTCAGTGTGGAGTCAAGGGACAGTAAATAAAGGGGAGACGCACCTCCTGTCAATCATCTGGTAACACTTCTTGAGCCAGGAGAGACTCGGCATCTGTTTGCGCGGTGTGGCTCCGTGGAAGTAGACGATCATGTAGTCCTCGGCCACCAGCTGTTCTAGCGTGTTCACAACGTAGCTGCAACAGTTACCGTGGTGACATCATTCGCAACACACAAGATGGTCGGTTTCAGTCTACGACATGCATACAAATTTCGTATCAAACACCTAAAATGACTCATGGGTTAGCCAATATTTCTGTCTTCATCAATATTAGCCTCAGCCAATATCACATACATTTTCCGCAGATAGCCAGTGTTGAGCTGCATGAATTATCATGTGACAGACAGATCAACCAGTGTGCAAATTAAACGTACTCTCTGTCATTACAGCTAAGGAATTTTGACCATTGGATAAAGAAATTCAAAAATATTTCTGCGATGATGAAAAGAGTGTACTCACTGGAACAAGTTGTCCATCACGTAGTTGTAGTCCTTCCTCCTCCGGTCTGGCAGGTAGCAGCCAGAAAACAGGATGATTGCATTCAGACCGTCGCCATAGTAACCTGGAGACAGGGTTGTACATTCCTTATTACCTTTCAGTCATGAAATTTCACCACAGGGGGTCCAGAGTGACAAAAGGTTCCCATTTGTGTTGACGTTATTTTTATTAAAATCAAAATATTAGTCCCGATAAAAGGAAATATGATAACGTCACTTTCTCACGTGATGGATTGGTCTAGCCTTCCGGCTAGATTCGTAGCATCCTGTCTACGTGTTATTCACACTATTTCTTCGTGAAGGACAAGGATTCAACTCTTTCCAATCTCTTATCGGAAGTACAAGGTAATATGCAATATCTGAAGTGGGGTAAGTATTTATAATTTTAATTTTCTATTATTGTTAAAAGGTGGCCAATGTACAGAAACAACATCCGTTATCACAGGGAATAATCCATTATTGGCCATTGTTTAAATATAGGTTATCTCTAAATATTCTGGGACTGACAGGTAAAGGGTTAAAGTTCTAACATTGTTAGGTAACAATTGATGAATCGAGAGATCCCTACAATAACACTCCGTTCTGGTTATCAGGAATATGAATATCACAGATGGCAGTGCTACCATTTCGCTAATCAAGTGAGATAAGGAAGATACACACTCTGATCTCAGAGACGAAGACTAAATACACACCAGAGGGCACTGCCGCAGGCTGGACAACATGATCTCCACTCACGGATTTCATGTTTTTAACTATGCCAATATAATCGATTTTAAAAGCAATAAAAGTACATGCCAGTTATAAAAGTTTATTACACATATGGTTTAATATAACAAATGTGATATTTCTGATACATTTCATACATGTGCACGTCACATTTGCAAAGTTAACATAGTTTCCAATATTTATCATCTTTGACGTCACATAACAATTGTTAGCGACATTGTTGTAGCTGGCCGTTGCAAAGAAGTGAATCATTTTCTAGCTATTCTTACACGATTCAAACAGAATAGAATGGGCAATAAAGACATTATTACACTGAAAAGTGTGTCTTACGACTTGAGCATGAAACTTGTGCAAATTTGTGGATAACCTTGCTTGGGCAACACAAATTCACACTCATTTCGTAAAAAGTCATATGCCACACTTTCACGGGTAATAATCTCTATAATATGAGACATATACCTCCGTGAGAGAGGACCTTCTTGTAAGGCTCGATGACCCGGAGGTCAATCCGGAACTGTCTGTCGCCCACGGTGACCGTCTTCCAGTGTCTTGCATCTTCCTTCTCTTCCCTCTCACTGTATTCTGGGATAGGTTCAGCGTCGCACGGACTCAGCACTGGGGTGTCGTCTGAATCAATCGAAGAGATATTATAGAGTATCATGGCACAAGATTCTGGACATTGTGGGACAATCTGAATTTAGTTTGATACTTTCTTTTTATAAACATATTTCCTCTGAAAGATGCCATCTATTTTTTCAGACCTCCTTCCGCTCTGGTGTCCAATGAGACTTGGCTTCTATCCGAGACAGGCTTCTATTAATTTTGTTGGCATAAACATCACCCTACTAACAACATATAGATGCAATCATGACCCACTTTCTTGAATATGAATTTATTTGGGTGAATATTTGTTCATTGTTGAATGAGAACAATACATTGTATGTTTTAAAAACTTTCCTTATCTTATCACTCGCCATCTAATTGGAGACCCAGCATCCATTCAAATTGTCTTACCCCTAGCATGTATTCGTGACCTGACATCAATTCAAGACCCAATGTCTATTAGAGGAAATATGTTACTCTGGGATAGGTATATTTATACCAAGGTGTATTTTTGATAGGTGATGTATCCTTATACATACATGCATACAGATATTTTGTTAAAACGTTTTGGGAGTATATTTAAATATTCTGTCAAACAGGAAATGAATTCCTAAAGTCTGAATTCAAACCAATCTGAATAGAATGGCTGAAGATCAGACAATTGCCTTAGGGGGTAAGAATTTTAATAATAAAGTTAAGCAAAAAGGAGCGGTGAGGAAAAGTAAAAGGTTGTCAGACAAGCCTTATCTCACACTCTGGTACAGTATACATACTTTCCCATTCCAGTTCAGCCAGGTCAGAATCATCATCGTCTGGCGTGTCCAGCTGATAGTCCGAGTTGTCGTGGACAAGCCCCTCCCCTTCCTCCTCATCACTCAACAACGTCAGATCCGGAACTATTTTCTTCTTGCCACGACCTCGGGAACCTACACATGAATGCAGTTATGGTTATGGCAAAATGTTCCATCTTAAACATACATACATGCATACATGCATATATAGATAAATGCATACAATAGATACATACATAGAAACATTAATTTTGCATAGAGCCAATATCCTGTATAAAGATGCTCATACCTTGAGCACTGGATGTCACTCGTAACCACACTTTTTCAATCTGAGAAACTTTTTCACCTTAAATGACACAATCCATCAAAGTCCTGTTAGGTAGTTTTGTTAAAACCTGTTTGATTCAGTTTTACAGGTTGTGAATAGTAGTAATCTTA
The DNA here is from genome assembly GCA_936450465.1 of Gibbula magus. NCBI lineage: Eukaryota > Metazoa > Mollusca > Gastropoda > Trochida > Trochidae > Gibbula > Gibbula magus. The sequence goes on from OW388302.1 coordinate 62,084,683, forward strand.
AACATTAATAAGAAACAGCAGTCAATAAATTGTCCGAAGTGGATTCAGATGAGGTCCCTGCAGGTCGCTGGTTCAACAATCGTTGCTGCAGGCTAGATACAGCAGGAAGTGCGAGACCTACCTGTTGGTTCTTGTTCTTCCTGCCATCCCCGCTTCATCTCTCCGCTAGAACCACGCCCACCTCGAGACTCCTGCAGACAAAGATTAACCAAAATTAGAGAGATTATTTAGATTATCTCAAAATGGATTATTTTCATTAGTGATATACATTTTCTATCTGGTTTGGGATTTCTCAAGTCTTCTGAAACAAAAGAAGTGATGTGGATATATGTCATGGAATATGATGGCATTACCTACTGGTAAGTTGTTCAATGGTCTCACAGGGTCAAGGGGGTTAATCAGTCTGATTTATATCGACTGTTTTCCGAGGAATAAAAATCTGTGTCACTTATTTAGTGAGAGGAATTATGAGATGTGTACACTAAAACAGGATTTAAAAGTATAAACAACTATTGAGGCCATCTATCAACCTCGTGACTCTTGCAGACAAAGATTTATCGAAATTAGACAGATTATTTAGATCATCTCAAATTTTTTTATTTTCATTAGTGGTATACATTTTATAACTGGTTGGGATTACTCAATACTCACAGAAACAGATGTGGATGTATCTTATGGAACATTCAATACATGTTGTTCGCTGATCTCATGGGGGCAAGGGGGTTAATAATAAATGTGTACAGTTATGGGTTGATGTGCTCAATTTGTTCGCCTGTATTCAAGGACAATTAAAGAGGTGGAAGCATATTTCCTGTAATACATAATACATGTCCAGGCATCAATTTAAAAAAAATTATGATCTCACCGGAGACGCTTACGACAGATCTGTTGTTTACTCAGATAAATGCAGGAATACCAATATGAACAGGCAATACCCGATAGTTATTAGATGTCCAGTAGTTATAAGGTGATTGTCTCTAGAACAGCTGCTTGAACCACGGCACATATTGGAAACAGGAGTGTGTTAGATCTGTGTCGCTTATTTAGTGAGAGGAATCATAAGTTGTGTACATTGAACAGGATTCTTCAAAAGTATAATCAATTATTGTGGCCATCAATTAATCGATAATGAAAAAGTAATCGTTAAGAAGTTACTCATTACCTTAACATATTTACAAAATGTCTTTTCCATTTATCTACACCCACATAAAGAATGAATTTTTTATGAATTTGGAACATTAATTTTGGATCATTATCCATTAAGGATTATTAAGATAGATAATTGATTGAAAACTCATAAACGATCGATAAATTGATTATTTGATTGATTGGTGCATCACTATAAAATATTCCATATTTCAAGATTGAAGGTAAAACTTTCTGATTAGCACTATATACAGTGAAGTGATTTTAAGTGACGTCAAATCTCTTTCATTACAACAACATAAGACAGTTGATTAGATTCCTAGAATCAATAAGATATGTGAACTACCATTCTCATCACAACCCAGAGAACTGTCTTTCATGTTTTAAACAACGTGACTGGCTCATTTTACAGAAATACGCACAGACGGACCCGGAGGTTGCATCCTGTCTTCAAAACTAGACCCCCCCCCCCCCCCCCCCCCACCCCCCAAACCTCCCTCAAAATCAAGCAGAACAACAAAAAACATCATCCATGAAGAATGCAAGGAAATCTTTTTTGAGGAGGTAGGGTTGGACCTGCTCTGTATTAGCCACTGACGTGAACTTTGCACAAGTGAAAGAACTGCAGTTTTCCCAACTCATATAGAAACACACCAAATGCCCGGTGTGAAATGTTGCTGCTTGTATTAGGTGAGGTGGGGTGAGGTGAGTTGGTTTTAACACCGCTTTCAAGATTATTTCACTTATATTGCGGCTGCTAGTAATATGGCAGGGAGAAAGCCCACATTGCCATGTGGCTATGCATTGCGGTGAAACCTGCGAGCATCGGCAATCCATGGGTGGTACTACGCTGAAATTCAGTGTAGCATAGCACCCAAACCTTAATGCGTGTAGAACAGTTCTCTACTGCAGATAAAGTTGCCGTGCCCCTGGCGGAATTCAAACCCCGATCCGAAGCCGAACGCGCTAACCTGACTGCGCTATCCCTTGTTTGTATATGAAGCAACCAATTATATTCTCCATCAATCATATAAGTGTACAGCTGTATTGAAACAGAGGTTAGGTGGGAAGAGTGAGTACTTTGGGGAGAATGAAGGGACAAATATTGTCAATATTTTGGGGCTATATTGATGTCGGGATTTATGTATATATATAGTAAATAATATTCATTCGTCTAGCATTACTGATTTTTTTACTGGCAATTAATATGGACACATCAAATGAATACATGGGCTTCTTCGAGCATATGACCTGTGGATAAGGCACTATATATATCTAAATACTCATTTATTCATATTTATTACGAACAGGAGCAAACACATACAGGGACCCCGTCTCTGAAAAAGTGTTGCTTATTACATAACAAAATTGAACTGCTACCAGCAAAATTTTCAAGCGTACAAGAGAACTGTTGTACTGTAATAGAGGTAATGACGAATGATATGAGTTGGGTACACTCTGTGGGAGAGAATGGTAAACGATATGCCTAACATGGACCTAAGGTGAGATCAATAAGTAATGACTAACTAGAGAATTTATTTCAGGAATTGGATGTGGGAAAAGTTTGAATTTTACTGGGGTCTAAATGGATAGGATTCAAGGGAGAATAACTTGGAGACACATGCTTGCTTGGTAGACCACTATCAGTGAGGTTCAGCAACAATAGGAATGGTTCACCATCAGATTGGTGACCCGTTTCATGGCTGGATAACCTGAGAGTTTGAAGGGTTGATCGCAATACTTGGACATGGTTAGGTTTGACCTGTCGATTAGGAAGGGAAAGGGAGAGTAACTTGGAAACACATGATTCTATGCATTGCTTGGTAGACCAACATCAGTGGATCAGTGAGGTTCAGCAACAATAGGCACAGTTCAATATCAGATGGGTGAACACTTTAATGGCTGGATAATCTTGATAACATGCCTCCATTTAGTGAGAGAACCAGACACTGTTACAGTTCAGATATCAGGTTTAAAAAAATAACGAACGGTTATAAACTCCTGAGAAGGTGAGTGAAGGGACCTGGGGAGGAGAGAGTTGAGATAATTAGATGATGGTTTATGTATGATGTCAGATTGGGTTCACCAGGCAGGAGGGGTGAGATGTAAGGTGTGGAATGAGCACTAGGCTATTATTACAGGGGTGAGATGTAAGGTGTGGAATGAGCACTAGGCTATTACTACTACTCTAGATGGAGATATGTTCCTGATTTTCCGACACTGCTACTGTAAATTCTGTACTCATATTATATTTCTCGAAACAAGTGTCTCACTGACCACATTGTTCGACAGGATCGCTAATGGGTCACGTGATGATGTTGACACAAGCAATCTGAAGAGGTCTAGATTCAGTTAGAGTAGCGACCTTTGATGAGGTGAGGTGAGTTTGGGTTTAACGTCGCTTTCAAGAGTATTTCACTTATATCACAGCTGTATTACGGCCTGCAATGCCATGTGGCTTTGATGATCACATTTCTGTTGTGTGTTGTGATAGGAATATCAGTAATGATTTAATTCTTTTATAATGCGGAATGTGCGAAAAATAAACTGCGTGAATATGTTTCTTTTCCCTTTTGTGTGAAAATTGCACTGTACGAAATATAATACGATTACAGTATTATTAGCAGTAAGGTAAGTATCAGGGAAGATCAGGAGATGTTAGAGGATATTAAACTGCCTTCCATTTAAAATCATTTTTATTAAAATTAGTTAATGATTTGGAATTTAAAACAAGTGCATTATGGAGTATTCTGTAAACCTTGCCCTAATTAATCAAGCAGAATTGCAGACAACCTGGTTAAAGGCGCTGTAGCACGTTTTTTGCAAAATTTATTTTTTCAAATTTCCCATTTATAATGATAGTTTATGTCATTTGAATTAACTTTAGAGGGTAAAACATCTTATTACACAAACCAATTATCTGTAGTGGTAAAAACTATGTTGCGTATAAAGCAAAAATTGCATGGCGGCCATTTTATTGTGAACACAATTTATTATTTTGTATTACAAAAACGATTCCCATGACTTTACAGAAGCATGTACACTCATTTCAACTTTATTTTCCGAAGAGAAAAGGATGTTTTACTATTGGTGAAATTATTTTTCAAATACATTTCATCAACTTATTTGAGCAAAAAAACGTGCTACTGCCCCTTTAAACTAAGATTCCTACCAGTCATATACAGTGACAGTACAGCCATACTTGCATCTGTACTACACTAGTTTGATACAGTCGTATAAATATAACATTATTAGACATTGCAGTGTATTATGTGAAGACATATAGGGCAGTATTTTTCCTGTAAGTGACATTGGAGTAACCCATTTTCCTGGCTTTTTATTGGTTGTTACAGAAAACAAACGATTTCACTGGTTGCAAAGCTTCGAGAATTACGCAATTGATATAACGAGGGAAAGATAATCTGTCACGATTTGGTTATCGTCTGTAAACTTCCATTATCCAGAAATGATATTGTATATAATGATTGGAATAGCGTTGAACTGTTCTTAGGGTAGACAACACAAAGATATCTCATAGCACTCAAAAAGACATCCCATGGGCCAGTACACATGCAAACCCGAAACATAGACTATTGGTTTACATGTAAAACTGTGATTTTAGAAGATGGATATTCACCTAACACAACAGATAATTAATTCTCTGAATCAGCTCTCCATTAAAAGGAATAAAACACTGACTAACCAGTTATAAAAACACAACTGTAAGAAATACAGAAAATGTCCTAAATACAGTAGAACAAATATCTGAAATGGCTCTCTCATATAAGGATTAAAACATAAATCTTCAAACAAAATTTTGATTTGAGAAATATAGATACTTTTCCATAATGACTACATCAAGTAGGACATACCCTGGAATCAGTATACGGCCACATAGGTATAAGCTCAGACTGTATGTACTAATGATGACAACCGTCCCAATAATGGCTGCATAGGTATAAGCACAGACTACTAGCAATGTAGGTAATCGGTACACAACGGTTGTACGTCTTGCCTAAACTTTGATGCTGGTTCCACAGAACTCTACATTTACAACTGAGATTCGAGCAAAGATGAAAGATTCCTCGAGTCAGCACTTCCGCCGAAAACATCACAAGCGAAACACAGACCAATAAATCTTTGTAGACAACCGTGACTGGACGAGGAGTTGTCCTACCTTCTCGATCTTCATCTCGACAACATACAGTAGAGCGTATCCTTGATCAAAACAGACCGATTAGAAGCAGTGCCGCCTGGGTCTACATGCAGTTCTGTGATTGGGGTGAAGGTGAACTCCTCCACTCAGCGACGGACCGCGCCGGTCGATTCTGGCTTTCTATTGATTGTAAGACTTGAATGAATTCCAGCGGTACTGGTGCCGGCACTGCTCTACATTCATGGAACATACGGACAAATTAGCGGGATCAATACTGGCCCACTCTCGCCAGCGGAGAGAGATCGGGACAGAGAGACAGAAGAGAGGTAAACATCTAGTTAATGACAGCACTTTTAGGAGAGACAACAGAGTCTAATGGGTGATCAACTTCTTCATTTTCATCATGACATGTTGAGGTACAGAGTTAAACCGTTTCAAAGTTCTGAACCACTTTCTCCAGTCTCCCTGGACCTTCTGGATAGTTAAACTTAATAAACTGGATAAACTCCAGCACACTTCACCATCTCGGAGGACTCTTATAAGTCGTCTGGATGCAGGGCGATACAAAATATTCAAATATCAAGTAAACAACAGTGCACTTCTGTCTATTTTACATAACCACTGGGAATTGAAGAGCGTTATCTATATAAGGTCGGACAAAATTACTTACTTGTTTTATGGATGTTGGGGATAAAAAGCCTACATTTGGTCTACTGTAAATGAGAAGTTGCTTGAAAGTTTTCAGGTAGGCACAGAATTGAATAAAAAGATAATAATTTTTCAACTTCTTAAAAATTTGTCTTTAAATTCAGTACAATATTTTATGAGGAGGGACTGCGAGCAGCATTTTATGGAAAATCAATTAATGTATTTTGTCTACTAACCCTTACGTTGCGTATATATATTTTACCATTTTTAGCCCCTGTGGCGGAATTTACAGGCTCGCAGCTCGCAGCAGTAGTTTGGGCTTTGGCACTAACTAGCTCTGCTGGCGGAATTTCCAGGCGGCGATTCCGGTATCGTTTTTACAAAATATACCGCATCTACATGGCGAATAAGGACTATATACGGGCGTTCAATACAAATTCAAGTAGCGACACCCGTACACAAATGGCTAATTCACACTCGAAACTTTGAATGAATTTTCTATGTTTTTTCGTTTTAATTCTATTACTTTCGAAAGATTGTCTTTTATTCGGGCCTCGTAACATCATAAATACGAAACGAAAAAAATTCCATTTATATACGGAATTGAAGACAAGATGTCTAGCTTCACAATGATATAAAAATTATTAGAATGCGACCTTTGGTTATAATTCTATAGCTATGTAAAGTTTGTCTTTATTTACACCTATAAAATCGTCAATACTTACAACATGTATGCGGCATTGCAAACGGTCGTTCATCGCACTTTTCCAAGAAATCATAATCTCGAACCAGTTGACAAATAAGCACATGTCAACCCAAATATGGTTATGTTGTTTGACTTTTCAAATAAACGCTAACCTCGAACCATAACTGATGAAAATATGTTGATTAGTTTGTCTGCCGTTTGGTTTCACATGCCTCTCAGAAAGGTAAAATTGTATCTTTATTTCTGTGAATAAATCTGCGCATTTTATATAGAATAAAAGATTATTCTTTTCGGTTTATTGTGATATAAAAATTATGAAAATGCATTCAGTATTTTAGCCTTGATAAATGTTTTAGAAGTTGTGAAAATCGCCGATTGTTTCAAAATTTATGAAGTGTAAACATGACCTTTTTCACGGCGCTTGCTGTGTCTTTATTATTTTTTTGAGATTTTCTAATTTTATATGGGAATGTAGTCCATTGTTTCCCCTTTATTTTGCCGTATTTTTTTTTGAAAACAAACAATTCGCTCACATGATATGAAGTGCGGGAGTAAGGCGAGTTAGCGATTTTTTTCCCCGTCTCGCGGGATGCGAGGCAGATAGCAGTCTCGGGCGAGGCAAACCCGAGGCAATACAAACACGTGGGTGAAAATAGCCTCAAGCGAATTAATGCTTCGGGGGCTAAGCCCGACATAATTGGCGTTTTGTAAAGCTAATTATCGATGCGTTACGGGTCAACAATGCACACGCAAATTGGTGTGAATTTTGCTTGATATTCCGACCACACACTGAACAAAGCTTTATTCTCATGTCGGGTCGCGATGCGTAAATACAGCCATTCTCATGGGTCGGGTCGCGGAAACAATCGACTCGTGACCCGGTATGGGGTATAGTATATACTTAGACAGCCGTGAATTATTCTAAGTCTTGTATCCGGGATCCGTATTCAGACACCTAGGAATCGCTTATAGCCCACCCGGATAATTCCGTCGCCCGCATGTTAAGGGCTAATGTATAAATAAAATCATACATCATCTAGTACTAGTTAGTCTTTTCATACTTGAGGTTCAAGAGGATCTGGAAGATCCAATAAACTACAGTGCACTTGTCTGTCCTACAGCACTAGCGGATCCCGGGGGGGGGGGGGGGGGGGGGGGGGTTCCAGGGGTCCGGACCCCCCCTTTTCAAAATTTTTTGCATTGGCTGGTATGGGAAAAAAATTGTGGACCCCCTCCTTTTCAATTGGTGGACCCCCCCCTTTCAAAATTCCTGGATCCGCCCCTGTACAGTACCACTTAGCACTCAGATATACAGCGGGTGGCCATATTATTACGTACATGTGATGTATTTCACATAGACTCACATGTTAATTAGCTGTTGCAATAATAAATTTCATGAATGAAATAAAAGTTCCTTTGCTGTCATATTTTGTGGACAGATTGATAATCATCTCAGCTACAGGTTCACAATTACCTTTCATTAATCGGTTGAGTAGTTTTCGAATGCCACTTGTTTAAACATCGTATGTACAACCTGTGATTCCAATGTCCCATTGACGGCCATGTTAAATCTAATTGTTATGTTGTTTGTATATGTGTTGTTTGATAAGAGGTAGGTTTCTTAATAATTGTCAGAAAATATTATGGAAATTATGTATCTAAGGCTGAGATGATTCCCTATATTTTGGTAAAAATTTCATAATTAATCGACAAACAATAGATTCATGAAAATTATTCTTGCAACAGTTAATTAACACGTAAGTCTATGGGAATTACGTTACATGTACGTAATAATATGGCCACCCGCTGTAGAACCAGTGGGTCATCAGGTGAAACAATCAATGATATTACACGGAGTAAGGAGAGCTCAGCTTCCTGGAACCTCAGTTTCGAGAACAAGTCAAATTTCTTCCTTTTCCTAATACTTCCTCACAGTGTCTCTATTGGTCAAAGAATCTGTACGCAAGGTCTCACTCTCATATTATTAGAGTGAATAAGATGACAAAGAGCAATGAACAGCAAAAAAACAGCAATGAACTTCTCATCATCTTACATTAAATAAGTAATAATAAATGAATAAATAAATAAATGACTATTTAGATAGTGCCCTCTCCACAGGTCACATGCTCAAAGCGCTGTTTGGATGGGTTCAGAAGAATAATACGGAACAGGGAAATTCACACTTATTTTTACAATGAACTATTGTTTTAAACATTCTTATTGGAATTTTTTATTTGCCAGTGTTCGTCCTAGGTGCACCACTGCGCTCCATATAAGTCATATGTGATAAGGTCATGATGTATATGTAAGTGTGTAGGGTTGGATATTGCACTAAATTTTGTATTGCGATATATTGCAATACATAGCCTCTGTATTGCGATAATATTGCAATATATTGATAGGACTTTGTTTTAAAGTTTTACACTTATAAATGCTGTTTAACATTATATTTTAGATGAAATACCTTACAGAACTTTCAAATGACAGGATATTTCTCAAAAAGATCAAAAGCAAATTTGATACAATAGATTCCAAAATGGAAACTTTCACTTGTAACATAGCTCAACACATGTTCTTGCACATCAAGAGCATTTATTTGCTTTTAAAACCTGTAATTTTACATTAGAACAAGATATTATTTGGATATATGCATATATTTCACTTAAAATTATTATTTGCGATATATTGCCAAATGGAAAACAAATTGCAATAATTGTATTGCACAATCTAAAACCGGTATATACCGATATATAGAGATTATTACCCGAGGAAGTGTGTCATATGACTTTTACAAAACGAGTGTGAATTTGTGTATTGCCCGAGCGAGAGCGAGGGTTATACACTAATTCGCACGAGTATCGTAAAAGTCATATGACACACTTTCGAGTGTTATAATTTCTTTATTACCAGTTCTATTCCATGTGTTCGCGTAAAAAAAAGTCAGAAAGTGGCCCACTTCTCAAGCAACAGTGACGTCACGAACAATCGTTTTATGACGTCACAGACGACAGAATACGGGAAGCCGCGGTGAAACTAGGCAAACGTGATATGTGCACATGTGCTCATACCAATAATATTAACTCGGTTATTTTCAACCATATGGGTAATAAACCGGTTATATTGCACATCCCTATAAGCGGGTGTATTTATCTATGTATTCGAAGCCAAAGCTGTATTGGAGAGAAGTTGTTGATGCTCGTCTAATTCTTAATTAATATTTAGAGGGAATATGACTGTGTAGACATATATGGATAGCTTGATTGGGTCTGGGATATTTTTAGAAATGCACTTATGTCCGAATGGTTAATTTTGACTCCCGAGAGAAGAAGAGATATCAACAAGTGGATGTTATAACGCACATATAATATGTATGAACGGCATGGACTGCCCTGCTACTAGATGTTGAGTTAAAACCCTTCAAGCCATACATCCTTGTGTTCTTCAAAATGTCACAAAACATCAGATGACTCACTGTGCAGCTAGACCACCTAAGGCCCAAAACAAAAAAGAATTTGTTTCTGGTTTCTGCCTGCATCAGTTTCAAACCCACGCGTCAGGTCTTATCTAGGTTTTCAAAAGTAAGGGGCAGATAACTGTAATTTTTTAGCCTCAGAAAAAATTGGACATAGAAAATGACACTCATTTCTGTTGAGATGGAGTGTAGGGGTGAGATTATAGACTATTTGGAATAGTAACACATATTTAAGAGCGTTTGTGCTTTATTTATATAAATAATTGTATAAATTTTGTTTGTTCAGTTCTTCATTCCAAAAAAAAAACCAATATCGTAAAACAAAATTTTAAAATCACGTCATTGCATCATTTTTGTCAGCCTGTAAAGACCAGAAACATTTTTTTTTCAGGCCTTATAGGATGTAAATTGGTCATTTGACTTTACATACAAAACTATCAATGCAAACTATTTACAAATTTGCAAATTAATATTTTTTCTTTTATGTAGATTTTCATAAATATTCAAATATTTAAAAAGTGTGCAAATTTCAATGACTATGCAAATTCAGAAAATGATACTGACAATTATTTTTTCAATGCATATAAATTTTATTTCAAATAGACACTATTTATTAATACCATTATTATCTGTAAAGATGCTGCATTTAGAATAACAGCAGCACTTGATCTGAAAATGTCTAATTAAATTGTAACTGAGTCGTTTAGTATTAATAGGAAAAGCTTGACTTTTTATGAATTTCAATTAGTCAAAGGAGCAATTTCAGTGTTTACAACAGGCTTTTACTAATATGATAGCTTAAACTATGCCTCTGCAAATTGAAAAAAAGAAAATCTTACCAACTGAGCAATGTCAGATATTGAATCCAACCCTGACCACTTATTCCATGAGATGGTTTTTACTTCACACATAACTGATTGCACAGCACATGATCCGATATCTACCAAGGACAATGTGTGTAGAGAATGTGTGTGTGTATATGTGTGTGCTACCACAGACAGTATCCTGACCAGCATCCTTTGCACAGTGACACTTCCTGTAGAGATGTACACCCTGGCGTAGACTGGCTCTCAGTTCTCCTAATCAATATTAGTTTCTAAGAAGACAGTCTGATTAAAATTGACCTTATTCGAAACAAAATCTGCTAAATAGCACATCTATCAGGATACGAACTGGTTCTAAAGATTCCTCGCCACAAGGTCTGGTGACACCCCATATAGGTGCATGTTCTGCTGACCAATCACAACAGCATTTAAAAGATTGCCATTTTGAACACATTCAGAATCATACGTTAACGTATTTAGAATGTTACAGAAGTAGAAGAAAGGGTAGCTGTTTGGAGTCACTTGCCCCTGTTTTCGCACCAAAAGCTTTTGTTCGAGGACTTGTGATTGGCTAACTGAATTACGTCAGAACATGCAAGCGTCATCAGATTGTTTTGAAAGTAAAACTCCGAAAGATATGAGTAGATACATTATTTTGCTTTTATTCCTCAGAAGAAAATGATCAATTTTAAATTTAAACAAACTGCCAAGAAAAGGTTTGTTTAAAGTTTTTTTATGAATAAAATAATGTTATTTAAGTGGTTACATTTGAGAGAAGGTGGGGACCAAATGTTTAAACCTTTATTCCCTGGGGTGAGAAGGACATTCCTACAAACTATACTTATATACTGTTGCCAGGAATACCATTGTAGTTAAACATTACATACAAAACCTGTGACTTAAAGGTGCATCCATTGTGTTTCATAAAATTTCATTTGGCTTTAATACGTTCCAACACACCATATGTGCTGATTACAATACAAACAAATTCACTCAGTTTGCATATTCATCCCCAATCGCCAAATATATCACAATTACTAGTTTCCAATCAAAATCGAGTAACATCATTATGAAAGTGCGGAAACCGAAAGTGCACGTCCTATTTACATGCACAGTAGTTATATGACCTATTAAACATAATCAACCCAAATTTGTTATTTTGTCTGGTCTAAATAAGATTCCAAAATTTCGTTTGACTCATTGGCGCGCGCCACACGCGGTGCATTGTCCGGTTTTCGATCAGAAATCGACACTTTTACCTTCATATCGTCAATATACCAAGTCGAATATGATCAAAATGGTAGTTTTCGGTAACAGTTGGTACTTCTCGATAAAGTAAGACCATTTATAACGTTTTGCATATTTGACCCCAAACAACACAATGGATGTACCTTTAACATGAAAAATCAGCTTTTTCCAAAATTTCACAGTCTAACCAATGTGTAGTCAAAAAGTTCATAAAGAAAACGGAAATCCTGGAGAGCATCAGTTACAAACACTGTTAAAGGAAGAAAGCCGTGTCTGTAACTAACAAACAGCAGTTAACACTCAACAAGGCTCTATAGCAGAACCAAAGACCCTCTCATCAAAAACCAAATGGGCTACCTCTGTGCTTAGTGCTACCCTAGCCAGCTTTTCTTGAACTTCTTAAGCCAAATTCTTAACACATGGGCTACGAGCAAAGTTGAGAATTAGTTTTACAAATGCTTCAAAAATAAGGGCCCCGCCCATTTTCAGAAAAATACCAGCATTGAAAAGTCAGTCTATCAAAAAAAACAAGGAGGAAGTAGAACTCAGGAGAGGACAATCTAGCAGTAGTTTACAACATAACAATACTTATGCCTCTACAGCTGAATGGGATTGAGAAAAATCGCTTCTGTATGAGGAAACTTATTTTGTGCTGTAAATTATATATGCATAGGCATTTTTTCATAATAAATCAATGACATAGACAATTTTTCCTAAATGAATAATTTTGAATTTAATTTTTTTAAATAATTTACAACAGATTGTAATATAAATTTTGTATGTACACCAAAGTTTCCTCATGAATGACAAATCATCTATTGTTATTATATACTAGATTATTTCCTGGAGCAATTTGATTGGCCAAAGATGAATGATAAGTGTTTTTAATGCATGCCTTTTTATTTAACTGATATTAATTCATAAATTTGATTTGTTTATGGAAAAAATTATGATAATGATAATTAATTCAGGGAAGATATTTTTTGTAATATAAATTTTTTGCTTTATGCTTTACGCAGGTCCTAAGGCGAGGTCAGTGAGGACGGAAACCTCACGTAGAGCATAAGGGCAAAAGCTCGCTTCATTTTGATTTTCAGTACGATTACAGACCGTGAAAGCGTGGCCTAACAATCCTTTTGAGACAATATGACAATTTTATGCCTATATTTTCATATAGAGTAAGCTGTAGTTTTCATCCATTTCTAAAATGTCCACTTTTGAATTGTATGCACTCTAAGCAATCAAAAGTTACTATTGTCTTTCCAAATATATGCTCTGTACTCTGTAAATTTATAGAGAATCCCAAACCAAGTTTCTTCTGATATTAAATATATAGAGGATATATGACATTTCTTGTCGAATAATATGTATATCTCATCGGGTGGAGTAGAAATTTATATTTTCATGATTGCCGCAGATTGTAAACATATGATTTCTACTTCACAAGATGAGATATACATAGTATTTTATGAGAATTTGTCAAATGTTTGTAAAAGATGTTCATTTAATGAATGGAGCATCCGTGTTCACCTTGCTTTACCACGGTCATATTGTGACGTCATCCTATTGTTACTATGACGTCATATGATTCAAAGTGTTACTTCATTGAGTACAATAACATGTTATTTCACTCAGTGAAAATACAGATTATATTTTAACCGACAAACGCCGTACTTCACCACTGGAAATCTAATAAATTTAGACGATTAAAATCAAGATGGTTGGGAGGCCGATTTGGAGACGCTACAAACGACAAGTGAAAACTATTCCTACATTTCTACACGGATGGAAATATAGAAGTGTTTATAACGAAACACATACACACATATGGACAATTAATTCTCAGCTGAATTGACACTTGCTTTGTGTGGTTGAATGTGTGCACGTGGATCACAAAACTTGTGTACCGGTATAAATATATGATACCCACAGAAATAAAACACAGGCGGTCAATGGGACCGACAGCGTGCTCTATGAGACAATAAAACATACTCGTGATTTTAAGATGTCGGTTAGAGAGCCATTTAACAAATGACGTCATATTTTACGTCACTTTGATTGTTCAATTGCTAGTGAATGTGTTCTACGATGGGTGATTGCGCGATTCACGATGCATTTTACCAAAATAAAGTTAATACAAATAACATAATATCTCAACGTTTATATATAAAAGCAAGTAATTCTTTAAGGGCATCTCATATAAAAAATAGAAGACTTGTTGTTGTGCTTTATCGTAGCTGCGCCCTTCGTGTTTTATTATGCACCCTGCTGTGTTGTATGTTACGACACATATCAGTGTCCACACTAGAATCAAAATTTGAGAGGGGACTGACCTTCATGAAGGATAGAGGAGATTGTATTGTTTTAAAAAATAGGGATAACACTACAATGTGCAACAATACACACTTATGATTGTTTAAATATAGCTATTTGGTAAAATGCATCATGAATCGCGCAATCATCCATCCCAGATAAGACACTGTGTTGTGAGATAAGGAGATTGCGACATGCATCACAATATCACACATGCACACACAGACAGACAGCGCTAAGTGCTACCCTGGTAAGAGGATATGGATTTAAAAAGCATGCAAAACACAAAGAAAGAGACATACTTTGCGAGTGATGACAGGTGATTGTGAGAGTGAATCAGAGGTAATGGGGACTGCAGACCATTCAAATATCATCACTAACTGTGACCTCAAGTTCAAGTTATATGAACCCTCAAGCACGTGAATCATGAACTCAAATAACTCATGTTAATGAGGATTCATCTAACTTGAACCTGAAGTCGAGATCGGTACCTTGCAAGGAGTGGCGGGTGATTTTAGGATGTATCAGGGGTAATGGGGACTGTTGAAATTTGTATGAATAATACCATGTATACATTGCAGGGATATAGTCATGCAGTTCAAAGAGACACAACATACCTTGCAAGGCATGACAGATGATTTTGAGAGTGAATCAGGGGTAATGGGGGCTGCAGACAGTTCAAATATGTTTATATTGAATATACTAAGAATATACATTGCAGGGATATGGGCATGCAAAACACACATATACACAACATACCTTGCGAGGTGTGGCAGGTGATTGTGAGGGTGAGGAGGAGGTGCTGGAGACACTAGTGACGGTGGGTGAGGACACTTCACACGACTCTGGTGCGGGGGAGATAGGTTGGAACACATCATCCTCGGGGAGAGAACCATGCACAGGATGCAGCGTGTCAGCGCCATGCACAGAGGATGGGGTATCCACATCACCTACCTCTTCAGAATTAGAGTTATCTCCCCTGCGGGCCTCCTGCTCCACTCCGATACTAATTCTCCCTGCAGTTGTAAGGAAGACCTCTTTCCTGTCGTCTGCTGTTCCACTAAAGTGATGCTGGTTCGGTGCGATAGGATCTTCTGTCGGTGGATCGTCGTCATCTACGTCCGAACTGAGGCTGAACCGAAGATTTTCTTCATCTTTGACTTGAATCACTTTCTTCTTTGTGCCTGGGCTGTCCTCAACATCAGAACTGACACTAAACCGAAGTTGTTCCTGGTCTTTAACATGAATCACCTTCTTTCTTGATCCTGTGGCCTCTTGAACTGCTTCCGTCTTCTCCAATTCTGTTTTCTCAACTTCCAGTTCTGTCATCTCTACTTCAGATTCTGTCTTATCCTGATTCTCTGTGTTCTTTACTTCTGGTTCTTCTTCAGTGAGAGGCAGACTGAGATCTGGATCTATGGCGATGTGTTTCCTCCCTGGAGCTGTAACCTTTTCCTCTTCCTTTGGATTTTCTGACTCCTGTTCTTCTTCCTTCTTCTCCTCCTCATGCCTCAGGGTGTTAGCCTTAGGACTCAGATTACTCAATATTTCCTCCTGAAAGTCCCAACCCGACCCGCTGATCTTCCTGAAGGAACTGCTTTCAACCACCTCACGGACAGCATCCGTCTCCAGAGACGCACATTCGACAATGTCCATATTGCCACGGAGAGGATCCATCTCTGGAAGGTATTCTGTTTCCACAGAGATGCTGTTTGTGTAAGATTTCTCAGATTTTTCAGATTTCTCAGATTTCACATATTTCTCGCTGTCCTTGGCAACGTGGGGGGTCTCACTGTTAATGTCCACCGTGTTTGTCTGCTCCTCCAAGTTAAACGTTTCCAGTGCAGTTTGAATGAGGTCATTTGCAAGTGAAAACGCGACTTCATTAATAGCCGATTCGCTCATCTGATCTTCAAGGTCTTGCCCGTCACCGTTGACCCGTGAATCTGATCCGTTGACGAGACCTAAGTCCAGTCGGTCTCCAACACACATGTCCTGACTAATTTCAGCAGCTACGATGTTCTCCGTCTGCTCGGGAGAAGTTGACAGCATGTCGTCTACTATATGACCAGAAACTACATTATTTAAAGACGAGCTGTTCATCTCGAGGTGAGCAGCCCCCGAGAGTCTGTCCGCAACTTGTGCCAGGTCTGTCCCCTCCTGGGACCCAACCCGTCCGTCCACATAGCTGTTCTGTGGTGTAAAGGGCACGGACGTCACCTCCGTCGCCTCACAACCGCTAGCACCGGATTCATTCTCGTTTTCATCGAGGGATGGCAGACTTTCACGTTTTTCTTGAATTTTTCGAACCATTTCTGCATTATTGAAACTTGGGAGATTTTCTTGCCCGAACCGATCCATTGATGATTCCACGTAACTGTTGTGAGGAGTCCAGGGAAAGCGGTCTTCAATCTCCTCCTGAGCTTCGTCATTGACGGCCTGCTCCAGCGAGGCACGTTTTTCTCTTATTCGCTGAACCATTTCAGAGTTATGGAAACTCGGAAGTTCCGTTTCTTTCACGTACTTGTTCATATTGCTTTCAGAGTAGCTATTCTGCGGAGTGAATATTGAATCTCCCCCCGTGGGCATCTCACTCATATCACAATCTTCAAAGTTTGTCACACCTTCTAGAGATGCCTTTTTAACACGTATTCTCTCCACCATCTCGGAGCTGTTAAAACTTGGTAGATTATGCTCTTTTGAGATATCTGCAAATGTACTGTCCATAAAACTATTTGGTGGGGTCACCGGGTAGCTTGACACCTTCGACCCTTGACCTGAGTTCTGACCCGACGACATGTCCATCGGGCTGTCCAGTCCAAGAATATCAATATCATTCCCAGGATGCACTATATCAGCCTCGGTCAACTCGAGATCGTCAGTTTCGGTAGATATCAAATTGTCAATAAACTGAGGTTTCCTGACGTCACCTGACGGATCCTGACTTTGGTTGAGAGAAAAAATATCAAAAGCGTTAAGATTCTTATCCCCAGCTGAGCTAGTGGCAGTTTCTCCGCCAAGCGACAACAGCTCCGAGTTTAGCACAGCAGGACTAATCACCTGGCCTGGGGACGAACTACTCTCGCTGTAATTGCTCTGCTGGGGACTGGTAACATCGGGTGACAGTACGTCCGCCGCCCTCTCATTCTCTGACGAGCTGTTTTCCTTCTGCAGTTGAGTAAAACCCAGCACATCTGGTGTCACGTTTGTATTCCCGGTGTCACCGTGATTCACAAATCCCGAGCCGTCTCCACTCTGCAGTGAGTTGACATCTAGCACATTTGGTGACAACTCGTTATCTCCAACTCTGTCACTCTCGCTCGCTGGTGTACTTTCACTCTTCAGTGGACTAAAATCAAATGGATCTGGCGACAACACATCTGTCACATTCTCCAGTCCCTTGTCGGCACTCTGCTGAGAACTGAAATCCAAGATATCGAAGGGATCAGGAGACAAGAGATCTATCCCGGGGTCGTTGTGACCAGGTCTGTCGCTGTCTCCCTGAGACTCTCCTTTCCCAGAGTCAGAAAAGTCCACTAACGAGGCATCGCTGTCCGTCTGCTCGCACACACGACTGTCCTCATCGGGAGTACGCTCCCCATTAAGGAAAGCCTTCAATATAGGCATGACCTTCTTGCGTGAAGCTTGAACGTTACCCTGAGTAAACACGACGAGGTCGTCAACGGTTTCAAAGTCGCCAGTCTCCAACTGCAGCAGTCCACTCACCATAAGAACCTCACATATCTGAAATGGAAATTAGGGTAATTAGAGATAATTACATTGTCATATGACTGAGCTTAACGAGCGTAATTACTTGTACTAATAGAATGTGTCTCTCAGTTGATATATTGTTGCTGGAAAATACGTCATACAGATATTCTAATGATGAAATAAAATGGTAATATTGTCATATGATAGCAGTTTATGAGTGAGTTAAATGGTAAGGATGGTTTATTTGATAAATCAATGGTTTGTTGTTTCTGAAAAAATATCTAATTATGTAAGAATAAAATAAAATAGCAAATAAGAAATTACCTTACTCTAATCTGAAGGTTAGTTATCCCAATTACATGAATACGATTTAAACAGTATTCACTTACAGATGGTATATGGGAAGGGGAATGACAAACAGGGTTACCCATTTATAAATATTTCTACCTGACAGGATTTCTACATTGTAAAATGTAACATACATTACAACAAGAAACAAATTCATATACCAATAACTGAATATGCAAATTCAACAATTTACACTATCTATGTACATGGACATTCAAAAAGAGAAAATAGAAATTTAGGCATTTGCATGCTTACAAATATAGCCCTGTTTATAAGGCGAGCGTTTGCATATGAGTAAATCATTACACATATGAGCAAAATTCGCCGTATGGACACATTTGCATATATGTATATTTTACTACCGTAAGCAAATGTTTTCATTACCGTAAGCAATTTTGCACCTAGTCAGGGGCAGGTGCAAATGTTTACTACT
Organism: Gibbula magus; assembly: GCA_936450465.1. Taxonomy (NCBI): domain Eukaryota; kingdom Metazoa; phylum Mollusca; class Gastropoda; order Trochida; family Trochidae; genus Gibbula; species Gibbula magus. Next base: position 62,103,688 of record OW388302.1, read on the forward strand.
GTGAGTAAATATGGTATTTTCACTATGCTAGTAAAAGTTCGTCCTATACAGACATAGTGACTTCATAAATGTTGAGAAAATATATTAGAGAACTTTAGACACTCTTAATATTGTTTTTCAAATTCTCTACATAGGATTATCTATCTGACTATCCGATTTACATTATAATTAGGGCGATATAGTCAAACCAATTTGACAGATATAAATTAATGTCATTTATTTAGTTTACATCTAATAAATATTAATAGGCATGCTTTAGCAATTTTCTATTCATGTATTAAAAGAGTTGGAAGCCCATTTGCTTAGGCAGAAATTAAACACGTATGAACGCATAGTAAATTTACTTTTACTCACGTGTGTTTATTACTACCATAAGCAATATTGCATATGTACAAAGTTCGCCGTATAAACAGGGCATTGGACATACTTCAAATTCATGAGTTTTCTAAATTACTGGAACCGTTTGCATAAGTCAGCAAATGTACAAACACAATCAAAAAGTTTTGCATGAGTATGACTGTGTCACTTAATGAATTGTATTCTCTGAAAAACAGGTTTGGTACAGAAATATCAAATTATGAAAATGAAAATATTGTTATATAATTATTACTTTATTGCTGTAAACAAATTTAATGCAGCCTTATGAACTGGGATTGTGGTTTGTTACGTTGCTGTGTACAACAAATTCACATCACGGCTGTGATAATATAATAAAAAACCACATCTGAACAAAGCCTGGGGCATTAGTTATCTTCTGTTCAGGAAATTACATTGTTCTTTCAGTTTTATAATGAAACATTATTCAGTTTAAGCAAAAAATGACACACATTACTCTATTTGAAAAAAATATTTTTTATAGCAAATAAAGGAAAACAAAAGGTTGAATTCACTTTCATCGTCCAAATTGATTTTATCCAAGAATAAATTGGCAATCTTCCCTGGCTGCTTGCGGCTTTGATTTCCAGATTCTCTATTAGTGCGCTTGCCGAAAAACAGACAGTGAGGTGAGGTGAGTAGGCCGCTTTCAAGATTATTTCACTAACATCAGGGCTGCTAGTATTATTGCAGGGAAAAAGCCTGCAACACTTTTGTGACTATGCAGTGCAGTGAAACCTGCGAGCATTGGCTGGAATTGCATCATGGGTGGTCCTGTCTGAAATTCAATGTAGCATTGCAGCGCACTAATAGAGGACTTTTAACGGTGAGTCATTGCCAGACTCGCCATTAAAAGCGCCTTTTACTTAGATATACCGGAGAGAATTGAAAGAAGTTTTGATGTCGGGAATACTGTCACGCCCATATTCGAGGAAGTATCAAGGACAAATGCAACTTCAGTCTCCAAGATATTATTCTGAAAATTTACGCCAACTGATTTCACAGAAGTTGTTTTAGATGTGCTGTAGCATAGTTTTGGCAAATATATTTTTTCTCAGATTTGCCATTTATTATTAAAGTTTATACATTATTTTGTTACGTTAAATGATAAAACATCTCATTACACATACACAACTCGAATAGCCATATCCATAGAAAATAGTTATCCGTATCTGCCATTGGTAACACACATTTATATTTGTTTAGAATACTTTATTTCAGTTAGAAAATTATCAAGCTACAATGTCTGTTTTTGCAAATTTTAATTTTTTGCAAAATTCCCATTTATAATAATAGTTTATGTCATTCATATCTACTTTACACCGAAAAAAATCTTATCACACAAACCAATTATCCATAGTGATAATAACTGTGTTGCGTATAAAGCAAAAATTGCATGGCTGCCATTTTAATGTGAACACATTTTATTATTTAGAATTAGAAAAACGATTCCCATGGCTTTACCGAACCATGTACACTCATTTTTAACTTTATTTTTTGAAGAGAGAAGGTTGTTTTACTATTTGTAACATTATTTTTCAAATACATTTATTTGAAGAAAAAAAAAGGCCTGGCATTGGAGTCAGTAGAAACAATGTTAATCATCACTGGAGTTACTACTAACGAATTTGAATCCATCGTCACTGAGTTCACTACATTTGTCACTTGTTTATCAGGGGCGTCACCAAACATTTCATATTGATTGTAAACATGTCAAACAAATTATAAATATGAGTTCTTAAAAACTTTTTCTGATTTCAAAATTTGATCAAAATGTAACCCATAGGCCTATCTTGTGACTTTGATCTTTGATTTTCAAGGTCACACAATCAATGATCACTGTTCATTGTATATAACAATCATGTAAAGATTTAAACTGTTAATAGTTAACATTAGTTATTTTCGCAAAAGCGTATTTCAACTAGAATAGCGTTTGCGGGACACCGCAAAAGCAGAGCAGCTCCGAAACTTTGGGTCTCGCCTTTCCCTGTTCCGCCTTCTCCTCAACATAAATAAAAAGGGAATTTCTTTTGACTATTTTTTTTTCATTATTCAAGTTATTCTAACAAGTTGAATCATCACTGGGGTCACTTTTTACAACTTTGTTCTTAAAACCTATTTCTGATTTCAAAATTGGATCAACAGATTAACACGGCCTTAACCAATATCTCATGACCTTGAACTTGACCTTCAAGGTCACACCATCAATGAATTCTTTTCATTGTGTATAACAATCAGGCAATGACTCAAAGTGTTCATTGTTAGCATAAGGCATATTCACAATAGCACGCTTAATTTGTGAACTTGCTGTGACCTTGACCTTTGAAAGATTTTAGCAAAAACGTTTTCAAATCTTGGTCTTTCTCCAAAGTTGATATATACCAAGTAAGGGTCTGATAGCACAGAAGTTGTTGAAGTTATCGTGTTTACAAGGATTTTTGTAGTGATTTCAGAACTCATGACCTTGACCTTTGACCTTGAATGTGAACATGTCAAAATCATTCCTGAGATTTATAAGAAAGAAGCTACATATATGAGATGTTGATACCTTCATGGAAAAAAGTTATTTAGTGATTTCAGAACTGGTGACCTTGACCCTATCTCGTGACCTTGACCTTTAAAATTCAAGGTCACACAATCAGTGATCACTTTTCATTGTGTATAACAATCATGTAATGATTCAAAGTGATAATAGTTGAAATAAGACATTTCGCAAAAGCATGTTTAAGTCTTGCCCTCGCTGTGACCTTGACCTTTGACAGATGTTAACGAAAACTTATCAAATCTTGGCCTTTATCCATAGTTGATATACACAAAATAAGAGCCTGATAGCACAAATATTTTTCAAGTTATCATGTTTACAAGGATTTCTTTAGCGATTTCAGAACTTGTGACCTTGACCTTTGACCTTGAATGTGAAGATGTCAAAATCATCCACCACGTTTATAAGAAAGAAGCTATGTATATGAGGTGTTAATACCTTCTTGGGAAAAGGTTATTTAGTAATTTCAGAACTGGTGACCTTGACCATATTTCGTGACCTTGACCTTTTAAATTCAAGGTCACACAATCAGTGATCACTTTTCATTGTGTATAACAATCATGTAATGATTAAAAGTGTTAATAGTTGAAATAAGACATTTTCGCAAAAGCATGCTTAAGTTGTGCCATCGCTGTGACCTTGACCTTTGATGGATGTTAGCGAAAACCTTTTCAAATCTTAGCCTTTCTCCATAGTAGATGTACACCAAATAAGAGCCTGATAGTACAAATATTTTTCAAGTTATCGTGTTTACAAGGATTTTTTTAGCGATTTCAGAACTCGTGACCTTTGACCTTTGACCTTAAAAATAAACATGTCAAAAAAATTCCCCAGGGGCATAAGTAAGAAGTTATGTGTATGAGTTCTCAAAACCTTTTAGGAAAAAAGTAATAGCGAATACAAAACGCGCGTGCGGCGGCGACGGAAACTGCACAAAAACTGATAGCAGCTCCGACTAAGTCGGAGCTGCTAATCATGGTCTCACTACGACCTTTGACAGATTTTAAATAAAACCTTTTCAAATATTGGTAATTTTCCATAGCTGATATATACAGGTTATCATGATAGTGTGTTTTGGGATGGTCAATATCCTGCATAAGGAATAAACATTATATTTTGCCATGGGGAGCGAAATACATAGGATGAGCAACACACGAGCATGATAACTTCTTTATCATACAATGTCATTCTTCATTCATTTTGCGCAAAGGAGTTTGACAACATTAATTTCAAAGTTGAAATTTTCTTTATCTACGCGTAATATATGCTAATGAACTGCGTGCTATCCGAGCAGTAAACTGACACAAAATAATGTCTCCTAAACGATGGTTCAGTTAAAATAAAAAAATTTTTGGCAGGATCTAAATTTTCAATGTTTTAAGATTTAGCAAAATACGTTTTTCAATGAAAAATATTAACATAAGGACGGTGAATTCAAACTCCTGTCCTGTCGCTTTCATACAATCATGACTGCGGGGGAGTCTACCAAAGGGTAGAGAGTTGCTTCCCTTCCGCTCGGTTGCAAATGGCGACTCACATATCACACAGAGAGCTAAACTGTATATTAAGCAGATTATTCTAAAATTCCCTTTACACAAGACACAATATGAAACAGTGAAGATTGACGTTCGGTTAATGAATATGTAACTTAAACTTCCTTTGTTACCTGTGAGTATTTATAAAGTTTTTACTGGGTAGATTTCAACTCGTGATGAACATGTTTTGGCACTGCTTGATCATAATAAATTTTGCCACACTATGCATGGCACAGTGTTTGTTTTGTCATTTCTAAATTTCTGTATATGAAATCAAGCATGAATATTTACATGAACCTGTTACGCTATTACGGCAATTTACGTTATACGTTGGAAATGTTACCGCGTGTGACGTCATTTTCAAAAGAAGTTCCGTCAATTGACCCCTGTAATTTGCATCTTCATTCGTATATGACACGAACGGATATTGAAAATATCCGTTGCCTTTATCTTGCCAAGAACACCATCCATTGTATAATGCACACACTGAACAGATCTAATGTGTCAGTCGAGGGTAGTAACTAACAACTACCGGTAGTAGTAATTGTTTTCACATGCTGGTCGTCTCATGTCTGCCTGAGTAATCCCTTTCAAAACATAGTGTCACTCTAATTGAGGAAATGTACTGTTAGTTATAAAATCATTTAGACGTATATATGTATTTGAAATGTTGATTATGCGGTCATCAGACATCAATAATAATAACTCTTTATTTTCCTTAATACAATGTACAATGGAAATTTGTGCAGCGCCAGTTAAAGCGTTGTTCTATCCTTATAATGCTGAGTGTCAAGCAAGGCAGCAACAACTCCCATCTTTTAACGTCTTTTGGTATGACGCGACCGGGAATCGAAGCTCGGCCTTCCGGGTGATGAGCGGACGCTCTACCAACTGAGCCACATCAAGCCAGTGAAGCAAAGCGAGACTTTTTTCATTAAAATACAATCAAATGTAGGTGAAATGACAATGTTGTGGAAACTATATGCCTGTTATGTTATATATTTGTTTCTTATTTATTTGATATGTGAACTGATTGATATGTATTTACCATCAATCAATACTTAAGTATTTTCAATGTCTATTGGTCATATACATATCTGATTCAGATAACCGTACGACTCGCTATCCAGGAAATTTTCAACTGCAACAAAATTGTGCGGATAGGGTCTGACTGTACAATAACATTTTAATCGAACAGAAACAATTTGTAACGAGTTTATAAAACACTTTTTCATGAATCTTCAACAGATTTTCTACACAAACTCTGTCAATGAATGGGACACACAGACACAGAGCAACAATTACTGTATAGAGATTATTACACGAGCAAATGACTATCAAATTGAGTGCAAAGTTTTGTATTACCAATGTGAGTGACTAATGACGGTTATACATAGTTTTGAAAATTTGAATTATGTAACAACAAGCAGTTGTAACTGAGGCGACATGATCCCCTGCCGCAAATCAATACTTCAAAATTTGAAAATTATCTTCCCTAAAAAAATCATTGTTGTAAGATAATGATGAGATTGCAATTAACAGTTCTTGTGATATCCCACTGACAAGCCTAACATTTTGAAAGACTTGAAATTCCACTGTGACCTTGAGAATAATGTCAAGGTCTCCACAATCTAATCAACCCTTTGTCTTGTTAGGAGAAGCTATGTGTTAGATATAAGGAGAATCCAATCAACATTGTTTGAGATATCATTAGTTCATAACCTAGTAGACAACAAAATCAAATCACCCGGGTACCTTCAAGGGTTTTGAGGTTGAAGTGATATGTGTGTATATGTCAAATGTGGTACTGATGTTTCACCACATCGGTAAGATAAATAATGAATGATCTCTAGTTTGTACATTTAGTTAAGTACACAGTAAGTTGAGGTCAAAGAGACAAACAAAAACAAACGGACAGACAAGACAGAAAAACAAAGAGACACAAACACGAAGACACAGAACAGCAAAAGAATCAAGTTCCCTACACAAGGCATAACTCGTACCAGTCTCCATCACTGGCTAAATTAGGCCTTGCAGCATTTCCATCACTTTTCCATGCTAATATAGTGGAGCGCCGCACCTGAAATGCATAGTCTGCTCCGATTCACTAGCACAGAAACATTACAGATATACTGCAAGGCCTAATTTAGCGAATGATGGACTCTGGCGTGAGTTATGCCATGCAGAAGCAAGTTGCCAAGGATATATGTACCTGTTGTCTGTAGATGCGGTTGGTGGAGTAGACAGCTAGCTGACGTTGTGGTTGTCCAGCGGGTGTACAGAGAGTCATGATGACCACGGCAGCCACGGGGTTAACACTCACAAACTCCTGCAAGCTGCTGCTTAGGTCTTCTTTACCTAGAAGATCCTGCAGGGATACAAGTACAGAATGTAGCACAGTCGCTTACGCAATCAGGGCTTGCAATTCGACAAAATAATGAAGGAAACATGGTTAAAAAGGAAATCCTGCTAACTACAGATTTATATATCTCTTCAATAATCATAAACCGAAGACAGATTTGTCGGTTGTTTTAAGGGTTAGTTCCTTTGATAGAATAACCTCTTAAGAGGGTTTGGTTCCCCCAGGAATTTAGTCTTCTGCAAATAAGAAACACCTCAAGGTCATGAAAAACGTCCTTTACATGCAGGGCAATGGTGATGGAGTCCTATGACTGTTACAGAACTGTTTGCAAGGAGAACACGGAGGCGGTTAGAAGTATATCAGGACAATTATAGCCCACACTCGACTTTCGTGTCAAAATAACTCAGTGCAACCATATTTTTTAGGTAATCAGAGAATTTATTATATTTACCTTCATTGACATCATGATGGAGCTCATCGCTATGGTGATGCTAGGACCAGACACCATCTTGAGATCCTTCTCCAGAAGCTCCCCACTCGTAAGACCTGCAAACCAAAGTGTCGAGTTAACAAATCAAACTCTCGAGTCGAGACAAGAAAGTACTCCCTGAGAAGGACTCAAGTTGTGATGATACATGCATTATCCCCCTCTTACCTCTCCCTATCTTCCCCCCCCCAACAAAAGATTTGTCAAACCTGGAAAGTACTCCCTCAGAAGGATTCGAGTTGTGACGGCACATGCGTTATCCCCCTGTCAAACCTACCCCTCCTTGTCTACCCTACCCCTCCTTTTAATTGATGAAATATAATTTTCATGCTTTCTAGTTTCAAACTAATACATTACACAACGATTAAGGATATATTCACCTGCGAGATCTGACTTGGCTCGGTGTATATTGTCATACAGCTCTTGAAGATCAGTGGTAGGGACAACCTCTCTCAGTTTGTCGATCATTGCCTCGTCTCGGGGGGTCGTTTTACCTGCCGCTGGATTCAGGTTAATTGTGTCTGTCAGAATGGTACCTGCAACATTGAAATGAGAGTGATATAACAAGGACCTATTATGATAACCACAACAAATCAAATGAAGAAAAACCAAGATATATTGATAGTCAATTTTTGTATTGCAATAAGTGCAAAGTTTAGGTGTAGATACTAACAAAACAAAGCAATCATGAATGCTTGGTAACTACAAAGAAACGTTGCAATCATTGCAATACATCTTGGTTTTCCAACTTCTAAAATGCCCCTCAAAGAAACAAATGATATGGTACCCAAGGGAAAAGATTTGATTCTAAATCTACATCTTTTAAAACATAAATATTATACAATTGAATGTTACCAAGAAGAACGTTTTCAATATTTTGATATGAAGTTTTCCATTTTTGGATGACAATGTGAGTCCAAAATACCCCGGTCTAATGAGGAAATTAAAGTTTAATTTTCAATCTATATCATTCCCTGGGCAAAATCACAGAACTCAAATTTACAGTAACATACATTGTTCAACACACACACCTCCCCTACCATGTGCATGCAAAGGGAGACAACTCCTTTGGAATCATAAAACCAGTTCAGTTAGTAGAAACAGCAGGGTTGTTGAACTGATGTGAACTATTTATCAAGCAAGTGATCATCTTGCGATGTTTTGGTGCAAATACTAGCACCGTTATTATCATTTGCTTCACAACGGTGTTAGTATCAACTCTTAAACATCGCATCTATTGCAATAAAGAAGTTGACTTTCCATAGAACTTGGGTTTGAAACATTATAACATGCATGTCTAGCTTTAGATATTGAAATGAAAGATTTGGAGCGGTCAGGAGATCTCAGTGGAACACAAAGCTATATTGATGATCTTTTTGTATGTCAGTTTTCACTCACCAACAAGTAGGGTTGCTGTCATTTGGTCCAGAATGAAGTCCTCCTCTTTCATTATTGCTTCTGTCAGCAGCGTAGAACAGGAACCAACCAGTGCTATTGTAGTCTGAACGCTGCAAACATTGTGCATGGGTTAATAACATCTATCGACTTACCAATTTTCTCTTCACTAAGCAAAAAATTCAACAAAAGTCACAAGACTTGTTCTTTTTAACAACAATTAACTTTAACTGTGAGGGGTATACATCATATTCACAAGCTGTGAATCCAAGAATGTTGGGCTCCCCATACCCGCCCATGCTAGGGGAGGAGTCCATGAAAGGGGTCCTGACTCCCTGGACCCCCACCCCGCCATTGACAAGAGTGATGCAACATTGAATTCAATGGTAAGAATATTTGCATGCAAACCTTGGAACTTCCTTTTCCATTGGAGAACATTTTTTTACCACTGCCCTATCCCGCCCCCACAAATGCAGAATAAATGTTTATATCTGTATCATATTTACCTGTCTGACCAGTTCTCTACAGCCGGCGAAGTTGCTCCTGACACCCGACGGGGAAACCCTTACCCTCTTGATCAGAAGGAGAATGTACTAACAACTGTGCTAGCCTACTCCCACAAATGAAGTATGAATTAAACTTAGTATATATAACAAAATTACAATTACCTGTCTGACCATTGCCGCTCCACTGGTCGGTGGTCAATGACCATCTTCACACAACCATCGAGAGCTGCCAAACTGGCGGAGAGCACATGGTGGTCAACCAATGTGACCTCTAACCTTGGGGTTAGGGATACAAGGTCAAGGTCATCTGTAAAGGTCAGCAAGTCAGAGGTTATCCCAGCTTGCCCGAGTAGGTACACTGTCTCTGTTCGAAGACGATACTGCTTCCTGGGAATGTTCAACACAGGAAGAAATAGACAGTCGGGCGATCCTTGTGTCTGGAACAAAAAATTGATTTAGTAATCCCTCCCCATAATCACTCTCTTCTGTGGTGCTTGTAACATTTCTATGTAGACGTTATCTCAATGTCATTTCACAAACTAACTTATAAAAAGTTTTCCGCCATATCCTAATTCTAAAACTTCATTTAAAACAAAATTACAGATATAGACAAGGAGCATGGGAGCTCCTGCGTGTTGAAAAGGGAATTATATACTGAAGGATCAGTTTGATTTTTTTGCTTACAATTTGTATTGTTTAGCTAATTAGAGGTTCTGATACAGGTAATTGAATGATCCTAGTTTTTGGATCTGTCCAAATTCTGGTTTGATGCACACTGCCGTCAATGTAAGTACCATTGTATGTCCGAGAAATGAAATCTGTGCATGAATAAAGACGTCGTTGGACCAAGGAACATCTGGCAAAATGGGGGGTGGGCTATAACTCGGGAATAACCCAAACCAGGACAACCCTATGAAAAGTGGGGGTGGTCTTAGGCTCAAATATGGTCTTATACCCGCGAGAATACGGTAGTACATCCTACCCAATAAGCATCCTTCAATAGAAATTCATGTATCAATCCTCTCTCTTGCCATCATCCCGCCCCTGTCTCACTTCTATGTGCATGATGTCCATTGTTGATCAGAATTTCATTTTTGGGTGTTACAAAAGAAATGTTAAGTTTATCAACATTTTTTATGCTCATTCGAATAATACAAAATTTCCCCCCCGATACACAAATAAACATGCAACTCTAACCCTATTCGTCTTGTTCCTGAATAGCCTCCCTGTCATAATCAGGATCCTAATTAGCAACCCTTAAGAAATTGACTAGTTTAGTGACCAGGACCCATATTTTCGAAGCTCTCTTAGCGCTAAGATAGTCGTAAGTGCCATGCATTAACATTGACTTACGACTATCTTAGCGCTAAGAGAGCTTCGAAAATATGGGCCCTGAATGCTAGTAATGTCAATTTCGGTATCTTCATCGAATAAAAGCTGCGTGAAACAGAAAGTAAGACAGAACCCACCTTATACAGAAAGTAGGCGTAGACGATAGCGCAGACTGACGAGTCCAGGTCACATGACTCGTTGCCAATAACTACGTGTATACGACCTACACTGTCCAGATCCTTGCCCTGTAACAGTTTTTTTTAACAAATCAAAAACAATTTCATTGATACACATGAGGTCAGCTTTACTACAGTAGTTGAAAATTGTAAAATTACTTAAAAACTCTTACTTAAAAAATCAACCTTGTTCCGAGGAATAAAATTTGCAAAATAATATATCTACCGGGATACGGACAGGTTCTGTAGATTCCTTGCCACAAGGTCTGAGAACATCCGGTATAGACGTCTGTTCCGAACCAGTTTAGCGCAGCCAAAGCTGACCAATCACATCATAGTTTTTAAAAGGTCGCTGTTTTGAAAGCATTTGTAACAGACAAAAGGATAGCTGTTTAGAGTTATCTGCCCCTAGCTTCTCGCACCGAAAGCTTTTGTTTGACGTCTTGTGATTGGTTTACAGAATTGCATCAGAACATGGGAGTCTACGGGCTGTTACCAGACGGTTTGGCGTGGAAACCTCCGAACGATAGGACTTTGTATCCCGGTAGATGCACTATTTTGCACATTTTTTCCGCGGAATACCGTCAGTTTTAATCAGACTGCTTAAAAACTGTAATGAATTGAAAATTATCCAAATCATGAACAATACCCGGCACCATTTCCTAAGAAGTCATCATTCGATAATAACGACTTTGTCATATCTTTACGGTTCCATAAAGAGCAGCATTCGAAAAACTTCATGATTTTCCAAGATGTTTTACAACGATGATAATAAACATAGTACACAGAACCAAAGTGGCAGATCCAGGGGGGTGGCGTGGGGTGGGGTCTGGAGCCCCTATCCCCCCTTTCAAAAGTTTGTGCATGGGCTGGTTTAGGGACCCCAAAAGTGGACCCCTCCCTTTCCGCCACTGGTAAATGTACCAAACTGAAGTTCCTGAAGTCTAGTTGGTACGAAACATTTTACAAAACGTTCTCTAGAATCAATAACAAATCTTGCAGTAAATACATACATCAAATTCAAGGTTAACTAGAAAGTGTTTTTACCCGTAAAAACAGATGTCTCCCCCTTCCTCAAATGCTCCAAACCTCTAAACAATACTATCCTAAAGCACCATTCATGTTCTCTGTATAATTCAACTCCACATTAATAAAAAATCTAAATTATCTCTAACCCCCAAAAGGCACATCTGCATGGTATGGAGAGGCAGCATACCAAGTTTGGTGATGATTGGTCACAAAGTTTTAGAGATCTGCTCCGGAAACGAACACTACCCTTGAAATAGACTAAGTCCAAATCGTTGCCATTGAAATAAAAACAAATTAAAATTTTTAGAAAATCTGTAAGCCCCAAAAGGCACATCTACACGATATGGAGAGACAGTATACCAAGTTTGGTGATGATTGGTCATATAGTTTTAGAGATCTGCTCCGGAAACGAACACTACCCTTGAAATAGACTAAGTCCAAATCGTTGCCATGGAAATAAAAACAAATTAAAATTTATAAAAATCTCTCACCCCCAAAAGGCACATCTACACGATATGGAGAGACAGTATACCAAATTTGGTGATGATTGGTCACATAGTTTGAGAGATCTGCTCCGGAAACGAAATGGGAACGCCGACGCCGACGGGAACTCAGCTAAAACCAATATGTCTCCCGACCCTTCGGGGGGAGACATATAGAGAATCTCACCCAAGTGTCTTCTGATATCAAATATATCAACACGAGTTGATAAAAGTTACAAATATCCGAGGCTTGCCGAGGATATTTTTACTTTTATCAACGAGTGTTGATATATTTGATATCAGAAGACACGAGGATGAGATTCTATTTATCATCTAAAATCATTCTTATTACGTTTAAGTGAAAATAGTGTACATCTCTGAGCACATCTCTGCCATTTTCCTTCAAGTGCGGTGAGGTCATAGCATTGTGACGTCATCATGTTTATGGCGTCATAGAATTGTGATGTCATTACTCGATGATGTAAAAGCATTGTGATGTCATGTAGCTGACGGCGACAGGGCATTGTGCAAAATCTACTGCCAAAAAGATATCTCCTAGGAGATATCGCTTGATCTCACACAAGCGATATCTCCTGTGGAACACCGTTTTGGATGATAAAATGAGATAATACCTACTAGTGCAAGTTTTGTCGTACGTAGATACTCCTCCATTTCTGAGATCAACTTTCTGTCATGTCATCATGTCTCTTTCTTTATCTGCAACAGACGGAACACACATTACCCGAGGAAGTGTGTCGTATGACTTTTACGAAACGAGTGTGAATTATTTGATTGCCCGAGCGAGTGCAAGGGTTATATAGAGAATCTCACCCAAGTGTCTTCTGATATCAAATATATCAACACGAGTTGATAAAAGTTACAAATATCCGAGGCTTGCCGAGGATATTTTGACTTTTATCAACGAGTGTTGATATATTTGATATCAGAAGACACGAGGGTGAGATTCTATTTATCATCCAAAATCATTCTTCATTAGTTTTTAATGAAAAATGAACATATCTGAACACAAAACTGCCATTTGGCTTCCAGTGTCGTGATGTCATGGCATTGTGACGTCATCATGATTATGACGTCATAGCATTGTGATTTCATTACTTTATGATGCAAAACCATTGTGATGTCATGTACCTGACGCCAACAGGGCATTGTTCAAAATCTACTGTCAAAACTATATCTCCTAGGAGATATCGCTTGATCTCATACAAGCGATATCTCCTGTGGAACCCAGTTTTGGATGATAAACATAAATTTGCACAAGTTTCGTAAAAAGTCATATGGCACACTTTAAAGTGTAATAATTTCTTTATTACCCATTCTTTTCTATTTCATTCACGTAAAAAAGTCAGGAAAAGGCCCCTTCTCTTGTGACGGCAAGCTGCAGTGACGTAACGACCATTCGTTTTATGACGTCACAGACGACCAAATAAGGAAACTCGTGGTGCATTGGTCGCTAGGTATTAAAACTTGGTATGTGCACATGTGCTTGTATCGAAAATATTAACTCAGTTATTTTCAACCGTATGGGTATAGATATATTATTTTATTCATATATCCTTGTATATGATTAATTATCAAATATGATGGAAATAAATAGCAAGAATTAAAATAAATAACAGTTATCTCCCCTGGCCCATGTCTCAATGTTATTTAAGTAATGTATGGCCATTTACCTTTTTTTTCAATATAGATTCATGACAATGTTACCCTTGCCCAATGTAGCAATTTGTTTTTGACACTAGTACCTGTATGTAAAATAAAATATGGTACATAAAAACATTTTCATAAGGATGGACTTTCTATGTTTACGACAGTGTTTGCTTTAATTTCATAGAAATGACCCGAGTCATACAGTGCCTTTAAACCCCATTTCCTGTAATTTCCTTCTTTTTTTTTTCCATAAAAATATTATGAATGAATGATTATCAATAATAACTAAAATACAAATTTAGTAAATGCATTTACATGAAATTTTGCTCATATTTAATTCCCATAAACAATGATCCTGGTCCTTCTATCCTTCCTCATATCATATTATATTTCCTGCAATTTAAAATTTTGAACTTTTCCCATAAACATATATCATGAGCTAATAATTTTCCACAACAAATAAATTTTATATAGTAATAAGTATTCTGAATTTGTATTTTTAATTCACAAAATTAAACTTGAGCAATCGCACTATATGACAAAGAATCAGCCAAACCTCAAAGTGTTATTTTGTCAGTTTTAATGGTAAATTTAATGAAAAAATTCAAAAGACAAGACCAAACATTCTGTTCTGTTCTGTGCTGTCGGACAGGCCTTATTTCACACAATGGTAGAAAACATATTTTGAAATTTTGTTGAAATCAAACCCTGTGGAACTGTGTACTATTACAATACTTCAGTGTAGAAGGTTCAGAATGATTTGGTATCAGTTGCTAATGTTTGTATATTCACTTGTGTTAATGGGTATCCATTACATATCTCTCATGATGGTTACAATATTGAGCTTGCTGATTGGTTGAAATGTATGATAGCAAGGGAGGGACATGGAACAGCCTCTGTTTACACCACAATGTAGCGTGAAGTATGATCATTATCATAAATATGTAGTCTGATATTTGTAGGTTCGAATTGCACAATATTCACATTCTCAATGCATGTATGGTCAATTTAAAACATTCTAAATCACATCCAACCTTCACTGATATATATATCTACAGGACTCCATTATTCCCAAATGAACCTGGAGCTTCTACCAGGAATCTTCAAAGGTAGGAATGTTGGGCCCCCCAAAAAAAGAATTTGTTTCTGGTTTCTGATCGCATCAGTTTCAAACCCACGCCTCAGGTCTTTTTTGTCAGCCTGTAAAGACCAGAAACATTTTATTTTATTTTTTAGGCCTAGCACAGCTACTCTGCTTATGCAAGAAACCTCACTAAGCCGGCATAACAAAAGTTGAATGTTTCTCAGGCGCATTTTGTTCAAAAGTGACGAGGGTGGGATGACTTTTTTTTATTGGAAAAACAATTAATAGGGAGGAGTACATTTTTTTTTTCCCCATCCAAATAGCATTGTGACGTCATGATGATGATGATGTCATAGCATTGTGATATCATTACTTAATGATGCAAAATAAATGTGATGCCATGTAGCTGAGGCCAACAGGGAATTGTTCAAAATCTACTGTCAAAACAGTTTTGGGTGATAAATTTTATTTTTTTCCATCCAAATAAAGCTTCAAAGTAGAAGTATACAAAACGGAAGCACATTCGAATCATGCATTCCTGCAGACCCAAATATATTTGATTGACAAATGAATTTTGGGGGTTAAGAAAAATGATGCGCCAAATTAAATAAATTTTTAAAAATGACAATAAAATGCTAAAAACATTGGCTTCAATCAGTATTTAGGGATTTTCAACGGGGAATGGGTATTGAACTCCTGAACATACCAGATACCTCCAGCTGTTTCTGGCAACTTATACAGAAACACTCCTATATTATGTGTAGCCCAATTCCCAGTCTCATACTTTTTAGCAAAGCATCGAGGCATTTTTTATGTGGCTATGGTAAAAGCAGAGATGGAACTTCAATCAAACTGGTCTCCAGGCATTGATTAGATGAACGGAATAAATTGTTTTCAGCGTACAGAGAGTGTGAAGATAACAGCTTATTCCCAGTGCACTGAATGAATAAATGATCACAATAGACTCCCGGTCACTGTCAGATGGGATCTATCAATCTCATATTGCATAAATGGGATAGTATGATTGATCATGGGCCATTTTGCACATTGGATGAAAATGTTGCCTATTAAAATTTGGAATTTTACTATTGCTACAAGTACAAAGGGAAAAGGCCAATTCAAAATTCCGAAAATGACTTAAAACCCTAAAAATGACCCATTGTCAAAGGTGTCTTTCCCATTCCCTGTTTATGGAAACAAAAAAATAATCAATTAACGTAGGGTTCCAAAGAACTTGGAACGAACAATCAGCAAATGATTCATCTATAATTTTGAAGGATGTGCATGATGTTGTAGTGAAATATTAAGTCCTCACCAACTGCTCACATGTCCCTGGCATTTAGTAGACATTTTGTTTATCAGTAGTTTAGATCCAAGTGGAAAATGATTTAATAAATCGTTTTCACTGTAAATTCAGGTTTTTAAAATCTAATGATGTTTCATGTTTTTCTGATTGTGCATTTTTGGGAGCTATATTTTTAAAACAATATTCATTACCACAGTTTTTTAATCAATGCTGCAAGCTTTCATTCTGGTAAAATCAAATTTTCATTATATGACCATATAGACAGGAATCATTGGAACTCTCTGGCATTGAAATCATCATAACATTTACATCAAATAATAATGGCTCCTTCATAATTATTGTATTCGGTATAGTTTATCGGGGATGTAGTTGGTTGAGTGTCCGCTCATCACCCAGAAGACCGGAGTTCGATTCCTGGTTACGTCATATCAAAAGACGTTAAAAGATGGGAGTTGTTGCTTCCTTGCTTGACACTCAGCATTATAAGAACAGAACAATGTTTGAACTGGCGCTGCACATTGGCTGCTGGGTGCGAAATGCACAAAAGGAATTTCCAATGTACAATGTACGAGGACAATAGAAGAGTTATTATTATTATTAAGTTATGTATAAATGAAAAGAAACATGATGTCATCATTAAATTTATCAGTCTCTACATGCAATAAACAAGAATGAATACATTGCATATATACATCTCCGGGAGTCTTTGACAGTGATTGACATCCTTATTTGCAGCAAACCCAAGCGTATCGATCCACTTGGCGCATCCTATACTAGTGACAGGCGCTAACGCGTCTATTTCAACACCAACAGCTGTGATGGGGGTGAAATTGACAACGCACTCGCCTCGAATCCACCCCCAGGGCTTCGGCTGACCTCAGCCGGCCTCAAGTTAACCTTCGACCCTATTAGCAGTGAACCCCAATCTACCTAAACGCCACCCCTAAACACGAATGTAAACAAATGTACCTGTGTTGTGATCAATGGATGTGAGACACCGCCTCTCTTTCACAGCCTGTGTTTACCTCGTTCTCCGGAAATAGCACTTACCTGCAGTGTCATCGGTGTCGCGGAGAGCCTCAAACGAATAAGGATTAATTGGGGGTCAATTTTTAGTGGGTTTTCGCAAATTTAGTAATTTGAATGAATTTGGTTAAGTTTGTGAATGTGAAATAGAATCCAACTTTTTTTTAATAATCTATCAATGTCTTTTAAATATATGACCAACTCATTATAATGGTCTTGGAATACATAGACTGTATGTAAGTCTCATATCTTAGATATTTCATATCTAAGTTTATTCAAAATCATGAATGCGAGTTTGCAATATTTTTATAGATTGATAGTCTACATGAGGTCTAAGAGATGGCATTCTCAGAACCGGATTGTTTGGAATTAATAGACTTGCTACGTCTTCTAAATAGTGTAGACGTCTGAGCAGACAATTAAAAAAACAAACTGAACTATAATTTATCCTGAGAAATCTATCATTAAAAACACACATATATTTGCTACGGCAGTTATATTTATTCATCATCTTTATTATGACCTATAGAACAAGATAATTATCCCATATATAGCAGTATCTTTATTTTAATTATAATTTAGAAATAATTTAATGAGATAATTGCAAGCAAGTCTACATGTGATGTATCTATACATTTTATTATCTTTTACGATCCACAAAGGATAATGCAGATAATTTCCGTGTTTTTTAAATTAATTAATTGTTCAGATTTGATAAAAAAAAATGTTACTTAACAGTGTCGGACTTGTAAAGCGTAGAATTAGCGTACATAAACATCGTATACCAACAGTCTCTATTTTATTACTGTGTAATTAAAAAAAAATATATAGTCGGAGTTTGACCATTTATAGCTCCTTTTGTAAGAAAACCATTTAGCCGTCATTTGGTCAACTTCAAAACGCAAGGCATAACTCTTGCCAGTCTGCATTACTGGCTGATTTAACCCTTGCGGTATTTCCCTCGCTTTGCAACAGTAATCATACTCACATTAACTGTCCCTTCAACGTATTTCGTTGAAGTCAATCCCATGCTATTTTATCAGCATGGTCTACAAGTGTTATTCGATGCTTTATTTTATTTAAGATCAAGTTTCACAGATTAATTTAATTATATAAGCACCTATTTTTCTAAACAGGGCTTGATGTAATACAGTAACATAGGAAACTGCATAACTGCATAGACCATAATATTGATGATTTTATTACACAGATGAGATTGCAAAAAAAACCCCGCTATCTTGTTTCAAATAAAGCCATCCCTATTTTTTTGCGTTTCTCATCTCCTGAATATCGAGAGTTTTCCTTCTGAACCAACAGAAACAAACATTTTTTTAACATACCCAAAACCAACTTCCAAACGCAAGGCATAACTCTTGCCAGTCTGCATTACTGGTTGATTTAACCCTTGCGGTATTTCCCTCGCTTTGTTGTGTCAAGATAGTGAATCGCTGCACTAGAAATGCATAGCGGGCCTGGATTTCTTAACACATATAAGGAAATACTGGGAAGTTGTCATTTGGTTTGGTCATACAATTCATTCTCTTCCCAGAGAAGTTACTCCTTTCAGATTTTTTATGTTCCACATGGTCTGAACCCGAATGCAGAAATGAAGTGTCCTGATTGGTTGTAGTTGAATCTTGTTGTGCAATCAGCGACGCCGTTGTAAAAGTGACATATGCCATTGACATAATATCGACATATTGATCTCGTTTAATGCATTTTCCTCGAAATATGCTTTTTGATTTTATGAAAACAATTGATTCTAAACTTGCTGATAAATAAAGAACACCAAATCAGAGACAAATACCCCAACAAGTCAATTTGTGTTATTTGGGTCAGACATATACGAAGGACTAAAATTCGGTCGACATGGCTGCTGAAATATGAGGTGTCATTGGTTAAGAAGCAGGGATACAGCATGATGTTCCCCCTTTCCCCGCTAGAGGATTTTGCTGGAGCATTGAAATTCAGGCGATGTAGAACAGAGGTTAGGATCGGAAATCTGAAGGGAGTAACCTCTGTGGGAAGAAAATGCAACCCTTATTGAAGAAAATACGGTATACGTTCAGTTGCTTATGAAATTTACGTGGTATATAGAAGTTGGATATCTCCCTACTCAGACAGCTTATACGACATCATAATACACGAAGAGTTACATTTTATCATCTTTACCATGATCCAGAACAAGCTGATACATAGTGCAGCGGGTATGTAGGTCTATACCTGCCAGCGTTTCTCAGCAAATTTGCGGGACAAATAAAAAGCTGCATACACTCAAGAAGAAAGCATAAACCACCTACAGCTGTGATATACAGATAGGTAAAGATATATAGATTACATGTTAAGATATATGGTATATCCTCTCATCTGTGATCCGGGACAATATAACATGCAACCATACAGGTATACGTATATATACCCGACAGCGTTATCAAACTCAAATAATACGGGTAGATAGTCTATCTGCGATAAGTAAAGACTCTCGTTCTATATGGTCCCTTGTGCATATGTCAAAGTGACCCAGATAAGGTGGCGTAGTATATATTGCCTATATCGCACTCTTACATAAGAAAGTTAATAATAAATTATGTTAACCTTAACTTGAACCTCCCAGGAAACATGGTTCGCTCTTGTCTAAGCAAGTCTAGGTTCGGGTTCATTGAATTCCCAATTTCTTCAGTCTGATTGAAAACGACCATCACGGTTTTTCGAGGAATAAAAGTTGCAAAATAGTGCATGAATATCGGAATACGAACTCATATCGTTCGGACGTTTCCTCGCCAAACCGTCCTGAAGAGGAATCTACAGAACCTGTTCATATGCCGTAGATGCATTATTTTGCATTATTTTATTCCTCGGAATAAGGTCGATTTCAATCAGACTGCCCATTTCTTAGAAGCTCATTTGCAAAATATTTGATAAAATCGTAATTTTCTAAGAGTATATTTTTTTTTCAGAGACTAAGTCTATAATTGTCTCAGTCTGATTAAAACCGACGGTATTCCGCGCGAAAAAATTTGCAAAATAGTGCATCTACCGGGATACGAACTCATATCGTTCGGAGGTTTCCACGCCAAACCAGGAATCTACAGAACCTGTTCGTATTCCGGTAGATATATAGAGAATCTCACCCAAGTGTCTTCTGATATCAAATATATCAACAAGAGTTGATTAAAGTTACAAATATCCGAGGCTTGCCGAGGATTTTTTAAACTTTTATCAACGAGTGTTGATATATTTGATATCAGAAGACACGAGGGTGAGATTATATTTATCATCCAAAATCATTCTCCATTACGTTTCAATAAGAAAGTGTACATCTCTGAGCACAACTCTGCCAGTTGACTTCCAATGCGGTGATGTCATAGCATTGTGACGTCATCATGTTTATGACGTCATAGCATTGTGAGAGAGAGAGAGAGAGAGAGAGAGAGAGAGAGAGAGAGAGAGAGAGAGAGAGAGAGAGAGAGAGAGAGAGAGAGAGAGAGAGAGTACCGAATGATGAACATGATCATGACTGATCTTGCACAGCAATCATATTCCCTAGCAAGCATGACAAGAGCATATTCATGGCAGCAGGGAGGGGAACCTACCTGTAACTTCAACATATCTCATGATGATTATGGAATACAATAGGATCATTCAGAATCTATAAGCACTTGTGTTATGAATAAGTGACTGAGTGACATTTTAATTATGTTTTTAAGACAAAGATCAGGACATCCTATATTTTGTTTTCATTCCGTCTATTTACCATTCCAAGATCTCAGAGTTTGCCAAGATACGAGCATAATATGCTCTTCCCAGCTACAGCCCACTGTATGCCTAATAACAAATCACAGACAACGTGCAACACAATCGAATAAACCCCCATGGTCCTGTGAAGGTGAAAAAATAGGGATGTGTGACCCATCTATGGACCCTGAACAATGTGGAAAACCCCAAATCTGCTCATAATCCATCAGAACCTCCCGCAGTACATCCCCTTCTGGAAACTTGATGACTTCAGGCGCCATCTTCTCCATCAAAGCATTGCAGACGCTTGAACACATGTCACAGCCGTACAGATTTGGGAATACCAAAGAGATGGGCAACAGTTCTATATTCAGCTGTTGTTGCAAGCCAGTAGATTGTTATTGTAACAGACAATGTTTCATATAATTCGTATTGGTTTGATTTTCCAGGGATCCAGACAGTTGTGCTCATATATAGATACGTATAGTCAAAAGATTATTGTGACATCCGTTATTCATTTGTGAAATTTTGAAGAACATGGGGCTTAGAACGGTTTCTGAAAGATATCCCTACTCCCTGCTATTACTGATGACCATCTATGTCATCATCATAAAGTGGTAACATCTCATCAGCTTGTGCTTAAATGAAGGAAACTGAAAATTTACCCTATCAAAATACAAACCATCAGATGGCGCATGAACGCAAAACAAATTTTGTATTTACACACCTGAGTATAGGATGTATTTTTGCATTCAGTGCAAATGTTTGGCGCATGAACGGGTCTTAAGTGTTAGACTCATAGCAACGTTATCAAGCAAGTGCACTTGCATAGGCACACACCATCCCAATCATTAATTCAGGCGTACCGTATTTCCTCTAATAGACGCCCCCGGCGTGTATTTTTTCAGACAGCCCGGCTTCTATTCGAGACCAGCGTCTGGCTTTTTCTTTTGGCATATACAAATCACCCGACTTACAACATATAGGCTAGAAATTAGGGCTGAGTATTGCACCAAATTTTGTATTGCGATATATTGCAATACAACCTGTTTTGCAATACGTATTGCAATATATTGAGTGAACTCTACATTCAATTTTTATACTTCTGTTTGCAGTTTAAACATTACGCATTCAGTAAAAAGCCTTTCAAATCTTTCGAAAAAAAGACCATTAGTCAAAATGATATGTTAATTTTGAAAACATTTGTAATACAGTTCAACACATATTCTTGCGCCCCAAAAGAATTTTGTAACAAGTTAAGCTGGAAACTATGCCTAAAAACAAGATATATGGATACATTTCACTGAACATGTGTTGGTGCGATATATTGCGATATTAAAATCGTATTGCAATAATTGTATTGCACAATCTGTATTGCAGTATATTGGTATTGCGATAATAGGCCTATTGCTCAGCCTTACTAGAAATGCAATCATGACAAATGTTTTGAACATGAATTTGTTTTGGTGATAATTTATTGATACAATGTTTTCTTCAAGAGGCATACGTTAACATATATATATATATATATTGCATATTTTAAAACCTGTGTTGAAGTGTGTTCATCTTATCGCCCATCGTCTAATTCTCATTCATCCATAACGATACGTTTTCAGAACAAACGATAACGGAAACATACGAGCACATGCGATTGCTTTTCGGAAGAGCGCATAAACTGTGACGTACTTCACAGCAGGTGCGTGACGTTCATCGCAGTACACATGTACCATCAAAATGGTGATACGTCAACCAGCATGAGATATCTTAATGTACAAATACTGTCTCAGTTTCCTGTAATGGCGTAGAGAAAAATTATTTGCTGGATATATTTATTTAATAATAAGCAATATAGGTGATTTGCACAAGAGTTTATTCACGAACGATGAAGCGATATATGGTAGTATGGGGCTCCGTTTTCTTTCTGGTAATGTTTTGCTCCCTTTACCTCATGATGGAGACAGTGGGTATGTCAAACAAGCCTTTGGAATTAGATTCCGTGAGTATATTGACACTTTTCTCATAATTTCTATTTCACCTATCCACTATTTTTTTCAGATATTTGCCAATTTTACCGTGTTATCAATCATAGCAAATAGGTCTACAATAAAGATAAATTATTTGTTTACCTTATATCTTTAATAAAATAAAAAAAGTGTAAATAATATAAATATATATAAATAAATTTGACATTTTGTATATACTTGTTTCTTTTTAAGAATGTTATGTGGATTTCACAAAATCAACATGTAATAATCCTGTATGTAGAATACTCCAAAAAATGTATTAAAAGAATATTTTTGAATGATATTAGGCCTGTAACAGTCTGGCTTATTTGCACCACTTTATGTTGAAAAGTAGGGTTATAAATGAAACACAAGTCAAAAGACCAAACACAGTTTTCGCTTGTTTTTCAACTTGTGAAGGCGTGAGAACACTGGGAACATTTATAAATTTATTTTTTAATTTATTTTTTTCACGTCATTCATATAAAAATACTCACAAAATCAAAATATTTTTTTTTTTACAAAAGGCCTTTCACACATGGCTTTACAATATTTTCGTTTGGGGTCAACTTCCCAATGCAAGGCATAACTCTTGCCAGTCTTCATTACTGGCTGATTTAGGCCTTGCAGTATTTCCTTAAGAAATCTGTGTTTAGAAATCGGCCCGCTATGCATTTCTGGTGCAGCGTTTCACTATCTTGACACAACAACAGGAGGGAAATACCGCAAGGGTTAAATCAGCCAGTAATGCAGACTGGCAAGAGTTATGCCTTGTGTTTGGAAGTTGGTTTTGGGTATGTTAAAAAAATGTTTGTTTCTTTTGGTTCAGAAGGAAAACTCGAGATATTCAGGAGATGAGAAACGCAAAAAAATAGGGATGGCTTTATTTGAAACATGATAGTGTTTTTTTTGCAATCTCATCTGTGTAATAAAATCATCAGGCTACACAAATCAATATTTATGGTCTATGCAGTTATGCAGTTTCCTATGTTACTGTATTACATCAAGTCCTGTTTAGAAAAATAGGTGCTTATATATAAATTAAATTAATCTGTGAAATTTGATCTTAAATAAAATAAAGCATCGAATAAAACTTGTAGACCATGCTGATGAAATAGCATGGGATTGAATTCAACGAAATACGTTGAAGGGACAGTTATGTGAGTATGATTACTGTTGAGATCAAATTTGAAGGTAAATTTGTGAACATTTATGATATCATGGAGAATCTCACTTAAGTGTCTTCTGTTATCATATATATCAACAAATATCAAAGGCTTTCTGAGGATATTTTTACTTTTATCAACGAGTGTTGATATATATTTGATATCGGAAGACACAAGGTTGAGATTCTATTTGTCATTCAAAATCATTCTCTATTACGCTTCACAGTGTAAACCGTTCATCTCTGAGCACAGCACTGCTATTTGACTTCCAATGTGGTGATGTCATACCATTGTAAAGTCATAATGTTTAAGACATCAAAGGGTTGTGATGTCATTACTCGATTATGTAAAGGCATTGTGATGTCATGTTTACGGTGTCATGTTCTTGTTTGTGTCAGTAAGTTCAAAACAAGAAGTTGTTTTGTAAAAAAAAATGTGTATGTACATATATACGTATATGGATATTTAATTTTACCTCCAATATAATCTTACTATTTTGATTATTTTCATCATAATAGATAAAAACTTTGAAATTTGAATGTTAGTAGTGATTTGTTGAAAACAATTTGCAATATGAATGAAAAGAGAATCAATCAAATTCTTTTAGAAGTCTCACACAAGTCGTTACAATATTTATTATTCACTTTGAACCCTATGTTTAAAACACACAGAAATTACACATATATGTGAAATCTGTGAAATAGTTAAAAAGATAATTTAACATTTAATTTAACTAGAGCAAACGATAATGAACTAACCAGAATGTCGCATATTGAGAATTTCTGTAATTATATATACCATGACAGCAGGATACACCTTTTGGTTAGAATGTCAAAGCAATTTAGACTGCCTGATTGGACCAATAGAATGATTTATATCAAACAGAATCACTATTGCAACTGCTGCATTTAATAAGTATCTACACAAATGGAACAGTCGTAATTAACATAACTATAGGCTGACACACCCACTTGCACAGATGTTCGACTACTATTAGGAAATAGAGAGCTTTTTAAGTTTATATATAGATAACTGTCAATCCAGATATTGGAAAAGATGAAATACTGTGCATATTTATTTTGAATGTTTTAGTCATTTGCAGTGATAAATTTACAAATATATCATGTCGAGTCCAGGGACTCTCTACCACAAGCTCTTGTGAGTCTCAGCATGTACTTGTTTATTTTGAATGTTTTAGTCATTTGAGATTAAATGTTTGAGACAAAAGAAGATCACATTTAGTACCTACAAGGGAAATCATATAAGGGCTAATATTTTCACATGACGCCATGGGGCAAAATATCACCTGACATGATATAAAGAATGTTGTGACGACATGTTTGTCTTTGACATTTTTTTCTGAATGCCTAAAAGTATTTTTTGTGTTTATTTTTTCCTAAATTTCATGACTTAGGTAATAAATAGAATATTACATGCGTGTCCATTAAATAGTTCTTAACGATGTTCATATCAATGTTCATGTCTATCGTTATAATCACTCTCACTTTCTTGACTTCTCTGATTGACTCAAGTCAAGTTGTGGGCAGTAGCACATTTTTGCACTGAAATAAGTCGATGAAATGTATTTGAACATAATGTCACCAATAGTAAAACACCCTTCTCTCTTCAGAAAATAAAGTTAAAAAATGTGTTTACATGGTTTTGTAAAGCCATGGGAATTGTTTTGGTCTTCCGAAATAATAAAATCTGTTCACAATAAATATTTTTGCATGGGCAGGTATGGGGGAAAATTTTGGAAATTCAAGAGGATATTCCAGTTTGCAAATATATGCTATTGATACATGATTAAAACACGGTCAAATTGAAATATATTAATGAAGTTAAAGATTTGATGACTTTACATTTCACAACTTGATAAAGACAAGCGCACATTTGTTGAAAAATAAAAACAATGCGAATTGAAGTCATTCATCGGCGCTGCGAATCGGGGAAAACTTCTCTACGGCCTAACAGCATATTTTTTATTAGTTTTATGAGAAGCTATGTGTTACTTTGTCAATATTCTATCAGTGTATGTGTTTTATTATTACAAAAAAATTAAATTGGCTTAAATATAGAGTGTTTTCATTTCACGAATTGCCAAGAAACAAAGATGGCAGATGCTGCCGATAGATCAGTGATAGAACTTTCCCTTTAAGGTTGTTTTGTGAAAGGAGTCCCAGACCGAACCTGACACCGAGAGGAAATTCTATCTTAGTTAGGCCACCCTTTTTTTATTACTTGGATTACGGATCCGCCGACTCTAAATTTTGAAAAATCAAAAAAAAAAAAAAATTGGAAATGCCTATTTTTTTTACCCGCCGACTGTGCACTTTAGTGAAATTTTTAAATCAACAAGTCCCTAAATTTCACTATTGGGAATTTATGTCATATTATAAAATCACCAAACCAGTTTATTTGTAAAATAAATCTTGAATAATCTTGCAACTTGTTTTCACGCATCGCATGCGAGGTAGCTAGCGATCGGCTATTAAAATTCCAACCCCTTCAGATCGCGTCATGCTGTTAGTGTCTGCCATTAAATTGTCTTGTTTATGGTCTCTGAAGTATAAACAATTCTGAGCAACAAGTCATTGTCAGATGTAGCAAGAGATAATTTGGAAATGTACACTACCGTTGAGGGTCACATGTGTTGACCATTAGTCAAAACGAAAGTCGTGTTATTGTCAAAACTCGGAACATTGCATTGATACTGTAACAGCGAGAAGCGATGCCTATCTGACGCTGTGTGGAAGTGTCAAAGGTTTCTTGACAGCCAATCACAGTGCTTCATTACTAGTCACATGACCTTACAGAGTGTTTAGTCTAATTACATTTTCTCGTAACTTAGCCTAGTTCTTGAAAGATAAATACGTAAGCGTCTGATTTTCTTGAAATAAGGCAACCATTCACATAAATCTGGGAATTAATAGGGAATAGGGAATGAAGGACAATTTTAAACTGTAAAAATATTCTGTTTTATTTAGAAATTCATGCGAGAAAGATTTTGAAAATAAAACAATATTTATAACAAAGATGAACATGTCCTAAATGTTCGTAGGAAATCCTAGATCTGATCATTTCTTATCAAAAACATTCACATATGGTTAGCACATACCGGTACAGCATGTCTCCTCATGAGATATAGATAACATAACAGTAAAAGTGTTTTTTCAAATCGATAAGAAAATGTACTTTGTCAGTGTGATTTACTTACTCAAAAAATGCCATCAAGTCTATTAATAAAATTGAGTCTCGATATTTCTTGTAACTTTTATCGGTAAAATTAAATTAACTTATAATAACAAAGTGTAAGATATTATTTGTGCCTATTTATGTTTATAATCTCAAAAAATTTGCTCCTGAGTATTTCAACTATATGTGACTGGTGGCATTGAAAATTTCTTTTTAAAAAATCATTTTCCACTTCCGGTTTATCTAATGTAAATTTCATTTTCCTCAAACATTACCTACTGATTTATTGTATTTTGATATAACTAATTTCATTAATATTTATTTTGATATTGAACATGTTTGTGACAGTCTTGGTGAGTTAATATGACAAACTTTATTAAATCTCTTTTCAGATGCTTTTATGTGCAATAAGATCATGATAAAACTCCTGCAAATAAGTTTCATTTACCATGTTTTTATTCACTTACTTTTCAAATGTTATGCAGAGACATAAGACAAATACTATTTTTAGATTTAATACTCTACATTTGACACAAAATCTTTTTTCAATTTATTCTTGGTTTCCTGAAATCAAAATAAATTGTTTATCAATCAAAACTATTAATTAGTTCCAGATTATTGAGAATGATCTTAGCTTGAATATTGTATGCAACACGACAATATTTTACTGAAACAGCCTTTGAAAACAGTCAATAACAAAAGCTGTACAAGTCATAATTTGATGGGAATTTACCCAGGATCCAGGGATTGACTCACTGTAGCTTGCTATAGCTAGTGTGAAGTCGGCTGAGCAGTGGCGAGTTATGTTACATGTAAAAGTATTAAATTGACAAATAAAATTGAACAATTTTTTTTTTTTTTTCCTCCTACCCCAAAGAATTGAATGTGAACAAGAAGGGTCCTGAAAAAAAAAATTGAGGTGAATTTTTTTTTTTTTTTTTTCCCCTCCTCCAACTCCAGGGTTTGGCTGAAAAAATCAGTAATCCAAGTAATAAAAAAAGGGTGGCCTTAGTTATCGGAGGTCTGGTTCTGTCTGGTAACTAGTACAATATCCAACATAGACTGCCTTGCAATTAGTGACTACATGTAATTATTGACTACATGCAATTAGTGACTACATGCAATTAGTGACTACATGTAATTAGTGACTACATGTAATTATTGATCGGTACTTGATAAGCTGGCAAAAATCTACAGTATGAGTTTTGTCTTGAGATCTTTGTCAACTAAAACCAGTTTATAGCTTAATTTTCTAACCTGCACTTACAGGCCTACACCTTGTTGGATATTTGTACAAATAACAGTGTGATCCGTGTATTATTAGCTCATTAGGCCTGAAATTGCTTTATGGCATGGGCTCCGCTGTCCTCAGTCTGCCCATCATCTGTCGTCCGTCCACATTTCATATTTTTTACTTCCTATCAAGAACAGTATCACCCCAAAATTGAAATTTTGTTGGGAGATATCTTGCACTTAGGGGATCAAAGTTTGTACATTTGGTCCCGACCCCCTCAAATATGGGTGTGGCCCACATTATGTATACCTGAAAACTTAAACAGCTTCTTTGAACCCAGTTGACAAAGGAAGCTGAATTTTTCTGAATAGCTTCTTTGTTACGTGAAGACTTTTTGGAAGATTTTTCATGGGATTATGCATTATTTCTCTTCTCTACATCAAACAATACAAGCTACAGAGCCAATTGCTCTATCTTTTAAAATATAGAATTGTTTACAAATTAATTTTAGAGACTCAAAACCAAAACATTGAAAGAAATTTCAGGAAAAACTTTCATTACTTACAGCAAAACATGTAATTAACCCTTACGTTGCGTATATATATTTTACCATTTTTAGCCCCTGTGGCGGAATTTACAGGCTCGCAGCTCGCAGCAGTAGTTTGAGCTTAGGCACTAACGAGCTCTGCTGGCAGAATTTCCAGGCGGCGATTCCGGTACCGTTTTTACGAAATATACCGCATCTACATGGCGAATAAGGACTATATACGGGCGTTCAATACAAATTCAAGTAGCGACACCCGTACACAAATGGCTAATTCACACCCGAAACTTTGAATGAATTTTCTATGATTTTTCGTTTTTATTCTATTTCTTTCGAAAGATTGTCTTTAATTCGGGCCTCGTAACATCATTAATACCAAACGAAAAAAATCCATTTATATACGGAATTGAAGACAAGATGTCTAGCTTCACAATGATATAAAAATTATTAGAATGCGACCTTTGGTTATAATTCTATAGCTATGTAAAGTTTGTCTTTATTTCCACCTATAAAATCGTCAATACTTACAACATGTATGCGGCATTGCAAACGGTCATTCATCGCACTTTTCCAAGAAATCATAATCTCGAACCAGTTGACAAATAAGCACATGTCAACCCAAATATGGTTATGTTGTTTGACTTTTCAAATAAACGCTAACCTCGAACCATAACTGATGAAAATATGTTGATTAGTTTGTGTGCCGTTTGGTTTCACATGCCTCTCAGAAAGGTAAAATTGTATCTTTATTTCTGTGAATAAATCTGCGCATTTTATATAGAATAAAAGATTATTCTTTTCGGTTTATTGTGATATAAAAATTATAAAATTTCTTTCAGTATTTTAGCCGTGATAAATGTTTTAGAAGTTGTGAAAATCGCCGATTGTTTCAAAATTTATGAAGTGTAAACATGACCTTTTTCACGGCGCTTGCTGTGTCTTTATTATTTTTTTGAGATTTTCTAATTTTATATGGGAATGTAGTCCATTGTTTCCCCTTTATTTTGCCGTATTTGTTTTTGAAAACAAACAATTCGCTCACATGATATGAAGTGCGGGAGTAAGGCGAGTTAGCGATTTTTTTCCCCGTCTCGCGAGATGCGAGGCAGATAGCAGTCTCGGGCAAGGCAAACCCGAGGCAATACAAACACGTGGGTGAAAATAGCCTCAAGCGAATTAATGCTTCGGGGGCTAAGCCCGACAAAATTGGCCTTTTGTAAAGCTAATTATCAATGCGTTACGGGTCAACAATGCACACGCAATTTGGTGTGAATTTTACTTGATATTTCGGACGGACATTCACACAGACTCGTTATCGTGGCTATCTGCGAGATGTATGTAAACAAGTTTTCATGTGGCGATATACGGACACACTTCGTCTCGCATTTCGCCTGGGGGGCAAATATAATTATTACTGACCCGGTAAATGCACTAAGTCCAACGTACGGGTCTCGCCAAGGGTTCTAACATTTTTCTCTATGAGCCTCCCGGATAATTACGGGACCCGCAAGTTAAGGGTTAAACCGAAAATAGTTTATGCAGTGTATACCTCAATTTCTCTGTGTACCCAAAAAATAATAAAAACCACTTCAACTAATGTACCGTAATTCCTTGCCGTGAATAGACGCCCACCTCGAATAGACGCCCTGAAAACAATAAACGCCTGCCTTAATTTAACACCATTTAAACCGAATTCAAAATTTTATAATCACTGCTTCCTATCGCAGTCCCCTGTCACTACAAGCCTTATTACGAAATAGACGCCTGCCTTGAATAGAAGCCTGCCTCAAATAGACGCCTATGGTGTAGACCGTTTGAAAATAATAGACGCCCGGCGTGTAAATAAGGAAATACGGTAATTGTGAATCACTTCACCCTGACATAATTAACACGTCGATGAATGCAGAAGCCAGCGTGTCCTGTAACATCAATATCTGTCACTCAATGGTCTGTTGTATGTGTAGACATCTAATCAATAGTGTATTCATCACTTAGTCTTCCATCTTGCAATAGTTGTTAGTTGTATACTTACTCCTGGGATCCCTAAAGGAGCTGTAGCACGTTTTCTAATGGAAATGACGAGATCTCACAACATTGAATGTAATGTTCAGGGATTGGGAAAGGCAGGGTCCATAGGCCATTTTGCACATTGGATGAAAAAATAGCTCATTAAAATTTCAAATTTTACTTTGGCCGGAAAGAGGAATGGCCTATTTAAAATTCCGAAAATGGACTAAAAGCACTAAAACAATGTTTGTATAACTTTATTCATTTTTGGTCATGTACATACACAATCAACGCATGTTAGACAATACATTATATACACATACATATATACAGCTAGAAGATATAGACAATTACATCAAGTGAAATGGACAAAAGTACCTCACACAGGCAGATTTTATGATCTAATATAATTACTTAGGATGGAAAGTCCTAAAAATGGTCTATTGTCAAAGGTGTCTTTCCCAATCCCTGAATGTTACTGAATGTAAAACAATCCTCCTCAATCAATAACAGAGTTCCAAAACAAATGGTTATGGTTCGGTTAAGCATAGAAGATCCGGTTCCTATTCTCGAATTATTGAAAGGTGTTCACACTGAAATGGCCATTAGCAGTTTTCGTTTTATATGTGACACTGTTTTCTACGATAGTCGGGCCATGTAATGGTCTGTTTTACCCTAAGTAAAGATATACTACAAAAACTTTTTATTACAAATGGCAAATTTGAGGATATAAACAAATGTAAATTATTTTGCTAATGTCTGTTTAACAGGTGCCCTGTGATTTACCATGTCACTACTCTAGGTGGTATATAGATGAAATAGTCTTATAGTACTTCATTACATTCACATTCACATTCACTAACAAGCACTTTCGGCCATATGTATATAGACACACACACACACCAGGGGAACTTGTCCAAGTATCTGGATGGACTCAATTGAGCTTGAGAATTCTGAATATCTTTAAAGTATTTGTGGTGTTTGAACTATAGAGCTGCGAGGATAGAGAATACTCCGGCATGACTAGAATCTAGTATCGTCATTGAGAATTGCTTGGTGCATCCTTCATTTTCAATGGTCTCACTGAGCCATAAAATTCTGCAAATCAAGCTTAATAGTGTTGACAGTTCATCACAGAGGAAGATGCTTGTAGTATAGATATCAACTATACTGGAAAATAATAATTAGGGATATTTTGAAATTTTGAAATTATAAATACTGATGTATTTATTACTAAACATACTAATGAAATATTAATCATAAAATATCTAATGTCCCTAACTTATTTTGTCCAGTATATTAACATGGGGACATTGAGAAGTAACCAGCAGTGATTTTAATTTGTATTCCCAAAGTAAGAAACACTAGCCTGTAACATGTATACATGTAACATGTTTATATAAATCTAGACCTTGAATTGTCAACTGTCCTAACAAAAATATGTTTCCTCCATTTACCATTTAAACCTATATAAGATTGTGCTAGGAAAGAAAAGAAGCTCTCTTTAGATTGTGACCGTTCTAAAGTGATTCAGAATTAAATAAGTCTACAAGACTAGCAGTATTCAAATTTTTGTCATCCCATGATAAATTTTACTGGCTCCTTTGCAGAAGGTCAGGGTTAAATTCTAGCTTGACACACTTACTGATGGAGACGGAGATGGAGACGAGAGGATATGTGCAAGGAAATAGCATAGGTCCTTGAAGATTTATGTTAGCTGCTGCCAATATTTGACTTGCTTTCTGGTGTCAACAGTTTGCAGAGGAGTAAATTCTTTGACATATTCGTATAGAGATGATACAAGGGTATAGGCAAGGACACAGCATTGGTCCTTGAACATTCATGTTCTACTGATCTCTTTCAATATTTGACGAAGAGGATTGCAAACATCAGTTGATTAATCTTTACACAAGAAAATGTATTAAGGCAAGTACTGTTGAAAGTTTATTTCCACATAAATGATACAATGATGCACTATAATGAGTCAGAGTCAATAATGATTTGAAAACATGTCACAAGATTACAAACACTGAATTATAAGAAATATAAGAAAAATTAGATTAAATAACTTATAATACACTTTATAGAAATTTAAAATCTTTTTCAAACTTTCACATGCTTAAATTTTTATAGGTACAAAAGAAAATACATTTAATAGTGATGTGAAGGAAAAGTTTATTTGAGTATGGCGAATTCATTAAAATTTAAATACAAATACTGTCAGGCCTTGATAATCCGAACACTTTCGTTTTTCATCAAAAACATTCGGATAGTGAAATGTTCGGACTACTGAGTACTGAGGACTACTAAAGAGATTAGTTTGGTTACATCTTCCTACCGTTCGGAAACTGTGAGATTCGGATTATCGGTGGCCGGATTATCGCGGCTTGACTGTATATCTTAATATAATTTAAAGAGTAGAGGATGGAATAGTGAGTGGTTAGTGAGTTTGGCTGGTGCAATAAAAAGTCTGGGGTTCAAATCCTGGCAGGTGCTCAGCAACTTTGTATTCTATACGGAACTGTTCTTCATGCAGTAAGGCTTGGCTGGAATAGTACACTGATTTTCAGCACAGTACCGCCCATGGTTTGTTAGTTTCAGCCGATGCTTGCAGGTTTCACCTCAATGCATAGCGATAGGCATTTTAAAAATGGGAAGAAAAAAAAAAGATAGGCATTTTCCCTCCAAAAATACGAGCAACGCATAGCCACAATTGTGTTGCAGGTTTTCTCCCTACAATAATACTAGCAACGTATAACCACAATTGTGTTGCAGGTTTTCTCCCTACAATAATACTAGCAACGTATAACCACAATTGTGTTGCAGGCTTTCTCCTTGCAAGAATACTAGCAACGTATAACCACAATTGTGTTGCAGGCTTTCTCCTTGCAAGAATACTAGCAACGTATAACCACAATTGTGTTGCAGGCTTTCTCCTTGCAAGAATACTAGCAACGTATAACCACAATTGTGTTGCAGGCTTTCTCCTTGCAAGAATACTAGCAACGTATAACCACAATTGTGTTGCAGGCTTTCTCCTTGCAAGAATACTAGCAACGTATAACCACAATTGTGTTGCAGGCTTTCTCCTTGCAAGAATACTAGCAACGTATAACCACAATTGTGTTGCAGGCTTTCTCCCTACAATAATACTAGCAACGTATAACCACAATTGTGTTGCAGGCTTTCTCCTTGCAAGAATACTAGCAACGTATAACCACAATTGTGTTGCAGGCTTTCTCCCTACAATAATACTAGCAACGTATAACCACAATTGTGTTGCAGGCTTTCTCCTTGCAAGAATACTAGCAACGTATAACCACAATTGTGTTGCAGGCTTTCTCCTTGCAAGAATACTAGCAACGTATAACCAGAATTGTGTTGCAGGCTTTCTCCCTACAATAATACTAGCAACGTATAACCACAATTGTGTTGCAGGCTTTCTCCTTGCAAGAATACTAGCAACGTATAACCACAATTGTGTTGCAGGCTTTCTCCCTACAATAATACTAGCAACGTATAACCACAATTGTGTTGCAGGCTTTCTCCTTGCAAGAATACCAAGTGAAAAAAACTGCACATCACCTCACCTAACCTTTCAGCCTGTGACATTAAGACAAATTGTCCTCAGGTAGATGGTGTGTCTCTCTCTTTACCCGGTCACCTTGACCTTGGGACGACACTAATGATTCTATTACCGGTATCTGGTGTCTGTGTTAGTCCATCCCCTCTTATTTTTATCTGTGGATTCAGCAGTGACGTGACATCGTACTTAAGTAATTTCACTATGGAAAATTGTGTATATACCAACTCAAGAGGAGAAGTGTGATGAAGGGGTCTAACCCTAGAAATGTGAAATTACAAATGTGTTGTGTTAGTTCATCCTCTCCTATTTTCCATCTGTGGATTCAGTGGTGACGTGACATTGATGACATCATAGTGAAGTAATTTCACTGAAAAAAATTGTGCATTCACATAATCAACAAGAGAAAAAGTTGACCATCTGAAGATTGAGAACTCAAGTTTCAAATACAACCAGTATATTTTGTTTTTACCTTGTGGATTCAGGGATGATACTGAAGTTTTCCTGGAGCCAGTTTGTTAATATGAGGTTGTATCTTTAAACAGTGTATAAAATAGTAAAAATACGGCCTTTAACTTGGTCAATAGCAGCCCCGATAACTCCCTACTTATACCCCTGGGAAATTTTTTTGACATGTTCACTTTCAAGGTCAAAGGTCAAGGTCACGAGTTCCCAAAACATCCTTGTAAACACGATAACCTAAAAAATATTTGTGCTATCAGGCTCTTATTTGGTGTATATCAACTGTGGAGAAAGGCCAAAATTTGAAAGGTTTTTGCTAAAATATGTCAAAGGTCAAGGTCACAGTGAGGTCACGACTTAAGCATGCTTTTGCAAAAATGCCTTATTTAAATTATTAACACCTTGAATCATTACATGATTGGTTTACACAATGAAAAGTGATCACTGATTGTGTGACCTTGTAAGTCAAACGAAAAGGCTAATCTAGTTTCTGCTGGGGTTGTTAATCGTTCGTGTTTTTTTCCTGTGAGTTTTGCAATATAAATTAACTTAAACATAGTGAATTTTCAGCTGGTTTAATCTGGTTTTATACACTGAATGCTGGAAGTCAACTTTGTCCTGCTTATTTTCTTCGACCTGGTGGCTTCAGTTGCAAGACTAATCATGGAGATTGTCCTGTGTTGGTTCAACCGGAGACAATGTGTTTTTATGAAGTTGTATCTTGAAATCAACTCAGCCCTGCATATTTTGTGGATTCAGTTTCAAGACTGATCATTGAGATTGTCCTGTGGTAGTTTATATGGGGGTGTGTCTTGAAATCAGCTCTGCCTATTTCAGTCGACCTGTTGGCTTCAGCTGCATGACATGTTAGCGATACCACACGAAGGTCGTAGTTTTCAACACAAGTGAGTGTATATATATATATATACCTCTTCAACTACTTTTGTGTTCTACTCGACCCTGTTGTCCTCAGCCCGATGAATTAATTGTAAATGAAGGGCAGTGGATCTCTTGTGAGTCTGATATTTAACCAGGTAGCCTTACAGTCCATAGGTAGGTCAAATGCAGTGGTGAAGTCAGAGGGGCTTCAGGGGGTTCACACCCCCCTCCCCTTTTTGAAAATATTTCCATGTAAATTTGATGGACCCCAAAGGAGAAACTTTTCAATGGGTTCATCCCTCGACATTCAAACAATTCTGGATCCGCCCCTGGAGACATTAGTGTCACACAGTATTATTTTAAAGGGGCAGTAGCACGGTTTTTTTCAAATTTTATTTTTTCAAATTTCCAATTTATAATGATAGTTTATGTCATTTAAATTTATTTTAGAGGGTAAAATATCTTATTACACAAACCAATTATCCGCAGTGGTAAAACGGTGTTGTATATAAAGCAAAAATAGCATGGCGGCCATTTTATTGTGAACACATGTTATTATTTCGAATGACAAAAACAATTCATGAAAATTATGAGTTCATCACCAATGTTTTTGAGCAAGTGTTTAGCCAGAGGCATGTTTGTTGTAATGTAGAGCATTTCACACCCAGAACACGTGTCAGGAATAGCTTCTGATGTATAGTTATAGCCTTGTTTTAGTGGGGCATTTACCATGCTCGATTATAATAAGGGTGTTATATACATTTATTACAGTGTTTTTAGCTCCCCTCTGCTTGTCTCATTTACCTGTCGACTGGGGCAGTCTACCTAGTTAAATATCGTACTCAGAAGAGATATATTACTGTGGAGCCATGTAGATTGGCTATATCCTTGTTCAAACACAGTCGGTCACCTGAGCTCTGTGCACCTTTCACTGTGATGAAGTCAAATGAAATTATACTATAGAAACCGGGGAAAGTGAACACATGTGCATTACAACCAGTGCATTACTCCAGCTGTTTTCAAGAGAGACAACTCCATCTGTTTTAAAGGGATAGTAAGACTGCGTTTTTCTTTCGTGAAGACAACTTTTGAGGCGAAACTGAGATACCCAATTGGTTCATGTACTGGGTATATACATCTGAAATATACGTCAAGTCGTGTTGTGATAGTGCAGATACTGTATTTGCTCTGATAAAACGGAGATCTGAAAGAACAAATTTTTTCCCGTTAAATGTTTTGGAGTGAACCAGATTTCAGTGCAGTACCAGCCATTGATTGCTAGTTCCAGCCAATGCTGGCAGGTTTCACCACAATGCATAACCATGATGCAGGTTTTCTTCCTGTAATAGTACTCATTTCCATGATACAAGTGAAATACTCTGAAGGTAGCGTTAAGCCTAGTCTAACATTTAGACTCTGAAATGAATATTTCGTAAAATTTCAAAATTTGAAAGAAAAAAATATAATAAAAAGGAGCCTCTGAACAATTAAGGGGTCTGGATGACAAACTACGTTAAACCCAAACCACCTCACATGCTCGATGCTACTCAGTTAGATTTCACACTCAGGGGTTGGTTTGTGCAGCAGGAAGTCTCTTGTCTATGGTCTCTTCAGCTATGCATCAGGGTGATGTCATGCTGTAGGAAGATCAGTTTGATTTGATTTAAAGGGGCAGTAGCAAGTTTTTTGCTAAATTTATTTTTTCAAATTTCCCATTTATAATGATAGTTTGTGCCATTGAAATGTACTATAGAGGGTAAAACATCCTATAACACAAACCAATTATCTGTAGTGGTGATAATGGTGTTGCGTATAAAGCAAAAATTGCATGGTGGCCATTTTATTGTGAACACATTTTATTATTTCGAATGACAAAAACGATCCCCATGGCTTTACTGAGCCATGAACTCATTTTTAACTTGATTTTCTAGAGAGAAGGGTGTTTTACGACTGGTGAAATTATTTTTCAAATACATTTCATCGACTTATTTGAGCAAAAAAACGTGCTACTGCCTCTTTAGGTTTGTTTAGATAGAGAATGTTTCATTGCATTAGGGTGAAAGTGGCTTGAATCTTGGGTAGACATGTGTGTTTACACAGTGACAGATGGTGTCTGTACTCATTTCAGTATTTCCTGTTTGGATTTGGGTCAGTCATATCCGTGTACTTGCATCTCTGGACTCATCAGGGTAAGGGTAGAGCTGTCTGGATGTTAGTTTCAACAAGGAGTCACATGACTTTTAGGGTACAGGTAGTTGATGTGTGGATATTTCTTGATGGGTAACTAGTAGGGTCAGTTCAAATCTGTGTACAGGACAGTCTGTGTGTCTTAGCGTGTCCAATTCATATTCTGTATGGAATGGGGATCGAGTCACTTGACTTTGGGGGTAGAGCTGTTTAGATGTTAGTTTCAACAGGGGGGGTCACTTCATTTTAGGGTACCGGTAGTTGATATGTGGATATTTCCTGATGGATTTAGGGTCAGTTCAAATCAGTGTACAGGACAGTCTGTGTGTCTTAGCGTGTTCCATTCATATTCTGTATGGGTATAGATATTGGGTGAGGTTTTTGCTGGAATGGGATCAAGTCACTTTACTTTGATGGTAGTTGAAGTGTGGATATTGGCTGATAGTGCGAGGGTCAGGTCAGATTTGCCTACAGGACAGTCTGCGTCTTTAAGGTGCTCCATACATATTCTGTATGGATATAGATATTGGGTGAGGTTTTTGCTGGAATTAGATCAAGTCACTTGACTTTGGGGGTAGTTGAAGAGTGGATATTGGCTGATGGGGTGAGGGTCAGGTCAGATTTGCCTGCAGCACAGTCTGTGCATCTTAGTGACTGACACCTCCTATACATATCCTGTGTAGATAAAGAGTTTTTAGTTTTGAAATTTAAGTTTGTTCAGGAATCAGGACACTTGAATTGTGGATATTGCCTGACAGGTTATGGGTTATTATCTTAGGGAGCTGACACCTTCCATGCATAACCTGTATAGATACACACATTGTAAGGATATATCCTGGTGGATATTTTGATTATCTTCATACCTGTGTAGTGCACAGAACAGTGTGTATATCTTAGGGGGTGGATACAGATATAAGATGAGGTTTAGCTTGAACTTGGAGTCATTTGAGTTTTAGGCTAGTTTATCTGTGGTTATCAGGGTTATGGGACTGTTAATAATTACAGTCAGTATCAGTTGAATCTGACGTGAGGATGTCAAACAAAAAAGAAATTTGAAAAATCTTTTTTTTTGAGCTATGTATACTTCACTATGCCTTTAACGGTGTTCGCTTCACAGGGAATAGAGAATCTAATGTACTAAAAGGATTGATATATGAAATCAGTCTGTAGGGAATCGTTCGGACCACATTATATATATGGAGGGAATTGTGCATCAAGTAAGGCTCTGATGCCTGCATCTCTGTTTTGACATGTCGGAGCTGGGTCGATAGCCACAGGTATTGAGTGAATTCGCTCGGGTGTGTGGGGCTACTTGACCCCGTGTACGTTTACATGTGTCAGTATGTCTGGAGGGCCATGGTGATCACCCCAGACTTCCGTCTATAGCAGGTGCTTCAGGGGACTGTGTTCGGGGAAACTTAGTTGCTGTGATTATCTCACCACACTGTTCTTGCGTCGGTAGGTTGTTCTGTCCTGGTGTCGGTAGGTTGTTGTCTGTGATTGCAGTGTTGTTACCCAGGTGCGAGACAAGGTCGATGGATATTGAGTGGATAAATTCACCTGGGTGTGAGGCAATGTAGATAGATATTGAGTGGAGTAATTCACCTGGGTGTGTCTGGATCTAGGCAGGTCTGTGTGCCTGTGAGGATTTGTTGTTTGAGAATCTCTACACTGTCCACACTCTCATCCGTGGTTGAGTTGCTCTGATGTCTCTCCATTGTCCCGGGGTTTCGGTGAAATCACTCGAGTGTGTCCGTATAGTGCTCCTCCTGTGTCGGTATGAATCTTCATCTGTTGATTTTGTGTCACTTTTGTACTTATCATCTAGCTGTGACAATGTTCCTATGTTTTGTGAATAAGTCCAATGTCCCACATTTTCGGTGAAGTCGCTCACGTGTGTCCCAATAGTCCTTACAGGAGTTCCGATTTTGAGTTTTTGTGTGAGATTTTCATCTGTTGATTTTGTGTCACTTTTGTAGTTATCATCTAGCTGTGACAATGTTCCTATGTTTTGTGAATAAGTCCAATGTCCCACATTTTCGGTGAAGTCGCTCACGTGTGTCCCAATAGTCCTTACAGGAGTTCCGATTTTGAGTTTTTGTGTTAGATTTTCATCTGTTGATTTTGTGTCACTTGTGTAGTTATCATCTAGCTGTGACAATGTTCCTATGTTTTGTGAATAGGTCCCACGTCCAACATTTTCGGTGAAGTGACTCAGGTGTGTCCATAGAGTCCTTACAGGAGTTTCGATTTTGAGTTTTTGTGTGAGATTTTCATCTGTTGATTTTGTGTCACTTCTGTTGTTATCATCTAGCTGTTTTGTGAATAGGTCAGCTCGGGTGTGCCCAGACACCATGTCCTATATCATGTAGTATCTGATCTGTTTCAGTGTCACGGTGTCGCAAGTCTGTAAATGTATGTTGTGTTGGTTATCATCTGTGATGCTATTGCTCTCTCATATCTCTGGTTGTCTGTCCCCTCCTCTCCTCCCCTTTTAGTAATTGAAAAACCACTATTTAAAAATTTCTGGTTAAGGTCCGTCTTTAAACTCCCTTGTACTGTTACAGTATGCTGTCATCTACTTATGCGTTATAATTATAGCTTCGTTGTTCTCTACACCTGTCGTGTCTCCACATCCTTAGCTTGTGAGTAGATCAAGTTGCTCTGTTGTTCTAATAGGCCGATGTAAGCACAGGTATGCGCGAGGCTGTTCAGGTTTGTCTGTATATCTCTGTCTCCGTGTCTAGGGTGGGGACACTTGTTGCACTAGTCTGCATATTTCTGTCCTCAGGTGACGAAATGCATTTTGCTGCAAAGGTGAATCCAGATATTTTGAAAGGGTGGGGGGGATCGAACCCCCTGAACACCCCTCTTGATCATGGGGGTTCACTTGCTGAATAGTGTGAGACTCACCTTGGGAGTCAATCAATTTACATGCAAATGATTTTGAAAGGGGAGTAATCGAAACCCCTGTGTGTTGTTTTGTTTTTCAATAAGATATTCAGTGGGGTTGCTCGAGTTTGACCAGATAACTTTACCGGTGTGTCATTATTGAATCGTCTGCCCCTTTGTGTTAATGTGTCTTCGTTTGTGGACCTGTTCTCTGTCTTTTCATCGATTTGTCTCTAGGTTGTTATAGATTTTATTGCATGGTTGTTCATGTAGATCGACATCAGTGCAGGTAATGAATGACTGTAGCTACTCGAGCATATCTGGATATCTCAACATATGTGTTGGTATGTGTCCGTATCTTCCCATCTTTTTTTGTCATCGCTATATGCACCTGTCTTATCTCTTTGCATAGGTTTGTCTTTAAAGGGGCAGTAGCACATTTTTTTCGCTCAAATAAGTTGATGAAATGTATTTGAAATAATGTCACCAATAGAAATTTAAAACAACCTTCTTTCTTCAGAAAATCATGTTAAAAAATTGGTGTACGTGGTAAGGCCATTAGAATCGTTTTTGTCATTCGAAATAATAAAAGGTGTTCACGTTAAATGGCTGCCATGCAATTTCACTGTTATTACCACTATGGATAATTGGTTTATGTTATAAGATGTTTTACCCTCAAAAGTAAATATATTATGACATAAGCAACGATTATAAATGGGGAAAAAAAATTAAATTTACAAAAAAAATTTTGAGCCCCTTTACATGTAATGAATTCATTAAGTTGTTTCGTCCTCTGATACCTCCTTAGGTTCAGTCACTAGTCCCAATGGGTAGTGATTTGATTATGTTAATTTCAATCTGTCTGAACGCTAGGTGAGCTTTGTAAATCATAAACCAGGTGTTCTCTCTGAAAAAAGTATTTTCCCGGAAAATATCAGCATTTTATTAAATATTGAAAAGGAGACTATGTGAAATGGAATTCCTTTTCAAAATTGTTTTCAGATCTAAGAATCACTGCCAACAGGCTTCAAATTGAAATTGCTGATCAGGGATTGGGAAAGACACCTTTGACAATGGGTCATTTTTAGGGCTTTTAGTCATTTTCAGAATTTCAAATGGGCCATTCCCCTTTGAAGCAATAGTAAAATTTAAAATTTTAATCGGCCATTTTTTCATCCAGTGTGCAAAATGGCCCATGGCCCCTGCCTTTCCCAATCCCTGCCTGATTCAGCTTTCCGGAATCAAATATTCAAAGCAAAAGTATGATACGATATGAATGTTTGGAAATGTAATTTAGACTACCATTATTTTCACTGCCCTGGATGATTGTAAGCATTTTCCATGAAGTAATTAGGTATTGACATTCTGATAATTGTGATGCATAAATAGACTTAATTAGATTAATGTTATGAATCAACAGGGATAAAGTGCTTTTTGTTGTCTCGGGTTTGGTCGTCATGGTTATTTGAAGAGAACAGCGGACAGGAAGTCGAAGTGTGTTGTGAATTAAGTATTCGCGACAAAAGGGAAGATATTTGATGTGGGTAGTTTGTGGTTGTGGAATCCTCTTTTTATTGTTTGTTTAGATTTTCTCGTGTGTGGCCATCATTGAAGATTAGAAATAATGGGCATGTTGTTTTGTTAAAGGAAATGTTTAAAGAATCACTGTGTTGTTTAGCAAGTGAATAACTCCAGCTGCTTAACGAATATTGTAACTGTTTGTTTTGTTTAAGGGTTTTATATAGCGATAACTAAAATGCATGATGGCCGTTCCCCGTAACCCTGTTTACCAGGAATATTTCCAGTTGGTTTAGGAATATTGTGACTATTCTGTGGCTAAGGGTTTTGTTCCATTGTTACTTCAGAAGAGGTTATAGAGGTGTCATCAATGCAAGATGGCCGTTCCTCGTTAACAGACATAACCAGGAACACTTCCAGTCGGTTTAGGAATATTGTGACTGTTCAGTGGCTAAGGGTTTTGTTCGGGACTTCTGCAAAAGTTATAGCAATATCATCAATGCAAGATGGCCGTTCCCCTTTTACCATGTTTAACAGAAATATTTCAAGTTGGTTTAGGAATATTGTGACTTTTCGGTGGCTCCGGGTTTTGTTCGGTACTTCTACAAAATTTATAGCGATATCATCATGCAAGATGGCCGTTTCCGTTTTACCAGGAATATTTCCAGCAGTTTTAGGAATGCTGTGACTTTTTGGTGGCTAAGGGTTTTGTTCCATTGTTACTTCAGCAGAATTTAAAGCAATATTTCCAGTCGGTTTGGAATAATGTTACTGCTCGGTGATAAGGGTTTTGTTCCATTGTTACTTCAGCAGAATTTAAAGTGACATCATCAATGCAAGATGGCCGTTTCCCATTGACCTCCGTTACCAGGAATATTTCCAGCGGGTCGTCAAGGTAACGATGAAGAAGAGACATGAAGGGAAGTCGTATACCCATAGCTCAGTGGCGAGCTCAGAGGAGGAAGCAGCAATATCTGTTTTTCGTTTTGTCCGTTTTCATATTGGCGAGTTTCTCCACTTTCTTCAACTACAGCTTCATGGACAAGAGCTTTGTCGCAAAGGACAAAATCTCACTCAAATTCATGGTGAGTGATAGCGAACACCAAACTAGTTTTCTTTCTTCATTTAAAGCAGTTACGACTAGGGCTGAGTATCATAGGAAATCTCACGATACGATATGTATGACGATACAGACACGCGATACAAAATGTATCACGATACATTGTTTAAAATATAATTTCTTTCATATTTTGTGAAATTTTCAAGATGGTGGAAATTTTTTTGTTATGAGATGATCGAAAAACAAAGATTAAAACAGTTTTTTTTCTTTCTAAAAACAGTTATTTATAAATCAGATAGCTTCATGCTTACTGTAGTTACTGTTACTGCACAACACTAGCTGGTTTTATAGTGTTCACTTAGTTTTTCTTTTCATTTTTAAGTAAGTGAAATCTTTTTTTAGTGTATCACGATACAGGAAGCTCACGATACAATAATCACGATTTCTCAAGCTACGATTGTATTGTAGGTATCGATGAATCGTTAAGTCCTAGTTACGACCAAATCTTCCAGAATTTGAACTGAACTGACTCCATTGTTCGGTTGGACAAAATAACTCCTTATTGACGTATGATAAGATAAGAGTGCTGTACGAGAAAATAAATTGCGATAAGATTTTTCTTACATTGGCACCTGTCTATCGGCAAAGAACAATGTCAGTTCTTGTGTTGCCCTCAGCACCCAGTGAAGATAAGCTCTTATCATATTTAGGACATTATATATTATAAGATATTCAAGAAAGCACCAATATACATGTATATTTGGAGTCCAAGTATTTCTGCATTTTTTTCATTTTCTTCATTTTCTTCAGTTCTAGGTGAAATATAAGGGTCTTGTCTTGAAGGGGTTCCTTAGGGTTCTCATTAGCATCAAAATCTACAATGTTTACATTATGACAGGTTATAACTACAGACTACTGTATATTACTGTGTATAAGAGAACTTTTTATACCAGAAAATATGGTGTCAAAGAAGGGGGTCGTCTTATACACAGGGGCTATGTTTCAGAAGCAGAAATTCTGAACTACCGGTATATCTTGATAGAAAAATATAAAAAAGCCACACATTTTGTTTTGCATATATAACCACTAGGGATGTACCCATCATTCAAGTTATCAAGTTATCGATTGTTTGTTTGTGGTTTGTCAATCAATAATTGCCTGTGAAATTTCTA
Source organism: Gibbula magus (assembly GCA_936450465.1). Taxonomy (NCBI): domain Eukaryota; kingdom Metazoa; phylum Mollusca; class Gastropoda; order Trochida; family Trochidae; genus Gibbula; species Gibbula magus. The sequence goes on from OW388302.1 coordinate 62,148,630, forward strand.
ACATGATAAAACGTTTTTTTTAAAATACATAGCAAATTATTCTGGAGAACATGAAATGCTTTGGAAATGCCGTTATGCAATAATATAAGCCATACAAAAGATAATAAATGTGTCAATCTTTATAAAAGATCGATGGCTGGCCTTAATAATCAGTTAATTTTTAATGATCAATTCCCAATACTAAGAACCACCAATGTTTTCCCCAATGCCCTATCGGTTGCTATGCAAGCCAAGGGCAGATAACTCTAATCCGACTGCTTACCAATCTTTTAGATGCTTATATTGAAGATCAAAGCTTCAACTTGAATAAAAAGATCTTCTTCATTGATATTTTGTTTGAATGGGACACACCTTGTAATTAGGCAATACCCAACACTTATTTCTTGAAGATTTCCTAGAGGATATATGGTACTTATTTAATTGCTAGTTTGTGAATCCAGTTCATAATTCATTCAACAAAATAAGCGACTGTCAGGCATATTAAAAATTTATGTATACTTTGATTTGTTCTTTTTAGAAAAATAAAATGAAAATATAGTCACTTAATGAAAGTGTCACAAACTCTGTTTACTGTTCATGTTTAACAGTTTTGTTTTAGTCAAAAAGGGCGCATGCACAAAAATTTACGTCAAAACTTGGTGCCACCTGTCAACAAATGTTCCCAAATATTTGTGGTTTGTGAAGAACTTGTATGTCAAATGCACAGGTAGCACGAGTTTCTTACTGAAATGAAATGCTCTCAAAAGCTATAAATACGTGTTACCAATGGCTACATAATACTCCTGAATCAATAAAAAGAGTTCCAAAACAAATGTACATGATTTGGTTAAGGTATGCGAGTCCATTTCCCATCGAGCAGCCATTTTGATGTGTTCTTATGTGTTGTTGATGCCGTAGATGAATGTTTTTTGCCATATAAAAGGATACATGAATATTGTAAATGGCTATAGTTGAGTACCGGTAACACTGTTCGGGATTACGTATAAATTGTTACTAATATATATTACACCAAGTATTTACATTTATGTTTTGACCTGACCACACCTCTTACATGTTTAAACGAAAATTCTGATTCAACATTCAAAATAGTTAAGTATTCTGCAGGACAATAGTAAATTCTGGAGATGTCCTGCACATAAATACATTTTCTGTGTATGTTTATCCAAGCGTTATTTCTGTGATTGATCTGCCTCCTAGATCACACAGAATCCAGGCGGGCCTGACACACTCTCACTGTCTCTGTCTCGGTATATACATACATACATACATACATACATACATACATACATACATACATACATACAATGTCTAGACTGAGATTCTTCAGGGCTAGGGTTTGTGCATCATAATTGAGAATAATCTATTTCAATCTTAATCATTAAACAATATAATCTCTGATGAGCTACAGAGCCCATGGCCCTATTTTGTAGATGGCTTTGTACCCAGATATCTTTGTAAATACACGAAACAAAAATGATTTCTTTTATTACAGCAAACACTAGAGAGAATCAATGGTAATGCGTAAAGCATATTAATGAAGATGACGATGCAGGCTTAAAGTAAAAAAAAATTTCAAGGACCGTATACACACACGTAACATATTATTCTTTGGAGCCAAAGAATAGAGGCAAAATCAATATAAGCCGAAAACTGTTTTAACTAGCTATTATTCAATACCATTTTGAAGCATTTGTGATGAATAAAAGTTATATTTGGTGAAGAAATATTTAGTGGACCGCAAATTTTGTCAAGGAGCATGGGTGCTACCAATCAACCAACTTACAGAGAGAAGAGTGACAAATTAGGAAGGAAATTCTCCCAAATCAGGAGCTATATCTTGTTTGAAACTAACAACCATAAGATATATAGTCAGAGAATACTAAACGACGTCCCGTTTAATAACATATTTATGAAACGAGTGAGTGGTTTGGTATTTAACGAGCGAAATGAGTAAGATACCGATACCATTCATAAGTTTCATAAATATGCTATTAAATGGGACCGAGTTTAATATTTCGTTTATACTCGCTGATTAAGTGGCACAAAGTCCTCAATAAATGGGACAAACTTCATTGCGATCGCGGCGCTGCTATTGTAACGTCATGTTTTAACAATTTTGGCGTCATGTCAATCGGCAACACGCAATGTTATTAGACAATTTATTAAACTGCGATATCTTCAACGGGCGAGTAATAAAAAACATTACATCTGTTCAGAACCTCAATCGTACTGTCTTGATGACAAATAACATTCTTTAATATACTTTCGTGCTCAAAGTTACCTGTTTGATTGTTATTCTTAGAATTTATAATAATGGATATTTCCTTTAACTGCTTATTGTTTTTTAAAAAGTAAAATATCAGGAAATTATTAACAGGTTTTCTTATATTTTGACATTAATATTGTATCGAAAATATGTTGTGATAATACTATTACGACCACGTGTTACGTTCTTCATAGGTTTTCAAATCGACTTGCTGATTGGTTGACTTCCTCTTTCTTGGCCAATGAAAAGGCTTGTAACAAATATCTCTCTACACGTAAACACATGCAGCAAAAGTTGTTGTCTGAATGTTTGCTATTCAATGAGAATAATAATTATGCCATCTGATTAAAACAAACAACAAACACCGTAAGTGAGCCGTAATTTCTTTTATCATACAGTTTTATTAAGACCCAGATATATCCTGTATAAGTCATTAAAAAAACAGGCAAGTCATCAGACTTTTCTTTATTTTTTATGGTACGTCAAAGCTTCAATCTCGTACGTCAGTGACCTCGGACTTACAGATTTTTTAACCCCTGCTGTTAAAATCTTATGTTACAGCAAGCACTGGATGGCATCGAAGTGAAGATCCAACGAATCGAGGACGACATCGTTAAAAACCACGAAACAATCAAAGAAATCAAGGACACTGTTGGAAAGATTGCAAAAGGAGATAGATCGGGCATCGACAAACTCAAATTTGTCTTCAATCTAGATAACGCACATAACGAAGGAAATGGACAAGTGGGTGGGGCCAAACCAGAAGGGGGCGGAGCCAAGGGCCGAAGGGGCGTGGTTCACATGGAAGCTTTGCCCCCAGGAGAGAGGAAGAAGGAGGAGAAATACGAAGTCCAGGCTCGTGGAGTTCAGACGGTGTCGCAGGACACGTGTACTTGGTCCGATAAACCTGCACCTGCTGATTTTCAGGTGGGTGAGCTTCTCCTCTGTCAATATTGTTTTTTCACAATAACTCTTCCCTTTACACAATAGCTCTTGATTTGCCTTCTCAAGTGTTGAATACAATCAAGTGCCACCCATCTTGAGTCAAGACCACACTTGCAGATTTTTCTACAATGACTCGGGGGTTGGGCGTCTGAAGCACTATGGGTAATGAAAATTTCTTTTGAGTTTCACGTACATATTATGAATCAAATATTACTTTTTAGCTCCTCAGGTCTACAAGGAAAGATGGGCTTATGTATTGGGCCGTCGGCCATCGTCTGTCGTCAGGGGGGTTAGAACATATTTGATCAAATTAACATTAATCAATCCAATATAAGCAGTTATCCAATGATTTTATTACATGTATTGTTATTATGATACTATATTTACTATTCCGGGGTTCGAATTCTGCCAGGGGCACAGCAACTTTGTCTGCAGTAGAAAACTGTTCTACATGCAGTAAGGTTTGAGTGCAATGCTACACTGAATTTCAGCGTAGTACCCCACCCATGGTTCACTAGTTCCAGCCGAAATAAGTGATAAGTGAATTTCAAGTGAAATACTTTTGAAAGTGGCGTTAAAACCCAGCTCACCTCACCTCATCTGTATCAGTTTTTTTATCTCCTGCACAATGGTTGGTGGTGATTAAACAATAATGATGAATTATCCCAATTCCGATTCTTGTGATTGTGTAAATAATCGTAAATCATAATCATAACAGACTATGCAAAGCAGCCCATGTTAAAGTGAAAGCCTGGACTAATGCGGGGTAAAACAAAAGACGCCCGAGCTGTCTATCGGAGCTTACATTAGCTCTCACAAACCTCATTGCTTGTAAACATGCGTAACGGCAAGGGGGTGGGAATGAGTTTATTTGTTTCATACAGGGTTTGCTAACTATACATCAATACTGATTCGAGGATACCATTTATACCCATTATCATAGATAATGTCCATAATGAAGTTCACTATGGAGCGAGGAATTATACACTGTACGCCATTAGTCATAGTCTTTTCATTATCAAAGACTATCAAACCATGTAGACAGGTTTGTTGGGATGACCGCAAATCTCATGTTACAAGCTTGACATCAGATGGAATATAACAAGGAATATAGCTAGAGAGAATTCAATGTGTTTACCGATTAATAAATTGAAGATAGGAATTAAAACTGTGTATAAATATAAAATTTTCCCGGTCTGAAATGTTTGGCTATCAGGTTAGTTTTCCTACTCGGTTTGTCTCAAAACAGACTTGCCGCTTGGAGATGTGTTGGTGACATTGGTTTCAAAATCAGAGAACAATGTAAACTATCACAGGTGATGTGAGTTGATGGTACACTGGGGGTACACTTTTCAAATTTTACCTCTTGTTGACAAGCTTGTAGGAGCAGTGGTATATAGATATGTTGAATAGCTTCACATAAACCTTTCTGTTTTGTTCTCAGATGCAGCAGATATTTGAAATCCTCCCGTTCGACAACCCCGACGGTGGAGTGTGGAAGCAGGGATGGGACGTGACCTACGACCTGTCTCAGTGGTCGCCTAGAAACAAGCTGCAGGTCTTTGTGGTGCCACACTCTCACACTGATCCAGGTAGGTTAACATCTTAGTTATACCCCCATACTTAATAACATAAGTGGTATATAGAGCTCATTCTGTCCATATGTTAACAGAACATGTTGGTCACAGGATCATTTGTACAGTTGTTAAAATTCGGTAAGAGAATGAGTACATCTCCTAATCAGTTTTATTACCTACAAAGGCAAACATATTAGGGTTCATATTTTCCATACAATCATGAATGCTCTAGGGCAAAATATCACTTTGTCATGGTGACGTGACGTCATAAACAATGCTATTACAGCGCTCTTTGTCTATGACGTTGCGTTCAAAATGTGGTGACGGCGGGTTGCCAGCCTATGGTTGAAAGCTGATTTTATCATGTTTTCATTAATTTCTAATGATTAATTAATTTCTCGGTAATAGACAGAATATTATATTTGTGTCTATGTCATACTATGTTTACGACACTCTGTATATCGGTATATCCCTCGCTCTCGCTCAGGAAATACTAATATTCAGGCACTCGTTTATCCGAATATTATGACTACCTATTAATGAAGGTTGGAAGTCCTTCTTTCAAGTTAGCGCGTTCGGCTTCGGATCAAGAGGTCCGGGGTTCGAATCCCGCCAGGTTCGAATTCCCTAGTTCCAGCCGATGCTTGCAGGTTTCACTGCAATGCATAGCCACATGGCATTGCGGGCTTTCTCCCTGCTATAATAATAGCAGCCATGATATAAATGAAATACTCTTGAAAGCAGCTTTAACCCCGAACTCACTCACTTACTATATAAACACCAACCTCACCTCACCTTCTTTCAAGTCTTGTGATTCAATGTTTGTCTCTGTGTAGGCTGGATAAAGACGTTTGACGACTACTACCGGCAGCAGACGAAGCACATCTTCGAGAACATGCTGGTGAAGCTGGAGGAGGACCAGCGGCGACGCTTCATCTACGCCGAGATGTCCTTCTTCTCCAAGTGGTGGGACGAGATCGATCAGGGCAAGAGGGACAGAGTCAAGAAGTGAGACGCTTTCTAATTAGTCAGTCTACTCACTTCTTAAAGGGAAACATGTAACCATAGATTTTTTTTTTTTATGGGGCGAGATCGATCAGGGGACAAAGGACAGACTTATTCTTAAGTCAATCTTGAGTGAATGTTTTTGGGTAAAAAAACCAAGTAAGTAAATACAAACAAAGATGTCCTTCTTCTCCAAGTGTTGGGACGAGATCGATCAGGGGAAGAGCATCCTCGGTAACCCATGGTTTTTATATATGCTCCGTTACTCTCCACTATATCACCCATGGAAAACTCTGTCAGCGAAATCTGTACTAAAATTACCCGCCCTTGGCCGGCGTGACGAAGTCAATAACCAAGGAAAATACTCAATACGACAAGGGGGAAATGGTCAAGGGAAGATAACCGGTGATGGATGGCTAACAAAATGACCTCGCATGCTTTGCAACGAAGTGATATGAATTGTCATTGGCTCGCAGGTCCAAACTGTGTGGCGGTTTGATTGGCTCACGCTGGCCAAGGGCGGGTAATTTGAGTACAGATTTCTCTGATGAAATTTCCCATGGGGTGATATAGTGGAGAGAAACGGAGCATATATAAAACCCTTGGTAACCGAGGATTGGGGAAGAGAGACAGAATCAAGAAGTGAGCTTGCTCATTGGTCGGCTCAGTTTACTGAGGGAAAAAATGGAATTTAATAAATATATGAATCGACTTGTTTCATTTCCAAATGGTAGGACGAAATTGATCTGGGCCTCCTTTCACAAAGCTACCTTTACTAAGGTTAACCTTATCTCCCATCCTTTAACCTTAAGGTTACCTTAGTGACTTACGATCACCTTAGTGCTTTGTGAAAGGGGGCCCAGAGCAAGAGTGACAGAGTCAAGAAGTGAGACGCATGCTAATTTGGGGCTTGAATGTAACTGCTTCTTTTCACTAACTTGATACATACAGCTCTGTGGTAAGGCTCGAGCGAATAAGTCCTTCAGAAGATGATTACCTGACGTTGTCAGATTTAGTTAAGAGGCGAGCAGCTTGCTCATTAGACTAACATTTAGTCTCAGAAATTTTTTTTTGTCACGAAAACACCATTTTACAAACTAAAGGTGCCTTAATTTCTGAGTAATCTAGACTTGCTATAATTTTCTAGACTGGGTTGGTCGTCAATTGAAGATTTTGCTCTAGGGTCTGGATGACAGAGTACTTGCTCATAGGTCCATAGGTCTTGTTAGTTTTCTATGGTCCAAAAGAAATTTAATAAATGTGAGCATACATTTGGATCTTCTCCAAATCCTGGGAAAATTAAAGTTACAATCCTTTTCAAGCACTAATAGAATGAGGATGTATTGTGGAAATAACATTTTAGGGAAACATTCAGTTGTTTAATTTGTCCATCCCGTGAACCAATCTCTGATCAATTGTTACCTCACATTCTTACATTGGCAAACATTAGGTGTAGGCTGAGATGAGTTAATGAAATGATATCCAGACATGTTTAACCACCTAATGTCAATTATCTACCCATTTTGTCCAACAGACTACTGGACAGCGGCCAGTTTGAGATAGTGACCGGTGGATGGGTGATGACAGACGAAGCCAACGCTCACTACTTCGCGATGGTGGATCAGCTGATCGAGGGACACGAGTGGCTCCGCGGCACTCTAGGTTAGTTACATGATCTCTCGCAGCGTAATATCTATCTTGTCCGTCTAAAATTCTATGTTTTTATCATTGTTGTTGAATGTTTTTATCATTGTTGTTGAATGTTTTTATCATTGTTGTTGAATGTTTTTATCATTGTTGTTGATATAAGTTTCACGCTTACAGTCATTTGTAACATAATCTCACGCAACATAGCACGTCTCTTGTCTCAAATTCGAGGTACAGTCAAGCCGCGATAATCCGGCCACCGATAATCCGAATCTCGCAGTTTTCGAACGGTAGGAAGATGTAACCAAACTAATCTCTTTAGTAGTCCTCAGTACTCAGTAGTCCGAACATTTCAGTATCCGAACGTTTTTGATGAAAAACGGAAGCGTTCGGATTATCAAGGCCTGACTGTATTTATCATAATATATCTTCTTGACACTTGTGCTTCTGAAATACTTAATACTAATACTTTCTACCACAAAATATCCTCAGTCTCATTAAAATAAGATTTGATGAAACTGAGTTTATGATAATGATCATAGTTAGCAGTTATCTTTTATGTTGTTAGTTTAGTTGTTGATGTAAGTTTTACGCTTACTGACATTCGTACTGTTGCATTTGCAGATGTGAAGCCTCAGTCAGGCTGGGCGGTCGACCCATTCGGCTACTCCTCAACAATGGCGTACCTGCTGAAGCGGACGGGGATGAAGAACATGCTGATTCAGCGAGTCCACTACGCCGTGAAGAAGTACCTCGCCAAGCGGAAGGCCATGGAGTTCATGTGGAGGCAACAATGGGGTAGGTACTCTCGTCAATCGTGTGATTACTTTGTGTTACTTTAACAGAGTCAATATGTTCGATACATGCACATGCCACGTTTCAACATGAGTTCCCTTATTGTGCATGTGTTGTCTGTGATGTCTTTTTAGCTCATCTGGCCTGAAAGGCCCGATGGGCTTATGGCATGGGACGGCGTCCGTCCGTCCGTCCGTCTGTCTGTCCGTCCGTCCGTCCGTCCGTCCGTCCGTCGTACCGTCCGTCCGTCCGTCCGTCCGTCCGTCCGTAAACTTTTCGCTTTTTCGACTTCTTCTCCAGAACCAATGACTCCAGAGAGCTGAAATTTAATGTACAGACTCCTTGGCTGAAGGGGATACTAAATTGTAAATTTGGTGACCCTGTGACCCCAAATGTGGGTCACAGGGGTCATAACCTTAAAAGCTATTTTCATCTTCTTCTCCAGAACCAATGACTCCAGAGAGCTGAAATTTTATGTACAGACTCCTTGGCTGAAAGGGATTCTAAATTGTAGATTTGGTGACCCTGTGACCCCAAGTGTGGCTCACAGGGGTCATTACCTAAAAAAAACTATTTTCATCATCTTCTCCAGTCCCAATGAATGTAGAGAGCTGAAATTTTATGTACATACTCCTTGACTGAAGGGGATTCTAAATTGTAAATTTGGTGACAGTGAGACTCCAAATATTGGGTCACAGAGGCAATGACCTAAAATGCTATTTTCATCTTCATCTCCAGTCCCAATGGCTCAAGCGAGCTGAAATTTTATGTACAGACTCCTTGGCTGTAAGGGATTCTAAATTGTAAATTTGGTGAGTCTGTGACCCCAAATATGGGTCACAGAGATCATAACCTAAAAGCCTATTTCAGTTTACAGCATCTTTCTGAGATTATATGTGCACTTCAATCAGTAATTAGGTAAGGGAGGTAATTTTAAAGAAAACAGCTGAGTTAAAGGCATTTCATCTTTCTGATGTGAGAGTTCTAACATGTGCTTTGAGAATATAATATGTCTGATGAAAAAGAGATATTGAGAATTAAAAACTTAGAATTGGAGGTCTAACAAAAATTATAAGTCATATTTTATCTTTGTCTCACATTTCACATATGAGTAATTATTTGTATTTTGCAAGTGAATTTGCTGATAAAGGTACACAAGTCTAAAAGTATTCTAAAGACTTAATACAGAATCTTTTATTAAATCTAATATTATGTTCTTTGTAATTTAAGAGTAAATAATGGAGTTTTTTAATATCTCATGATATTGTGTAATTATTTGGAGAATTAATTAATTAATTATTGAGAATTTCCAGTACGAGTCAATTTGGTATACCTTATTTATATCATATTTTATACTTTATAACTGATTTAGTTTTCTATTAACTTTGCAGTTAATTTTATTCAATAGGAACAAGAAATGAGATAGATGTCTACATCATGGACATGTTTAATGTGAATCTATTTGAAATGAGAACTATTGAATACCCTTTGAAGGAATAACTTGAAGAGGAATTAATTTTTTTCATTTTACATGAGATATGTGAACTGAATATGAACAGTGATGACTGGTGATAACATAGGACTATAAAAGAAGTAGCTATATGAGATTGTGACATCACACCTATTTTCATCATCTTCTCCAGTACAGAAAAATAATTAATTGTAGGAAAAACTGCATCTAACATATAAATTTTACTGGCTGTGAGTCCAGTGTCTGCATGTTATGTAATTGCATTGTGTTGACCTCTTCCTGGCAGAAGAATGAAAACTGATAGTTACACAGAGGTTTCAGGTTACTTCAAACTTCTGTGCAGCACTGTGTTATCATAGACTGTGCGTGAGACTGCTTTAGTCTTCCACTGACTCTAAAAAAGATTCTTTTTCAGAAGGGATCCTCCTTGGGGTACATATAGCATAAAAATCCTTATTTTTAACTTGATGACAGATTGTAACTTAATTTTTAGCTCATCAGGCCTGAAAGGCCCGATGGGCTTATGGCATGGCATGGTGTCCGGCGTCCGTCCATCCGTCCATCCGTCCATCCGTCCATCCGTCCATCCGTCCGTCCGTCCATCCGTCCATCCGTCCATCCGTAAACTTTTCGCTTTTTCGACTTCTTCTCCAGAACCAATGATTCCACAGAGCTGAAATTTTATGTGCAGACTCCTTGGCCAATGGGGATTCTAAATTGTAGATTTCGTGACCCCATGACCCCAAATGGGGTCACAGGGGTCACATCCTTAAAAACCTATTTTCATCTTCTTCTTCAGTTCCAAAAGGTCTAGAGAGCTGAAAAGTTGTGTGCAGACTCCTTGGCCAATGGGGATTCTAAATTGTAGATTTCGTGACCCCATGACCCCAAATGGGGTCACAGGGGTCACATCCTTAAAAACCTATTTTCATCTTCTTCTCGAGTTCCAAAAGGTCTAGAGAGCTGAAAAGTTGTGTGCAGACTCCTTGGCCAATGGGGATTCTAAATTGTAGATTTCGTGACCCTGTGACCCCAAATGGGGTCACCGGGGTCACATCCTTAAAAACTTATTTTCATCTTCTTCTCCAGTTCCAAAAGGTCTAGAGAGCTGAAAAGTTGTGTGCAGACTCCTTGGCCAGTGGGGATTCTAAATTGTAGATTCCGTGATCCTGTGACCCCAAATGGGGTCACCGGGGTCACATCCTTAAAAACTTATTTTCATCTTCTTCTCTAGTTCCAAAAGGTCTAGAGAGCTGAAAAGTTGTGTGCAGACTCCTTGGCCAATGGGGATTCTAAATTGTAGATTTCGTGACCCTGTGACCCCAAATGGGGTCACCGGGGTCACATCCTTAAAAACTTATTTTCATCTTCTTCTCCAGTTTCAAAAGGTCTAGAGAGCTGAAAAGTTGTGTGCAGACTCCTTGGCCAATGGGGATTCTAAATTGTAGATTTTGTGACCCTGTGACCCCAAATGGGGTCACCGGGGTCACATCCTTAAAAACTTATTTTCATCTTCTTCTCCAGTTCCAAAAGGTCTAGAGAGCTGAAAAGTTGTGTGCAGACTCCTTGGCCAATGGGGATTCTAAATTGTAGATTTCGTGACCCCATGACCCCAAATGGGGTTTCATGGGTCACATCCTTAAAAACCTATTTTCAACTTCTTCTTCAGTTCCAAAAGGTCTAGAGAGCTGAAAAGTTGTGTGCAGACTCCTTGGCCAGTGGGGATTCTAAATTGTAGATTTCGTGACCCCATGACCCCAAATGGGGTTTCATGGATCACATCCTTAAAAACCTATTTTCAACTTCTTCTCCAGTTCCAAAAGGTCTAGAGAGCTGAAAAGTTGTGTACAGACTCCTTGGCAAATGGGGATTCTAAATTGTAGATTTCGTGACCCCATGACCCCAAATGGGGTCACAGGGGTCACATCCTTAAAAACCTATTTTCATCTTCTTCTCGCGTTCCAAAAGGTCTAGAGAGCTGAAAAGTTGTGTGCAGACTCCTTGACCAATGGGGATTCTAAATTGTAGATTTCGTGACCCTGTGACCCCAAATGGGGTCACCGGGGTCACATCCTTAAAAACCTATTTTCATCTTCTTTTCCAGTTCCAAAAGGTCTAGAGAGCTGAAAAGTTGTGTGCAGACTCCTTGGCCAATGGGGATTCTTAATTGTAGATTTCGTGACCCCGTGACCCCAAATGGGGTCACAGGGGTCACATCCTTAAAAACCTATTTTCAACTTCTTCTTCAGTTCCAAAAGGTCTAGAGAGCTGAAAAGTTGTGTGCAGACTCCTTGGCCAATGGGGATTCTAAATTGTAGATATCGTGACCCCATGACCCCAAATGGGGTCACAGGGGTCACATCCTTAAAAACCTATTTTCATCTTCTTCTCGAGTTCCAAAAGGTCTAGAGAGCTGAAAAGTTGTGTGCAGACTCCTTGGCCAATGGGGATTCTAAATTGTAGATTTCGTGACCCCGTGACCGCAAATGGGGTCACCGGAGTCACATCCTTAAAAACCTATTTTCATCTTCTTTTCCAGTTCCAAAAGGTCTAGAGAGCTGAAAAGTTGTGTGCAGACTCCTTGGCCAATGGGGATTCTTAATTGTAGATTTCGTGACCAAGTGACCCCAAATGGGGTCACAGGGGTCACAGCCTTAAAAACCTACTTTTATCTTCTTCTCCAGTTCCAAAAGGTCTAGAGAGCTGAAAAGTTGTGTGCAGACTCCTTGGCCAATGGGGATTCTAAATTGTAGATTATGTGACACTGGACCCCAAATGGGGTCACAGTGGTCATGATCTAAGAACCTATCTTTTGTTTGTAAACAATAACTTAAATAACTTAAATATTCAACTTTAGATAGTAAATCAATGAAATCCTGATGAGCTACAGAGCCCATGGCTCTATTTTTAAAAATAACAGTAAAAATAAGTTCAAAAAACACAAAATAAGTGTTTTCCGAACGTGTGACCACCCTGTGTAGAGCCCCATCCCAGTGCAAACCAAGGGACGTAACTCTATTCTCACCACTTATCAATCTGTCATCGAGCTGGCAAGACGTGTTTTGCAGTCGACAGTTAACTTGAGTTTTTCTTCTATTCTGAGAAAATGGACAAAGTGAAAGCTTCTGTATGTGTGGTAACCCCTTCTTATTCGTAGAGGCGAATGTTAGGTTACTTATATAGTGGTTTTTCGCGTTGTAACTTCGTTTTTCAATTCGCACGTGCTTCGACTTCACCGAGTAATGGCGGATGGAAAACGCTCAAAATGGCGGATGCTCAAACAAAATGCAATGTGTTAGTACTTTGCTATTTTGTATTGAGATCTGGTTGTTTTGGAGGTTCTTTATCGTGCTTCGCATTGTAGGGCAGCACTTTACTGACGAGGATTTCTCCCTTTTTGAATTTATTCATTCTCGGGGTTATCGTTTTCAGTCGGCAAGATATACTAGGTATTTCATGCTTTATTTCTTTCAGTGGCTTACTATTTATTACTTGCCTAGTGCTTAGTTATTATAGTATCGCCTCTGCGTGTTGTTTGTATGATGCACTTTTATCAAACATAAACATTGCACTTACACTCATGCACACCCCTGTACATTCTGTGTTTGACTTTGCAGTCATTCACCGAATGTGTGGGGTGCAAGGCCCGTTTGCCCCCGGCCGACAAGCACGACCGGTGCCTGGTGTGTCTCGTCGAGGACGAACATGACGAACAAGCCTGCCAGTTGTGTCTCAGCTTCACCCCCCGGGCCAAGAAGGAGAGGGGGATGGACATGATTTTCTATCGCAACCTCCAGAAGGCGGGCCAAGAACTTAAGGGTTCGGTCCCCCCCTCTAAGGAAAAGAGGAAGGGTAAGAAGGGTAAAGGCAAGCAAAAGGTTAGCTCCCCTCCTGCCCCCTCTTCCTCTTCGGATGAGGTGGACATGGAGGTGGGGTCGCCTGCTGCAGGGGATGTATCAAGCCCCCCAGTTCTTTTACCTCAAACACTCACTACCAATGTTGCTATTAACCCTAATCCTAACTTGGATGCTGCGGCTATCTCCGCAATCATCCAGGGGCAAATGACGGGGATGGTGGGGACGATGATGGCACAGCTCCGTAAGGAGTTGACCGTCGTTGCCCTGCCGGATCTCGATGCTCCAGGGTCGGCTGGCACTAAAAATGTCGGTAAAGACCTCGGGTCCCCTACTGAACCGGGCGCAGGCCCCGGCAAGGTAGCGGGATCCGACGTAGGCACCCGAGAGACTGCTCCGGCTCTGCCTCGTACTCAAGCTAAACAAGTCCCTCCGACGGTGCAAGGTGCAAAAGGTCTAGAGAGCTGAAAAGTTGTGTGCAGACTCCTTGGCCAATGGGGATTCTAAATTGTAGATTTCGTGACCCCGTGACCGCAAATGGGGTCACCGGAGTCACATCCTTAAAAACCTATTTTCATCTTCTTTTCCAGTTCCAAAAGGTCTAGAGAGCTGAAAAGTTGTGTGCAGACTCCTTGGCCAATGGGGATTCTTAATTGTAGATTTCGTGACCAAGTGACCCCAAATGGGGTCACAGGGGTCACAGCCTTAAAAACCTACTTTTATCTTCTTCTCCAGTTCCAAAAGGTCTAGAGAGCTGAAAAGTTGTGTGCAGACTCCTTGGCCAATGGGGATTCTAAATTGTAGATTATGTGACACTGGACCCCAAATGGGGTCACAGTGGTCATGATCTAAGAACCTATCTTTTGTTTGTAAACAATAACTTAAATAACTTAAATATTCAACTTTAGATAGTAAATCAATGAAATCCTGATGAGCTACAGAGCCCATGGCTCTATTTTTAAAAATAACAGTAAAAATAAGTTCAAAAAACACAAAATAAGTGTTTTCCGAACGTGTGACCACCCTGTGTAGAGCCCCATCCCAGTGCAAACCAAGGGACGTAACTCTATTCTCACCACTTATCAATCTGTCATCGAGCTGGCAAGACGTGTTTTGCAGTCGACAGTTAACTTGAGTTTTTCTTCTATTCTGAGAAAATGGACAAAGTGAAAGCTTCTGTATGTGTGGTAACCCCTTCTTATTCGTAGAGGCGAATGTTAGGTTACTTATATAGTGGTTTTTCGCGTTGTAACTTCGTTTTTCAATTCGCACGTGCTTCGACTTCACCGAGTAATGGCGGATGGAAAACGCTCAAAATGGCGGATGCTCAAACAAAATGCAATGTGTTAGTACTTTGCTATTTTGTATTGAGATCTGGTTGTTTTGGAGGTTCTTTATCGTGCTTCGCATTGTAGGGCAGCACTTTACTGACGAGGATTTCTCCCTTTTTGAATTTATTCATTCTCGGGGTTATCGTTTTCAGTCGGCAAGATATACTAGGTATTTCATGCTTTATTTATTTCAGTGGCTTACTATTTATTACTTGCCTAGTGCTTAGTTATTATAGTATCGCCTCTGCGTGTTGTTTGTATGATGCACTTTTATCAAACATAAACATTGCACTTACACTCATGCACACCCCTGTACATTCTGTGTTTGACTTTGCAGTCATTCACCGAATGTGTGGGGTGCAAGGCCCGTTTGCCCCCGGCCGACAAGCACGACCGGTGCCTGGTGTGTCTCGTCGAGGACGAACATGACGAACAAGCCTGCCAGTTGTGTCTCAGCTTCACCCCCCGGGCCAAGAAGGAGAGGGGGATGGACATGATTTTCTATCGCAACCTCCAGAAGGCGGGCCAAGAACTTAAGGGTTCGGTCCCCCCCTCTAAGGAAAAGAGGAAGGGTAAGAAGGGTAAAGGCAAGCAAAAGGTTAGCTCCCCTCCTGCCCCCTCTTCCTCTTCGGATGAGGTGGACATGGAGGTGGGGTCGCCTGCTGCAGGGGATGTATCAAGCCCCCCAGTTCTTTTACCTCAAACACTCACTACCAATGTTGCTATTAACCCTAATCCTAACTTGGATGCTGCGGCTATCTCCGCAATCATCCAGGGGCAAATGACGGGGATGGTGGGGACGATGATGGCACAGCTCCGTAAGGAGTTGACCGTCGTTGCCCTGCCGGATCTCGATGCTCCAGGGTCGGCTGGCACTAAAAATGTCGGTAAAGACCTCGGGTCCCCTACTGAACCGGGCGCAGGCCCCGGCAAGGTAGCGGGATCCGACGTAGGCACCCGAGAGACTGCTCCGGCTCTGCCTCGTACTCAAGCTAAACAAGTCCCTCCGACGGTGCAAGGTGCCGTGGTACCGAGCACGTCGGGGGGCACCGGTACCCCCAAAGGTAAGGGCTCCGGCGCTCCGGCGTCGGGGCCGTCGCTGCTTCGGGGACCGGCTCTGGTTCAGGAACGAGCGCCGGCGGGCAGAGCTGGGTTTCGCATCCCTCTCAAACGGACTGTCCGAGATAGGGCTTCGGATACTGGGTCGCTACTGAGTGGCTCCAGTACCGGGGACCTGTCGGAGGATGGCTCCGAGTATTCAGAGGAGGATGAGGAATCCGGCCGTGCTGTCTCGCTCGCCGAGCTTCTGAAGGAGACGCGTGACCGTATAGCGATCGCTATCCCTCAGACGCTTGTTCCCGTACCGGAGCAGGTCTCCGAGGATTTCCGTCTACCGGGGGAGGCTTTTGCTCCCAGCAAGCCTCCGGCGACCAGGCTCCGCGTTCTTGATAGCTTGTTGGTTGAGGCGATCAACCCTCTCCTGTCTGGTTCCCGTACAAAGGCTGATCTGCCTGAACTTAATAAGAGGTACCAGTTAGGAGAGGACGGTCTCTTCGACCTACTGACCTCTGTCACCCTGTCTGGCGCTCAGGCGCAGCCTTCTCTAGGCAAACAGGGCCGGCGACTGCCTCCATTTCCGTCGCACGCTGCTATGTTTAAGGCCGAGTTCCGTGCCCATGAGGACACGTACAGGAACGGAGCCCAACAACTAAGGGTGGCGGTGCACGGGGCCTACCTTGCTGCTATGCAGGCTAAGGACCAGGCGGAGATGCAGGAAGTAGGCACTAAGGTGACTACATTCCAGAAGCAGCTGTCAGAGGTATCTAGCTATTTGGCCCGGGACTCAATTCGGAGTGCCGCGAGCCAGATAATGGGCGCAGTCATGGGGATGCGCCGGCTGTGGCTGTCGACGTCCAAGTACTCGCAGTCCACACGCCTCACACTACAGAACTTGCCTTACAGGTTGGGGTCCACCCTCTTCCCTGGATCGCAGGCTGTAGTTAAGGAAGCCGCCGAGCAAAAGGTTGCCTTCGAGGACTCTAAGGTGCTCCTCGAGGACCCAGCTCCGCAAGAGAAGCGAGTGCGGCTCTCCCCCCTTGATGGTCTCTACCCCACGCCGGGGGGTTCGAGCCAACCTTCTTGGAATGGCCCTATGGGCAACAAGAAGAAATTCAAGGGGAAGGGAAAGAAAGGGCAGAACCGCAGGGGCAATCATGGCCAGCGGAATTTTCGGAGCCGAGGAAAGCCAAACAAGCAATCCTAGGGTCTCCACTGCCTGTGTCACCACCCAAAAGTCTGGCAGCTCGAACGCTGCCGGAGACGGGGGTACACTGTCTTTCCGAGAATCTTCCAGTGGGCGGCAGACTATCTCACTTCGTCTCAGAGTGGGAGAAAGTCACCTCAAATACCTGGGTCCTGTCCACGCTCAGGGAGGGCCACTTACCACTTTGGAAGTACGACCCACCGACTTTCTCCGGGATACGGCACACGAAGGTGCCCGAGTTGCCCGAGAAGGCGGAAGTCCTTCGCGCCGAGGTGCAGGCTTTATTAGACAAAGCAGCCATCGAGGTAGTTCCACAGGGTCAGGAGCAGAGTGGTTATTACTCAACCTACTTCCTGGTACCCAAGAAGGACGGAGGGTTCAGACCGATTCTGAATTTAAAGTACCTGAATCGCAGTCTACAGGTTCCAACGTTCAAGATGGAAACCCTGAGGACAGTGATAGCGTCAGTAGATAGGGGGGAAATGGCTGTCGTCAATAGACCTCAAGGATGCTTATCTGCATGTTCCAATGCACCCCGAGTTCAAGGAGTTTCTTCGGTTCTCTTTCGACGGGACGTGTTACCAGTTCCGGGTACTTCCCTTCGGCATTTCAACTGCGCCGAGGGTGTTTACCAAACTGATGTTGGTACCGGCACAGGCCGCCAGGTCACGGGGCACGTGTTGTCATCCGTACCTGGACGATTGGCTGATAAGAGCCTTGTCTCGAGAACTGAATCAGGAGGCCACCCAGCAGGTGTTAGACATCTTGCTCAAGCTGGGTTGGATCATCAACCTGAAGAAGTCAGACATCGCCCCCAGGCAGGACCTGGTGTTTCTGGGCGCAAGGTTCGATACGGCCTCCGGTTCTGTATCCCTGGCCCCGGACAGGGTGTCCAGAGTGATCGGGGCAGTCCACTTGTTCCTTCAGTCGCCCACCCACACGGCCAGGACTTGGCTTCAGTTGCTGGGGCACATGGCGTCGACAGTGGACGTGGTTTGGAGAGCTCGCTTGAGTATGAGACCGGTTCAGCAAGCGCTGGCACGAATGTGGTCACACTCGGACAGCTTCGAGAAGGTTCTAACCACACCGGTTTGGGTGCTAGAGCACCTTCGGTGGTGGGTTTCCGAGAGCAACCTTCTCAAGGGTCTACCGCTAGAGCTTCCAACGCCTTCGGTCACCATCCAGACAGACGCCTCCCTATCAGGCTGGGGGGGTGTCCTGGAAGACCTGACAGCCTCGGGCCTTTGGTCTCAGGAGGAGTCGAAATTGCACATCAACGTGCTAGAGCTCAGAGCAGCTCGACGTGTGTTCGAGTGCTTCAAGGAGCGGATCGAGGGGCTTGTGGTTCGTCTAGAAATGGACAACCAGACAGCCCTGTCGTACATTCTGAAACAGGGCGGCACAGTGTCTCCATCTCTCCTTCAGGAGTCGTGGCAGTTCCTACTGTGGTGCGACCAGTTCAGCATTCAGGTGGTTCCTGTTTATCTCCCGGGAGTGGACAACGTCCGTGCGGACGCCTTGTCTCGGCGCATCCTAACACCTCACGAGTGGATGCTCGACCGGGGGATATTCGGAACTATCTCCCTGTTGTTCGGGTCGTTCCAGGTGGATCTGTTTGCGTCAGGGATGACGAATCAGATACCTGTGTTCTGCTCAAGAATACCAGATCCAAGGGCTCTAGCCAGAGACGCCTTCGCGATCGACTGGTCGGGCAGAGTACTGTGGGCGTTCCCTCCAGTTCCTCTGATCCCCAGGGTTCTTTCTCAGTTGACCAATCAACCAGCTCGCCTCCTAGTGCTAGTGGCACCACTTTGGACGGCTCAGAGTTGGTTCCCGTCCGTTCTCAGGTTTCTCGTACAGCCTCCTGTACTGTTACCCTCGAGACGAGACATACTATTTCAGGAAGGGGCACCACACCAGAATCCCAGGATTCAGTGGGTGGCTTGGCCACTGTCCGGAATCGCCTCCAGGAGAGCGGTATTCCTGCACGAGTTGCAGACACAATACTGGCTTCGAGGAGGGATTCGACAAACCTTCAGTATGAAGATCGATGGGCCTGTTATGCGCGCTGGTGTGGCGATAGAGGGCTACTCGATCCCTTTTCTACAGATCTAGTCGCTGTTTTGGAGTTCCTCCAGTCCAGGTTAGATGCTGGTTTAGCCGCATCGACCGTCAGGGGATACTCTACGGCTATTTCTGCTTTCCACGTACCAGTGGACGGTGCTCTTTTGGGATCGCATCCATTGGTGCAGCGCTTCCTAGCAGGTGTGGACAGGATACGTCCGGTTGTCCGGCGTATCAGCCCAACTTGGGACCTTTCATTTGTTTTGGATTGGCTCTCAGGTCCGGGGTTCAAAGATTTGAATGCACTATCGCTTCAACTTTTGACGTGGAAAACCGCCTTTTTGGTGGCTCTGGCGTCGGGCAGGCGGGTAGGCGATATTCATGCAATGTCAGCGGATCCCGAACTGACTGTCTTTCATAGAGACAGAGTCAGTATCAGACTGCCCGACAGCTATCGTCCCAAGGTTGACCACTCATTCCATGTGACGGCTCCTATCGAACTGCCGACTCTTATGCAGCCGGCCTCTTCGGGGTCCACTGGAAACCATGCCCACATTTTGGATGTGCGCAGGGTGTTAAAGACCTATATAAAACGTACCCGTAGTATCCGTAAAGACCAGCAGCTGTTCTGCTGTTACGGGGGTAGTAAGCCAGGTCTGCCGGCATCGAAGCAGTCGATCTCTAGATGGATCGTGTCTGCTATTGTGATGGGCTATGTACATAAGGGGTTAGAGCCCCCAGGTCAGCTGAAAGCTCACTCGGTTAGGGCGGTAGCGACGTCTAGGGCGTTCGCAGCGGCCCTGCCCATCGAAGAGATCTGCTCCGCCGCTATTTGGAGCCGGCCGAGCACGTTCATTCGACACTACCAACTAGACAGGCACTCTAGGGAGCGTGCTCGGTTTGGTCAGTCGGTTCTCTCCGGTGGGCAGAGTTGAAACTCTCTAGCTGATTGAGCTTTCGAGTTACTTGTTGTTTGCAAGTTATTGTTCAGTTTGGTTCAGTTCAGTTCTTTTTCAGGACTAAAAACTAACTAAAAATTGTTCATTTTTTAACCAGTTATGGCACTGTTTTGGGCATTTTATCCCCGGCAGTAGGTGTCCCTGGGACACTGCCTTGTGGGAAGTACTTCCTCCTATTGTTCCCCATAGTCTCTTTGGAAAAAGGGGGGGGGGGGGGGGGGGGTATTTGGCCTCAGTAACGGTAATCAGGCTGGTTAGCCGTTTGGTTAGTCCCCAAGGGATCACCCGTCCTCAGCCCTCGGCGTGGGAGGTCACGTGATCTGGTAAGTGTGACACCTTTCTTGGATTGAGTAGAGCACTTTTTAGGGGTATTTAGTGTACAGACAGAATTCCACATCCTAAGTCTATCTTTGGGAGTCTGCCTTATGCTATATGTACCCCAAGGAGGATCCCTTCTGAAAAAGAATCGAACCAACCTGCAGAGGTTGCAGATTCTTTGAAGGGATCCTCCTTGGGGTACGGCCACCCACCTCCCCTTATTCTGTCTGACTTGGTCGGATTGATAAGTGGTGAGAATAGAGTTACGTCCCTTGGTTTGCACTGGGATGGGGCTCTACACAGGGTGGTCACACGTTCGGAAAACACTTATTTTGTGTTTTTTGAACTTATTTTTACTGTTATTTTTAAAAATTAAGTTACAATCTGTCATCAAGTTAAAAATAAGGATTTTTATGCTATATGTACCCCAAGGAGGATCCCTTCAAAGAATCTGCAACCTCTGCAGGTTGGTTCGAATTTATTCATAGAATATCACCATTTTATCAAATATTGAAAAGGAGCCTATAAGAAATGGTGAAAAAGAATTTACTAAAAAAAATTCACCAATTTATTAAGTATTGAAATGGAGCCTATGAGAAATGGGATTTTCAAAAACTGAGGCTCCTATTCATTATGTAATAAATGTTGGTATTGCCATAATGCAATTAAGAATTAAAACAATATAATGCAAAGGTGTATGATATTCATAACGAATGTTGATTTATGTGTAACCAATTTTGATAATAATTAACAGGGGTCATGACCTAAAAAGTTTTTTTTCATTTTCTTCTACAGCCCCAGGCCATTATTGCAATAGCTTACAGTGGTGAATTGTATGCAAAGAATTGTACCCGGTATATTCATTATTATATAATGTGTGTACGATCTTAAAAAATAGTATGATCTCTCCACCACATTATTATATGTTTGATACCAGCAATTTATTTCCAAGCTTTGTGTTGCTCTTTCAACACATATATATAGCAGATTGGCAAAGTTATGGTAACAAAATATTTTTAAACTGCTTTAATCGTTTCACTACCTAGATTCTTATTACTACATTCCATTATCTGACAATTACTATAAAGTCCACTCCATAACATACCCCACTTATTATCTCCTGTTGAGCTACAGAGGCCATGGCTCTATTTTTTTTATTAACCATATGGTTGAAAATAACAGTTACTATTTTCTATATGAGCACATGTGCACATATCATGTTTGCCTTGCTTAAATATGTTTCAATCCTTCTTTAGTAATTACTCTACAGAGGTTTATTACAATTTGGAAAAAGCAAAATTGGAAAATTATTATGATAGAAATAATCAATCAGACCAAAAAAATATTTAAAACTGGCGGTTGGACAGAGTTTTCCTAGTTATAGATCAGCAGGCTGATTGACATGCTGAACTCCAACATTCATTATTTCATCAACAATCTCCCTGCCGTAATACTAGCAGCCGCAATATAATAATATTCTCTTGAAAGCGGCGTTAAACCCTAACTCACCTCACCTCACCTCCTAGCTGTACATCAACAGGCCGAAGGCTCATTTACACACTGAACTCCCACATTTATTATGTCATCAACAATCTCCATTATATTTCAGACGCGGCAGGCTCTACTGACATGTTCTGTCACATGATGCCCTTCTATTCGTACGACATCCCCCACACTTGCGGACCCGACCCCAAGATCTGCTGCATGTTCGACTTCCGCCGCCTACCAGGTTCTCAGTACAAGTGTCCCTGGAAACTGAGTCCGGTGCCCGTCAGCAGGGTCAATGTGGCCGAGAGGTGCGTATACGTAGGATAAATATAATTATAACATTGTCCCCATCGCAATGTAATGTTGGAAGTTCAGCACCAGTTCAAGCGTTGTTCTATCCTTATGATGCCGAATGCCAAGCAAGGAAGCAACAAGTCACTACTATTCATGTCTTTCGGTGTGACATGACCGGGAATTGAATCCCAACCTTCTGGGTGATGAACTGACTCTCTACCAACTGATCATGAGCTTTTAACCTCAATCTTTGAGGAATTTTAAAATTCCACTTCACATTCAAGTAAAAGTCTGCTCCCATTTCTAAATATTTTGCATAACATTTTGTGACTTGAAGCTGAAAACAAACAATGAAAAGTTTTATCTTAATGATTGTTTTAAAGCTGAACTATACTGAAAGTTCTGGAAAAATGATAACTTTCTGAATGCAACAATTTTAATAGTGAAAAAATATACTGCATAACCAATCTCACTTGGTGATTTATTACTTTACGGTAATTTTGACATTGAACTTTACTTTTAATTTTGTTTAATAGTCAATTTAATCACTTTAAATTCATCATTTAAAGTAAATTCTGTTGCTGACAATTGGAAGTTCTGTAGACATTCTGCTTGATAGTGTGTTTTTATCAGACCAGTTGATTTGTTTAATCAGACCGCAATTTCTGCAATTAATTCTGCAAATTATGTTAATGGTTGTGTGAATTATTTATTTCTTTTCTCTATCAGATCGCGGACATTACTAGATCAATACCGAAAGAAAGCCCAACTGTACAAGACGAATGTTGTTCTCATCCCGCTTGGAGATGATTTCCGGTACGACCAGGCCGACGAATGGGACAAACAGTTTACCAACTACCAAGCCATCTTTGACCATGTCAACTCTAACCCAGAATTTAATACTCAGGTACTTTTGAGAACAATTTTCGTCATCCTAAATTACTGTCAAACATTCATTGTTTAGTCACTAAGAGGGTATTACGGGTCAGTTCAGGATTTCTTCGATTAGTGGCACTAGAAAGTAATGTGGTTGTGGTATGCCGATTTAGACAGTTTTGTGTGTAGAGAACTAGTTACTGTCGGGACCAAATATTTGTGCTGGAATCTGGGCCGCCGGTTTAAAGAGCTTCCATTGTAGTTTGAAACAAATGTTCTGAGTTCAAATCAAGCCAGGGATATGGCAACTATCTTGTAGAGAACTGTTCTTTCTGGGGTCACTACACGTTCATGCATTATCTAGTTGCCACGGCAACAGTTGCTTCCTAGGGACTACTCCGTCGTCAAGGAAACCAAATTACTATTAAGATACTATGTTTAAGATCATAAAATAAATAGAAACTCTTTTTTTTTTTACAAATACCATGTTAATCTCATCTTGTTAGGTAGAAAACTTGTGGATATGCCGCTTGTGTTAGTATAAACTTTCTACCTATCTCAGTAAGTTAAACCTGTTATTTTCAAGAAAAAAAGGACTTTATCCAAAACATCACAATATCAGTTCTTGATAATCGATAAGAAATATTAGGTCAATTCTCGATAAACATTACAAAATACTAGCAGCCGTGATATAAGTGAAATACTCTTGAAAGCGGAATTAAACCACAACTCACCTCACCTCACCTCACCTCACAAAATCAGCTCTCTGTCTCCATTACAGATGCAATTCGGAACTCTCACAGAGTATTTCAATGCCATCTACAAATCTACCGGGGTCGAATCGGGTGCCAAACCGGCTGAAATCCCGGTACTTACTGGAGACTTCTTCACGTACGCAGACCGAGAGGACCACTACTGGTCCGGGTACTACACCTCTAGACCCTTCTACAAACATCTCGACAGACTCATGGAGGGCCATCTTAGGTGAGTAGGGGAGGTAACTCTCAGTGGGCACACTTGATTTGCAATATCCCGGGTATAGCCCGGTCACGTGAGTGGTCTACCGGGCTGATCCGAGCAGATGAAACAAATCAAGTTGATTCAGGTTATTGTTATGGCAACCATCATAGCCAAATTAACTATTGAACTTTTCTAAACTTTTTACTACAATGGCAACGATATTTCGACAACGATAACCAAATTATTACTTCTGCTAGAGATGTCTGCTACATTAGTCTTTCCCTAAAGTCCTCTTACAAATCATTTTCTTGAAAATGTTAAGATGGATAGATATTCAATATTTTCAAATATGCAAAAACGAGTTTGATCCGTGTGCCGCCATTATCGCCCGCAAAAACGAGTTACCCCAGCAGGTGATATTGAACACCCACCCGCCTGAATCAAGTACGTCACCACTTCACAACCGGGTTGCCGGCGAAAATGGGCGACCAGGGTTATGGCAAATCATGTTCACCCAGTTAGTGGGGTAAGGGAGGCAACTCTCAATACAGTCTTATTAAAATCGACCATTTTCCGAGGAATAAAAGTTAAAAAATAGTGCATCTACTGGGATACAATACAAACGAAAATTTGATTGGATGCCAATGTAGTGGTCGTGTTGTGTCTTTCAGGGTTACAACTCCCGGGTGCCAACAATTTTGGCTCAAATTTGCCCTTATAAAACTGGTCCTCCAGTATCCTAGTGTCAATCAGTATCCAGCTCTTGGTCTCAGCTTTAGTAGTTATTGGAAACACTGTTTTAAAAATATATCTATATTTCCAGGTCAGCGGAGGTCATCTACACAATGGCCTTGTCTTATGCTCGGAAGTTCACAGCCTCCGCATTCCCGTCCGTGGATCTGATGCACACGCTGGTGTCCGCTCGCCGAGCTCTCGGGCTCTTTCAGCATCATGACGGGATCACTGGCACTGCGAAGGATTTTGTCGTCATCGACTATGGAAACAGGTGATAAGAATGATTTATAGATCAAAGGGAATAAGGTTTATTTAAAGGGAAAGCTTTTTGTGCTCTAAAGGATCTCTTTCAACATCATGATGGGGGTTTCAGGTCAATGGTCACATCTGAGCACTACACATCTCTGATTAAAGGGAGGATTCTATCAGAATTTCCTCAGTTATTGCCTTCATCACCATGGTAAAACATAACCATTGCCATATATAACATATGCACACAACACTTTTGCCAATCAACCAATGGTCTAGTTACTTTGTTGTTTGTGACATCATAAAAACTATCGTGCATGACATTACAGTAGCAGACACTGCACAGAACTGAAAGAAAAATACTATTTTTCAACTGATGTAGTTTTGAATCATTTCACCCCAACTATGTTTGTTCTGTATATAATTCTGATGGTCTAAACATTTCAGACTGGTGCAGGCTCTGGGAGAGTTAAAGAGACTGATTGCAGACTGTGCAACGTTCCTTCTGGCTGCGGAGAAGAATAAATTCAAAGAAGAGACTTTCTACTTTAATGTGGTATGTACTCAGCCTGCCTTGAATTTTGACCCCTGACCCCTGACCCTGACTTTATAATAAAGAAGCTGATGGGATTAAGGAGAGCTGTTTTATTCTTTTTCAGAAGTCATCCTCCTTGGGGTACTTGTAACATAAGAATTCTATTTTTTGAGTTATGACAGTTTGAATAATTACTTTTAAATAAAATAAACATACGGTAAACAAACAATAAATTAACAAACGTTTTAAACGGGAATTGATGCATATCATTTTAATTTTTGATATTGCTGAAAACTAATCCTAACAGGGTCTAACATTGTTAATAAAACATAGAAAAATCACAAATAAAAAATACAATTCTAACTCAAGCTGTTTGTAATCGCTTTCCCATATGAAGCACTATCAAAGTTTCATCAACTGATAGGGGAAAGATAAAGTGAACCCTACTGTTCCCTCTGTTTCAGGATGCAGTGCATGAATCTCACGACTCTCTCCCGGAGAAGACCGTGATGCAGCTCTCTACAGACTTCAGGTAGCACTTCATTGACTTGATCAACCTGTGTTGTGGATGTGAAGGGAAAAGCATGGCTCTGAGGTCTTCTGTGGATAGGGAAAACCTAAAGGGAGGGATTAAACCTGAGGGCTTAAGTCTGAGGGATTTTTTCTATCTTGAGGTTTTTTCTTACACGGAAGACTGAGGGGTAATGTCTACTTTCAGTTTTGTTTTACGAAACTCAGTGATCACTCTCACTAACTTCATCATAACTCAGTGTTAAAATTATGGGGCAACTTTGTTAAAATAGGCCCGGTCACCTTGCCATGTCATTCAGGGTTGAGAGGTTTGACCGCAATGCCAAAACATAAACACCTTTCTTCCTGCAATGATAACCAAAATTTTCCCCAAATTGCAGATCTCTCCTGGTCTACAATTCTCTGGCACATAAGCGAGTTGAGGTGGTGACTGTTCTCGTTGACGCTGCGGACCTAGAAGTCCAGGACCGTGATGGTCAGCTCGTACACACCCAGATAGAACCCTTCTGGATCGACGCTAACAACGTGGCTCACACAAAGTACAAGGTATGCCGTTTGAAAGTAACACCTCCACTGATTTTGTGTTGGTTATTTCCATTTATTGACTGTCACTGTATTAACTTGAACTCCAGACTAGATTAGTTCTTCGTTGTCCTCATAAGTGATAAAAACAATGCCTGTTCTCACAATGCTATGGGAGGGTTGGAACAGTGAGTTAGACTTTGAATTATCTTTGCTTTTGTGAATAGGAACACTGATGCCTTTTCTGTTATGGTAACCCTGCAGGGCCATGAATCTTCTATTTTACTTTACTATGACTATGGTGTAGTGGTTAACGTGCTGGCATCTCACGCAAAAATTCCAGGTTCGAATCCCCTGTAATCACCGATTTTTTTACCTGGGTCTCATACTGTGTTGTGCCCCTGAGCGAGGCACTTCATCCACATTGCACTAATTTGCTTAATGGAAATTTCCATTAGGATGTGTCCAGTTGACTTTCCGCAATCATTTGATTACTTAATAATATTACATTAATAAAAATCCCATCCTGACAAGAAGTGCAGCAATGTCCTAGAGGTCGCTGAATATTATACCTGGTATGACTGCAATGTGTTGCTACCACTGCCCGACACCTATTTGGGCTGGAGAAGTCGTTTGGATTAACGCTTTTCTTATCGCTTGATTGGTTTCTAGCTGAGCTTTCAAACCAAGATCCAACAGCAGCAGTTGTCTCCCCTTGAAAACATTGACTCTATCATCCTCCACAGAGGCTGTCTGCGCACCTCGGACTTCCTCCTTCGTAGAGCTTACCCCTGCCACTAACCGTTCCCACCGCCTGCTAAAATTTAACAGAAACTTATATTAAACTCAGTTGTCTCCCCTCACATGCATTGGCTCTATTACATAAGCTGTTACCATCAATAATGATCTTTGTTTTGTCACCAGCTGAGGTTTGTGTCGGAGATCCCAGCGGTAGGCGTGACACGCTACCAGATCAGGAAGGTGCCAAGGGGAAGTAACCCACGTCACCATCGAGCCAACATCAAGCTGCTCAACACAGGCTCCATCAACATGTGAGTTGGGTTATAATAAGTAAACTCATCCTGCTCCATATTGTACCACCGACGGCTCGTTACTATAATGTTATTAATTATTTCGGTATTGGCCCAGTAACAGGTCCGAGGTCCGTTGTGTTGGCCCGATTATTATTAATTAACTTCTTTTCATTATATTTGCACAACACTAAACATCTCATTTATATTGAAATAATAATTATTAACAAGATTGGTTAACAAACGGGACAAAGTTGTGAAGCGACAGCTTCTGGCTTTCACCAAATGTGCAACTGCGCATGCTCAGACTCATATTGGTCCAGTTTGTATCGTATTGGCCCGGTTTTTCCCGTATTGGCCCAGTTGTGGAATCATATGATCTAAGCCGTAAATGCCATATATGACCATAACGTTGATAGTTAATTAATAATCAACACTATAGGCCTGCTTCTTTCGATTTACCGAAGTTTTTCCCAGACGTCATGCGCGAAGTGAAAGGTGTGGCTCTAAACACTGTTCTGTGTGCGGAACATGTTCCATTAATATTGATTGCACCACCTTTTTCAAGGGAACATGTTCCGCACGCTCAGAACAATGTTCGGAGACAATTTTTCACTTCGCACATGTACTGGATACTTTAATAATCGAAAAGGAGCAGGTGTTATATAAAGCATGCATTTTGTGAGTGAAATGTTGTTGTTACAAATTTGATGGTTGCTGATTGATCTTCTCATCCAGGAACTGGCACTGTTGCTTGATTCGGGTATAAGGCCACATTTGAGCCTACGACCACCCCCACTTTTTAGGAGCTAGGGTTGTCCCGGTTGGAGTTATTCTCAGGTTATAGCCCATCCCCAATTTTGCCAGATGTTCCATGGTCATACATTACATATATCTATGATATTATTTTAAGTTCAGTGTCATAAACCTACATAAAACCTATTCTGACTGTTTGACGGTCTCCGGTATGAATTTTCATCTGAGTTGGGGTCTCTCCCCTCTAAAAGCCCACCCCCATGTTTTCAAGGTTTTTGCCTGCCTGGCCCCCTGGTCTTATACCAGGGAGAATACGGTAATTTTATTGGCTGATTATTTATAGCAAGATACGAGAGAGAAGAAGCGCATGGGATCTGGGGGTTGAAGTAGCCTTGTGGGTACAGACAACCTTTCAGAGCAGGATTATAATAAGTAAACTGTTCAACAATGTATCCAATAAACTTGTAACTTTCTGTTCTTCATGATTTGTATCTTTGCTGTGGTCCCCTCTTCTAGTTTCTGTCACTTCTTTGCCTGTCTGTTGTAGACAATAATTAATAGCATAGGCGGATATAGAAATTTCAAAGTGGAGGTGTTCTCTTGTTGAAAAGGGAGTTCGCCTTTGGGGTCCATCACAGTACATGCAAAGTATTTTTAAAATTGTGATCCCTCTCTTCCCCTTGATCCGCCACTGGATCAGAATTTATTGAACAAGTTCCTTGAATAACTGCTATCTCTAAAATTTATAACTTTTTCATGAATTGAACCATTGTAATAATGTCCACTAAGCAAGTCTCTCTCCTGTCCACACGATTTTTTCAAGGAGAGCGCTGAGTAATACGGTCCCTGCAGGTATGGTTGAAAATTATAATGATAAAGGAGTCAACTGACTCCGAAACATGTAACAACACCATTCTGGTACTCTGTGTGTTGTGAACGGTTCCCCATTATAATGAGTTTTCTCATTTCTAGGCCATCATTTGGGGTTGAAGTGGTTGCAAGCTCTTCCGACTTCTCTCTGGAAAACTCTCACTTTGAGGCTGTGTTCTCTGGGAAGACTGGTCTCCTGAAGGTGAGATGATGATGTGTGTCTTGTCTCTGCATTAGCTCCTTAGTAGGGCTGATTATTGCACCAAATTTTGTTTGCGATATATTGCAAAACATTCAACTGGTATTGCAATATATTGAGTGAACTCTACATTCAACTTTTATACTTTTGTTTACAGTTTAAACAATACACATTGAGTAAAAAGCCTTTCAAATCTTTTGAAAAATAGATCATTAGTCAAAATGATCTGTTAATTTTGATGGCATATATTTACATTCAACACATGTTCTTGCACCCCAAAAGAATTTGCAACAAGTAGTGCTGGTAACTATGCCTAAAAAAACAAGATATATGAATAATTTTCACTAAAAATGTTTTGGTGCAATATGAAAAATTGTATTGCAGTAATTTTATTGCTCAATCTGTATTGCAATATATTGGTATTGCGAATATATTGCTCAGCCTTAGTTGTTAGTTTCCGTTTGTGTCCACTTGTCTGTCTGTGGTTTCTACAATTGGCAACGTACGCCAGCTTATGCATCGGACTCCCAATCAAGCACAAGCTTCATATCTGTGTCGGTCTTTCTATTTGTGTGTATTATCTATTATATGTATTATATGTTCATTTTCGTATACCCATTCAAAAATTTAACATTGATTTTTATCCCCCGCCACAACGAAGTTGGCGGGGGATATAGAAATGAGCTCCGTCCGTCCGTCTGTCCGTCTGTCCGTCTGTGCGTCCGGGCTTTTCCATTCCGGCCTCAAACTTCAAAACTATAAGACATATCTCAACGAAACTCGGTGTGTGGAACAATCATCATGTGTAGATGTGCCTTTTGGGGTTTTCAACTTCTTCGAGTTATCTTTTTTTACCGTTTCCATGGAAACGGAACTTCGAATTTCGTTTCCGGAGCAGAACTCGAAAACTATAAGACATATCTCAACAAAACTTTGTGTGTGGAACAATCATCATGTGTAGATGTGCCTTTTGGGGTTTTCAACTTCTTCGAGTTATTTTTTTTGACCGTTTCCATGGAAATGTAAATTAGAATTTCGTTTCCGGAGCAGAAATCGAAAACTATAAGACATATCTCAACGAAACTTTATGTGTGGAACAATCATCATGTGTAGATGTGCCTTTTGGGGTTTTCAACTTCTTCGAGTTGTTTTTTGTTGACCGTTTCCATGGAAATGTAACTTAGAATTTCGTTTCCGGAGCAGAACTCGAAAACTATGAGACATATCTAAACGAAACTTGGTGTGTGGAACAATCATCAAGTGTACACGTGCCTTTTGGGGTTTTCAACTTCTTCGAGTTATTTTTTTTGTCGTTTCTATGGAAATGTAACTTAGAATTTCGTTTCCGGAGCAGAAATCGAAAACTATAAGACATATCTCAACGAAACTTGGTGTGTGGAACAATCATCATGTGTAGATGTGCCTTTTGGGATTTTCAACTTCTTCAAGTTATTTTTTTGGACCGTTTCCATGGAAATGTAACTAAGAATTTCGTTTCAGGAGCAGAATTCGAAAACTATAAGACATAGCTCAACGACATTTTGTGTGTGGAACAATCATCATGTGTAGATGTGCCTTTTGGGGTTTTCATCTTCTTCAAAAATTTTAATTTGTTTAATTTTTACCATTTCCATGGATACATAACTCAAAAACTGCCTTGGATGTATTTTTAGCTCATCTGGCTAATGGCATGGCACGGTGTCCGGCGTCCGTCCGTCCATTCATCCGTCTGTCCGTCTGTAAACTTTTTGCATTTTGTCTTCTTCTCCAGAACCACTTGGTCTAAGGAGATTAAATTATGTGTGCATACTCCTTGGCTTTGACACAACCTAAAAAAACTATCTTCTAACTATTTTCATCCTGATCATCAGCAAACGATAACCATCAGTTGCCATGAACCTTATATTGGGTAGGCTAAGATTGTTTTGATATGTTACAAACCTTACAGGGAGTGGCATCCCTGCCCTGCTGAGCCAACAAATCATCATCCATCCTGCTACATCAGGCTATAAGGAGAAGGTTCATAGTCACTGTTATTCAACAACTATTCTTCAATAAATGTTCCCAAAGGCGGGGGATATGGCCGACTCTGTCTGCTTGTTTTTTTCGTTTTGATAGTGAAAAAAGTTTAATGACAATCGGCTATGAAATTCTGCGGCAGAAAAATGGTAAATTCTGCAGGGATTCTGCATGAAAATGTTTTTGTTGTTGTGGACAAGTCATTTTTCTGCAACGGAAGGCTATATCTGAGATTTATTATTTATTTATTTATTCTGCAACCCCGGAATCAAGAGGAGATTGGTCTATGTCTCCCTGTTTTACTGTGTCTATAACTCACTTAGCCTGTGTCTTTGCCTATCTCGGTCGGTCTCTCTGTCTCTGTCAATGTTTGCTACTTCTAAATCTCCTATCATGTCTTCCTTCAAAAGTGAAACCTCATGCGAGGTTATTCTACGAAGAAAAACCCCAGAAGAGGTTATTCCATAAACAAGAAATACCCAACAAATAATAAGCGAAATTCTCTCTTATGTGTGTTTGTATTGTCTGTCCATCTGTCTGTCTGTCCGTGATGAATTCTCTCTGTGTACAGCCCGAGCTAACTCTATTTTGTGTTCTAACGAAGCATCCTGTTACAGTCTATGATCAGGAAGTAACCAACAAGAGAATAAGCAGAATTCTCTCTTATATGTGAGTGTGTATTGTCTGTCCATCTGTCCGTGATCATTCCTCTCTTTGTACAGCCTGAGCTAGTTATATTTGTGTTCCTGGTCCGTCCTTGTTTCTCTCTTTGTACAGCCTGAGCTATCTATATTTGTGTTCCTGTTCCGTCCTTGTTTCTCTCTTTGTACAGCCTGAGCTAGTTATATTTGTGTTCCTGGTCCGTCCTTGTTTCTCTCTTTGTACAGCCTGAGCTATCTATATTTGTGTTCCTGTTCCATCCTTGTTTCTCTCTTTGTTCAGCCTGAGCTATCTATATTTGTGTTCCTGTTCTGTCCTTGTTTCTCTCTTTGTTCAGCCTGAGCTAATTATATTTGTGTTCCTGTTCCGTCCTTGTTTCTCTCTTTGTACAGCCTGAGCTATCTATATTTGTGTTCCTGTTCCGTCCTTGTTTCTCTCTTTGTACAGCCTGAGCTATCTATATTTGTGTTCCTGTTCCGTCCTTGTTTCTCTCTTTGTACAGCCTGAGCTATCTATATTTGTGTTCCTGTTCCGTCCTTGTTTCTCTCTTTGTACAGCCTGAGCTATCTATATTTGTGTTCCTATTCTGTCCTTGTTACAGTCTATGATCAGGAAGGCGGACATGACGAAACACAAGATGGAGGCGGAGTTCGTTCTGTACGGAACCCGCAACGCTAAGGAGAAGTCTGGAGCTTACCTCTTCCTGCCAGATGGCGTTGCTAAGGTAATGTTCAACAAGTTCAGAGAGGATGTTTAAATTAAAGTAAATTTGATAAAAGTATGAAAAAAAAAACATTAGCTTTTGTAATAAGTAATTTATGTGATTTCAAAGAGTTGTGGTATTTGCTCATTATAATGAATAGTTCATGATTTGATTGTTCTCGTTAGTATTGATGGTAGTCATCTTGATGTTAGTGAACTTATCTTATTACTCAACCGTGGTGAGATCACTCATTAGATAACAATGGGTTGGTTACACACATGTGTGATACCACCGCGTGCGGCCGTAACGTCATAATCGTCGCGAGACGTCATAGTTGTTTTTGGTTGACATCACAATTTTAGCCGCACGACTGCAATAGCGGGTGACTTATTTGCAAGTGAGCGTCATTAAAAACGATTTTCTTGCAATTCAGCGCTATTTACATCAGTGAGTAATAAATAAAATACTAAACTCGGTCCCCTTTGATAACATGTTTATGAATCTCGTGAATGGCATCAGTATTTAACTTGCTTTCGCTCGTTAGAATACCAAACCATTCATTTGTTTAATAAACATTTTATCAGACGGGCCATCGTTTAGTATTCTATATTTAAAGCAGCTGTAATACTGACTTGTTACTGACCCTGAAACTTTAAAACTGATTAATTCCGTCACATCAAAGGTCCAATATCAAGATGAAAAATCTTTTCAATTTTTCTGGAAGAGAACACCAGACGATTGCTGCAGTTTTGAGTTGAATATCATCTGTGACCAAACCTTTGAATCGTCACTGAGGGAGAAAGCAGAGAAACTGTTTTTCCTACCTTAGTGATCTGGTTGAGTGATATTTTATATAGGTCACTAGCCATCGTGATATTAGTGAAATTATTTCTTTATTTTGACGCCAAGGGCACGGCAACTTTGTCTGCTGTAGAGAACTGTTCTACACGGAGTAAGGTTTGGGTGCAATGCTACACTGAATTTCAGTGCAGTACCACCCATGGTTCGCTAGTTCCAGTCGATGCTCGCAGGTTTCACCACAAAGCATAGCCACATGGCGTTGGGGGCTTTCTCCTTGCCATAAAACTAGCAGCCGCGATATAAGTGAAATACTCTTGAAAGCGGCGTTAAACCCCAACTCACATCACCTCACCTCTTTATTTTGAGTTCTCATCCATAAACTTGTCCTTACTTCATCAGACCTTCTGATGAAGGTAGACAATTAATGGTCTCCTGAAACGTAACCAATAAGTTCTATCATCAACCATGTTGTTTGTTCGATGGTCCCCCCCCTTTTAATTCTGCTGGTCCTTCTTTGACTTCCAACTTCTAAAATGCCACTCAAAAAAGTAATTATTTTAGGAGCTGTAATGGTTTCTTTTGTCGACCATGACCATTTAATGCTGATATTCCCTCAGCCTGTCGGCATCGTGAGTCCAGTGATCCACATTGTATCGGGTCCCATCACGTCCGAGGTCCACGTATACACGCCATACGCTGTCCACATAGCCAGGGTCAGCGACTCCTCAGGTAGGTCAGAGGTCATAGATTATTTTGTCAAATAGTTTATTATACAGGTGTGTTAATTGTTACATCAATTTATATTGCTAAACAATGTGAAATTCAATATTTAATCAGCATTTTGACAAGACTTTAAACACAGCTTATAAATAATATCAACGGTACACCACAGTATTGAGTTCGTGGAGTGGCCGCTTTTTAAAAAGGGGGTTCCTGTCACAATAATATTTATGATAATAAATGCTCCCTTATCTTGTGGTGTCTAGTTGCACAATGAATGCTCCCTGAGAGCACATGTTGTTGATATCTGCCATTTGTAAATCATGGTCGGTCTGTATGCTCTGCATCAAGGAAGATAAAGCTTCACATAATGAATAGCTGTCTCTCATTATCACACATGTTTACGGTAGATGTTTTGCAATGCCATCCTAATTATTGTAGGTAGTGACAGCGCCGGCGTAGACATCCACAACATTGTTGACATCAGACATCTCCTGAACAAGGAGCTTGCTATGAGAATCACCACCGACATCGACAACACAGATCGGGTCTTCTTCACCGATATGAACGGATTCCAGGTATGTCCTCTTACCTGTACATTCCCCATGTTTTACTTCTCCTTGAATTGATTACCGTATTCTCCTGGGTATAAGACCACCAACTTTTCAGGGGTTGTACTGGTTGGGGTTATTCTCAGGTTATAGCCCACCCCCAATTTTGTCAGATGTTCCATGGTCATACATTACATAAATCTGTAATATTATTTGAAGTTAAGTGTCAAAAACCTACGTGAAATCTATTATGACTGACGGTCTCCAGCATGAATTTTCATCTGAGTTGGGATGTCTCCTGTCTAAAAGCCCACCCCCATGTTTTCAAGATGTTTGTTTTCCTTGGTCTTCTGGTCTTATACCCGAGGGAATACGGTATATAAATATTGGTTCTCCTGCACACAGCTCCCTAAGGTGATAGTATTTGTTAAGGGTGTCCTTTGCAGGTTGTGGAGCTCTCTCAAAAATTGTTTATAGGTATGCCTCGCTTGTTTGAGCTGCTTTAGCCCAAGATGATCATTTACTTTTAATATAAACTATTTGCCAAGGGTGTCTTTGGCCGGTTTGCACTCCTGTGCATTTATGCTATATGCTTTATCACTCCGAGAATATAGGTATGTTGACTCTTGCAAAGAGCTACTTATGCCTAATGTCAGAACTGGGTTAAAGGAATATTCCAGTGTAAATTCAAATTTTTTCCCATAAAAGATTGAGTTCTCAGGTACTTTCTCACAAAATATGTTTGTATTTGGTCAATGGGTTAAATAATTACATCAAATATAAACCGTCACTTTGGCTCGACGTGGGCGCCGCCATCTTTCTTGAAAATCTGCAGTAAAGGACACACCAACGATTGTAAACTCCGTACATCATTGTGCGGTAGAGTTTGTACAATAAACTAGACTCACTGTCTGTTTGCGCTGCGCACTTGTCATCGTGTGATGTGAATACGACTGATTAAAACCCCGTAGTGACAATACAATACAGGGTAATTCGATCATGGCGCTGAATACATCATATTTTATATTCCATCAGTTATTCAAGGCTGTTTATTTGAATGAAACATTCACATAACACGTAAGTCTTGTTCGCGCATGCGCATTGTTAAGTCAAGCACCATGACTAAGAAAATTAGCCAGTTACAAATCAAATAATATTTCCAGATATCGTAATGGATATTAAATTGGTAATGGATTAGTAAATTTATCAAATAGGCCTACTTGAGGTGCAATGAAATGTTTGACACTCGTTGTATTTGCATTCGTTGACCTGCAGTTTATGATTTTACCTGAGGCAGTTTTCAAATGGTTAATATATAATTATTTGTGGCTCAGTCAGCAATTAATTTTTAGACAGAACCCCGTTTTGACTATTTATCAAATAATAAACCTTTCCTAAGTAGAATAAAATAATGATAAAATTTATAGTTGAGTAATTAATTCCAAATACACAATTCCACACTAACATATGTGTTTTTAATTTGTAACTTGTAACGATCAATTCTTATTTTACTTCAAGATTTTCAAAAAGCGTTGTAATATAGTCCTATTGTTTAAATTACAATTATAATTTAAAAAACGTAATCACATAAATTTCAATCACAATGCAATGTCGATTGTAGGTGACTTCGTAGGAGGATCCGGTTCGTATGAGAATTTTTCGGTGAATTCGAAGGAGAATTTTTTGTTTTTAAAATGCTGGATGATCGGCAATGTTTATTTTGATTATATATTTAATTTGTTGTTTTAATGAATAAAGTAATCTGGTAAGTATGAAATGTATTCATTGTAACATTAACATTAACAGATGTCGCTGAAGATGAGAAGACTAATTTATTTTTATCAGTGAACTAAGAATAAGATTACGTGACCGTAAGAAATTAACAATTAGCCTATCAATCAGTGTTGTTCTCAGATTAATGTCATATAAACTGACAAGATCGTAATTAGGTAACTTCATTATAATAATCCTCCTACGAATTCACCGAAATATCCTTTGGAACTGGAATGGACTGCTTAATACTTTCATCTTGTCAAAAGCTGAATGATGAATTAATCCCTAAAATATATATTTTGTCGTTAAAATGAAATACCTGGATATTTCTGCAGACGAATGTATATTTCTAAAATTTCATTTGCACATAATACAATTGTCTATGCGGAAACCAGTGATTTCGTAGGAGAGACCTATCGTGGTTTCGTTGGAGTGTCATAATATGTTTGTTAATTAAGTAACACTATTAACGCTAAGCAATTGAATAAGTTCAAATACTAATAGATATTTATAATAATATGGTCTAATATACTTTATTCTATAAATATGATATAAAGGACATTTAAGTATGAAATGAAATTCATCTTCGATATCGTCTTTAAACATTTGGCATTTACGACTTGCATAATCTAAATTTTGGTATCTGCCGGTCCGTACCGCTAATTATAAGTTATGGGAGCTAAGTCTAACTCAGGGGTGTGGTGAGATGTGTTTAATGTCCATTACTTTGTCGGCTTCTTACCAATTTTATCTTCACCGGCATCTGGTAATCTTCCAATCGTTGCTCATATGCGTTAAACTGTTTACACACGACATCATACTTACCCGATTTTTTTTTATTGATACAAACACAAAATGGGTAAACACTGCCGATCATTTGGCATACTCTGTTCGAAACTCTCCCAGGAAATCACCGAAATTTACCAGAACTCACAGTAATGTTTACATATTCTGC
Organism: Gibbula magus; assembly: GCA_936450465.1. Lineage (NCBI taxonomy): Eukaryota > Metazoa > Mollusca > Gastropoda > Trochida > Trochidae > Gibbula > Gibbula magus. The sequence goes on from OW388302.1 coordinate 62,186,353, forward strand.
AGATGCTAATTACAAATGTTATTACTAATATGATTTCCTAATATCGATATTTAATATTATATCCTAAATATTGTTAACAAGATATTTCATGCTTCACTGATTCATTTCAATAAGACAATTCATTAGAATTTGACTAAACTTATTATCTTCATGAAAATCCACAACAATAAGAAAATTATCATAATTTATATCAGTTCAAATTGTCTAATGCCGAAATTATAAATCTTAAAACAATCATAGATCTACATCACTACAACCACTACCATAATTCGTAATCAAATTGGTGTCGTACGAACAGCGATATAAATTTTAATGGAATACAATAAAATCATAATAACTAAGTTTCAGATCAATGAAACATATTAAACGATCAGAATAAAACACACAAAGAAAGAAAGCCAATTTCTGGTCGAATCAAATATATCTTATTACGTACATACGAATTAAGTTTTGATTACGAACTTGTCACAATACACCGAGGCTTCGCTCAGTTTAGGATTCGCTCTGACTTGCAAACGAAATATCGTTATGAAAATCAATGTTATTACTACTAATAAAGTTAATTTCCGTAAAATATGTGTTATTTTACTATTGAATTTATATCAACAAGGGTATTTCAGAAGTAATCTAAATTTAAATACTTATGAAATGGTCTAGATTTTTTTTCAAAATTATCAAAATGTTCAAACCTCGCGTCGCCCGAACTTGAACAGCCGACAACAGTTGCAAATCTTAATTGTCCAAGCATATATTCCCGATTTTGTGCAGCAATCTACTGTTAAAAATCTTATATTTATTTGATCTGGGGATCGTAAATTATGACTTTTGGGAAGCAGGGGCGATCATACCCCGGTCCTTACGGTTTTTAAAAAAACATGCATGACCGGCCCGCACCTCTCGCCATTGAAAACAGCGGCGTCTCCTATTTTCGTGGTGTGTCTTTCATAGCGTAATCTCGTCGTTTCACGCTCTCGTTCTGGCAACATGGCGGCGCCCTGTGAGTCTGATAATTGCGTTTTTTTCAATGTTTGAATTTTTATTACAGATGATGCAAAGTACCTAAAAAATATTGGATATGATGTATCGCTAGCCCAACAAACATTCTTTTATTAGCTTTATTTTCATTTTGCGATGGAATATTCCTTTAAGGCACTTAGACCCATTGTCTTCAACATAGACAAAGGTTTCACCTCCAACACATGAACACATGATAAATCTCAATATCAAACTTACGGACACATGATAAGTCTCCATATCAACACATGGACACATGATCACTATTATCTTTTATCCTCTAGATGCAGAGACGGAAGACGTACGACAAGCTGCCGCTGCAAGCCAACTTCTACCCGATGCCGGCCATGATGTACATGGAGGACCAGCACTCTCGCTTCAGCGTCCTCTCCCAGCAGAGTCTCGGGGTCGCCAGTCTCACTAAAGGTAAATATATTCGAGATTATCTTTACATGGATGCAATGCATGATAACGGAATTGGACAACTCGAAAGTGCGCCACTCATGAAAATATAACCTTTCTACCTTACTCGATGAGATAAACATGGTATTAGTCTAGAAAAGACAGATATTCTCTATAGCTTATCCTTCAGCTTTCTGATAACATGTGTATACTTCAGGTGTGGTGGACATTATCTTGGATCGGCGTCTCAACCAGGATGACAATCGAGGAGTCGGACAAGGAGTTCTAGACAACAAGCGGACACCCAACAGGTTCAGACTTGTCCTCGAGAGCAGGAACGCAGCAAAACACGTGAGCTGCCGGGTCACTCTGACACTTTCAAACTTTTCAAAAGCGATATCTCATGATCCTTTTCAAATGTGATCACAGTCTACACTTTTAACAATTCTTGTTGTGGGACATCATAAAGGAACCATTTTGTTTTTCAACCATGTAATTCTCGATAATCCAAAGTATACGCAACCAGCCATTACATAATCAGAGTATTTAGTATTTTAACGGATTAAAATACCCAGGATGTCTCTTCTCGTCTCTCTATGTTAGTTGTTACAGTAGAAGAACTCATTCCTCCATCCAACACATACTGCCGATACCAATCTACTGACACTCGTCAAACGTTGCGTTCCAGCTGAGCACGGAGCCACGTGTAGGCTACCCGACTCTCCTCGCCCACCTGGTCTCGCTGCATCTTACACAGCCTCTCTTCGTTCTGCCGGAGAACCCCAGCGCCCCGAACATCAACCTCAACTCGGTGTTCACCCCGATCTCGCACGAACTGCCGTGTCAGATCCATCTGCTCAACCTGAGGACTCTACAGAACAAGGACGACAGTCCCGAGCTCAAGTTCGTTCCTCAGGACACGGCGGGGCTGCTGCTACATAGACTAGCTTACGATTGTTCCTACCCCATTCATAGTCTGGCCTGTACGGCGACGAACAGTAAGGTGAGAGACTGTCTGTTCACTTGTTGACAGCTTGTTTCCAGTCTGTAGACTAATGAATTTAGGAAAATTTCAAACAATTAAATTCAATGGACAGGTAAGGCAACTTCATTGCATAGCCAAAGTGGATATCTTTCTGAAACACCCATCCAGCTCCATCAGTGTATTTGTGTGCGATACGCTACTACAATACCCGGATTCCCTGAGGCCTAAAACTGTAGTGTTGGCTATAAATAACCAGCCAATGAAAGAACTTCCTTTCAAGCAAAAGGGGCAGTACATAAATGATAGGACCGACGAGAAGTTATCAACGTTCAAATTATGACATGTCATTGGCTGAAAAATTACATGCTATGCTATTTAGCGATGAGTAGCAAGCCTACAGCAAAACGACAGTTATTAGCCTCATGGAATCAGAGTATGGTAGTAGCAAAGCGGATACAAGTTAGTACACTGATGCAGCAGGATGGAATCACCTCACCTCCTTAAGAGATCGTAGTGTTAAGAATATGTAATTGGGGGCAGGATAGCGCAGTGATTAGAGTGTTCAGCTTCGGATCAAGAGGTCCGGGGCTTGGCAACCTTGTCTGCTGTGGAGAACTGTTCTACATGCAGTATATATAAGGTATGGGTGCAATGCTACACTAAATTTCAATGCAGTACCACCCATGGTTCGCTAGTTCCAGCCAATGCTCGCAGGTTTCACCGCAACCACAGCCAATATGGCATTGCAGGCTTTCTCCCTGCAATAATACCAGCAGCCGTGACATAAGAGAAATACTCTTGAAACCCAAACTTACCTCGCCTCAATGTGTAATAGGTACATTAAAATATATTATGTGGTTAATATATTAATTTAGATGAGTATGATATTCAATCATATGTTTGTTTGTTCCAGGTGACATTTGAGAGTGTTTTCAAGGACCTGAAAGTGACTAAGTTAATGGAAACGTCCTTGACCTTGATGCATGACCTTGGTGAACTTGAACCGACCGCTGCTATCGAGGTGGAACCGATGGAGATCGCCAGTTTTAGAGTGAAGCTGCAATAATAGATATCAATAGTTAGTTACTGATTAAGTTTTTGAGTAATTATTTGATTTTAATTTAGAGATTTATGCAAAGCAGGACCCATATTTTCAAAACTCTCTTAGCGCTAAGTGCCATACATTAACATTGGCTTACGACTATCTTAGAATTAAGACAGCTTCGAAAATATTGGTCCTGGTTTCTAAAACAAACGCTAATTTATATATTCGAAGACCATGAATAATTTAGAGATATTATGATGACTGGGGTAATTCCCTTTGTAAATATCAGCCAAGGGGATAACCAAGTTGTCTCTGATGTTAATGAATGGTATAAACAGCCCTTATGGTATGAAGAGATTAAACAGTTCAGTTTGATGAGCACAAATTGCGTAAATGCACCAATGGGAATGCCCCCTTGCATTTTCTTCCTATGCAATATGTTGGATTGTGATTTATACCATGCAGTTATAGCATGATATTTAGACGATAACCAATAATGTTTGTTTTCACAAAAGAGTTCTTGATTGTACTTTAGCTTCGGCAGTCGTAGCTAAAGGTCGGGGATTACTACCTCATGGATGGGTGAAAAATTGTGGATAATACCGAGACTACGAGTATCCAATTTTCGTTTAACAGTAAGAAAGAAAAGGTTCCTTCTGTAATGCAGAGAGTGAATACCGTAATCAACCTACTGAGCAACTTCCAAACGCAAGGCATAACTCTTGTCAGTCTCCATTACTGGCTGATTTAGGCCTTGCAGTATTTCAGTATTTCTCTCGTTATGCTGTGCCAAGGTAGTGGGTCGCTGCATGTGAAATACATAGTGGGCCCCAATTTACAAGCACAGATCTTAAGGAAATACTGCAAGGCCTAAGTCAGCCAGTAATGGAGACTGGCAAGAGTTATGCTGAGTTTGGAAGTGGCCTGCATGGACGATGCATTTTATAAATATATTGTTTACATATATAGGGGGAGTGGTATTCATGTACTGTAAAGGGGGAGGGGGTGTGTTTACACATTTGAAAAGGGGTTCACATACTTTAAAGGAGGGAGGGGGAGTGTTCACATGTTTTAAAGGGTGATTATTATATTACAGGGACGTTTACTTCTGGTGCTTCCTACATTTCCTTCACAAAACCATCAGCTTCCGTTGCGTACGGTATACAGGGAAGAACTGCCCTTGCTTTTTGAAACATTTGATGTTAGAATAGGCTACCTTCGACGAGGAAATGCGTTCGTTAATGCAGGGCAGATCGTTCAACCATATTACTCATTACAGTGCAGGCTTCACAGGATTCCTTAAGTGGTTAGCTTGCTGGCTTCCCATTCCAAAGGTCTAGGTTTGAATCCTGCTGAAGACACCAATGTTTGTGATGTGGTTCTTATACTGTGGTGTGTCCCTGAGCAAGGCACTTCATCCACATTGCACTCAGCCACCCAGCTGTTTAGATGGGTACCTGGACACAGGAAGTACGACTGAGGTCGGTGAAGTGTAGTAGCCGCATCGAAAGTACAATTTCTTCAGGGTAATCATATGTAAGGAGCGTCTAGAGCACCCATTCTTGTAGAAGTTTAGAGAAATTACGATACTAACGATGCAGATGAAATCAGTGGAGCTGTTGAGATTGTGAGCATAGTGCAGGTTTCACTGCAACATATAGTCATATGGTGGAAATAATGGCCTGGAACAAGCATTTAACAGGTTTGTACATATCATTATCATATTATAAATCTAGTTGATAAGGGTGAAGTGGTTCACATGACCTTTGGTTCCGAACATGTGATGCAGCACAAAAAGTTACAAAACCCTATTGTAGAGGTTTAAAGACCAGAGTCACCAGACAAGTTGTTCCGAATGAACACATCCTGGGAAATGGTTGCAAGCGTAATCAATGCTTTGGACCAAGCGGTAAATTTTAATGACTGTGTTCTTATAATACATGTTGGCATGATATACCAAAGTGAAAGCTAAATACTGTAGTTCAACTTATCTAAATCGCCGCAAATGCCGAAGCGGCGTTAAACAATAACTCACTCACTTATTTATCTGTGAACCGTTTCACCCTTAAGTGCTAACATCGAGACAAGAAGCTGTCTGTCTGTCCATCAATCCATCCATCCCAAAGACGTTTCAATATTTCAACCAGTCATTGACTTTAACCAAATGTGTTATGGATTCTATTTATTCAGAGAAATTTGATTTATTTGTTTTTCTATGATTGTTATTGTATATATATAATCACAAATCACAAATGGACGAGACAAATTTATTGTATATACCATATTGTATATCACCTCAACCTCATTGGTAGAACGTTTTGTTGTTTGTTTCCGCCGTCAACATGTTTCCTGGCAATTCTTTGAAAACTGTTCAAGTTTAATTTGACGATCAGCTGATCTCGTAACTTTTGCTCTTTTCAAATTTAAGAGCACTTGTTACAGATTGAAAGCTGTATCTAATATAATAATATAATTACTTTAAAAGTAATGATATTATCTCAGTAACAATAGTATTTAATCGTTTAATTGCTACCGTCCCACTTTTCTTTATGGATATTTTAATTAAAACTGTTCAACGAGTTTAGCTGTATCCCAAATATCCTAAATATCCCAAATATAACAATTTTACATTGTTCATTATCTAAATGGCATGTTTCTAATGACGTGTTTCTTACGGCATGTATCAGTTTCGCTCAACTTTCTATGTGCTAAACATAAGCTGAACTACTTTTTCCTATTTAATTAGTACACCGCGACTCGAGAATACATCCGTCTCCCGCTGACCACTAGACAATGTACAGAATCACTTGTATTTTTAGTTCTCAAGGTGAAAGGTTATATCGTTATTTGAAGGGGAAGACCTGTCTTGTGAGTAAAACACTTTCTAGTTGTGTGGATGTGGATATTTGGAAGTGGTGGATGAGGGGGATGTCCTTTTAAGATTTCTGTAGATATTTTGGTTTTGGATGTGGATTTTTGGGGGTAAGGGTGTGGAAGGTTCTGTGGATATGGGTCTTTTTATTTTTGATCTGTGTGGATGTTTTGTGGATGTGTAGGGATATTATTTTGGATTTAGTTGCCTTTGTATGAGAGAGTGGAAGTTTTCTGGATATTGCTTTGAAGTAAAACATGAGATGGTTATTTGTGGATATGCGCGTGAATACAGTTTTGTTACACTTTCAAGGGATGTGATATGAGCAGTTGTGTGGATGAGGGAATGTTTTGTGATCTTGTGTTGATATTGAAATGGATACTTTAACGGGAAACAGTTTGAATAACTATTGAAGTTAAAGGGATACTGCGTTGAGGAGAAATATGAAATCAGATGTATCTACCTAAATGATTAATGTGTCTGGTAAAGAGTCACAGACCCCAAATTAAGACAATTCAAGTAATTAGTAATAAAAACTACTGCATGTAGACAGTGAAGTGAAGCGTAACTCATTAGCAGACACGTTAATCAGCATAGGTAGATAAAAGTGAGACTCATTTTTATCCTGGACGCAGTGTCCCTTTAAGTAAATCTGTCTGTGTTCATATTAATATGGGTGGTATAAGGTGAATTTTAAATGAATATAAAGGATGTTATCTCACATCTGACTATTTTGCACATTCAGCATTTTTTTGTGTTTATGAAATTTGCTGTTATTTTGATGATGTTGTTTAAACTTTCACTCTATAAATTAGGCATGATACCAAGCTTTATACAGCATATTTATTTATGTGTTTGTGACATTACAGATTCTGGTTGAATAGTTTTTGTACATATTTCGCCATTGTTCAGGTTGAGGCGCGTCCAGCTCCAATAATTTTGCTGATTCAGCGATCTAAGGCTCACGTTAATGCAACACAATTGGTCAAAAATGGCTTTATTGAATGTACAAAGTGTTTAATTTTATAGAAACCTCTTACATCATCACAAAATCAGCCACGTGGGCTGGTTCAACGAAGATACCTTAGCTTGCTAATACAATTTGTTGACTAAGGTAATGCTGAAGTCCTTTATGGGCGCCAGTAATTGCTGCAATATTGCCAAAGCAGCGTTTAACAGTAACTCCCTCGTATGTCTGGTGTCAAAAGGCACTCTAGAGCTACATAGGATTCAGAACTTAGATTGTGTTGCTAATTGAAGAAAGTGCTAATACCGGTACTGTTTGTGGATTGATCTATGTGCTGAAATCAAAGTTTACGCTAAGATTGAACCTTGTCCTAAGGTTGAAATTATTGCTAAGTTTGTACTTTGTCCAAAGGTTGAACTTTGTCCTAACATTTATCTTTACGTTAAGGTTGAACTTTGTGCTTGGATTGAACTTTGAGCTAAGATTGAACTTTGTACAAAGGTTGAACTTTGTGCTAAGATTGAACTTTGTCCAAAGATTGTACTTTGTCCTAAGGTTGAACTTTGTCCTAAGGTTGAACTTTGTCCAAAGATTGTACTTTGTCCTAAGGTTGAACTTTGTCCTAAGGTTGAACTTTGTCCTAAGGTTGAACTTTGTCCTAAGGTTGAACTTTGTCCTAAGGTTGAACTTTGTGCTAAGATTGTACTTTGTCCTAAGATTGTACTTTGTCCTAAGGTTGAACTTTGTCCTAAGGTTGAACTTTGTCCTAAGGTTGAACTTTGTCCTAAGGTTGAACTTTGTGCTAAGATTGAACTTTGTCCAAAGATTGTACTTTGTCCTAAGGTTGAACTTTGTCCTAAGGTTGAACTTTGTCCTAAGGTTGAACTTTGTCCTAAGGTTGAACTTTGTCCTAAGGTTGAACTTTGTCCTAAGGTTGAACTTTGTCCTAAGGTTGAACTTTGTCCTAAGGTTGAACTTTGTGCTAAGATTGAACTTTGTCCAAAGATTGTACTTTGTCCTAAGGTTGAACTTTGTCCTAAGGTTGAACTTTGTCCTAAGGTTGAACTTTGTCCTAAGGTTGAACTTTGTCCTAAGGTTGAACTTTGTCTAAAGGTTGAACTTTGTTCTAAGGTTGAAGTTATTTCTAAGGTTGAACTTGTTAAGATTAACCTTTGTGCTCAGATTGAACTTTGTCCTAAGGTTGAACTTTGTCCTAAGGTTGAATCTTGTAACACTGCTTAACAATGTACAATTATTTGTCTCCACGCACCTTCCAGCTGAATGGTCTGTACAGTATTTTGAAGTTTTTATATTTGTTCTCTTCTGGGACGAGGGATTTTTCTTTGCTTTGCTCAAATATATTCCATATTAAATGACGAAGGGCTGTTTTGCACAAAAATCTATCACATTGTTGAATTGCATAAAACTGTTAACATAAAACTCATGAAATTGTTTTGAAGTTAACTCTGCATAATGCTTGCTGTTTATCAACTCTCCGGAATCATCAATCAATGTTTGGTGTTTTAGATCACGTGTCTCACAGAGCCCGTACTCTAGGTATTGTTGCAATGTTGTAATAATACTTGACTAAACTCAGTGGCGTGTAATACTGTTTTTATGAAACGAGTGAATACCATTGACATGTAACTGAGTATAGTTACTAGATCATTAGGACCAGTTAAAAATGTGTTATTAACGCTAAGAGAATTTCCATTTTAATAACTTTGTGTGAGACAATATTATTGTGTGTGTTTGTGTGTGTTAGGGCGTCAGTGGTGGGGGCATGGGAAAACGACATGTGTGTGTGTGTATGTCCGTGTTGGATTCAGATTAACTCTCTATGTGTGTTCGTTTGTTAGGGAGGAAGTATGGTTAGATGATGATGATGAGTACGGGGTTTCAGCGGAGCTGTTCTCTCACTCGGAATATGGTTAGGGTTAGCTGTGTGTGTTCATCCTCGGGTTTCACAGACTTACTGTAGGAACAAACTGTTCATTCTATTACATCTGTTGTATATAACGGATCGTTCATAGCGTCGTGAGAGTTACGGGTCCTTACATAATATGAGACTAGCCACTTAGTATATATTCATTTATCATATCCTGGAAACATGTTTTGAGGGAGCTCTAATGAAAAAATCGATATAAATTAGGTTTGAAGGGCATGTTGTTGAAACCAGATTGCTCCTCTGAGCTTGTTGGCTAATCCTTTCATGTACTGTTTTCTTTCATGAATAAAATATGTTTAAATCAAATCAGATGACTGATTAAAAATATACTACAGCGTCCTCTCGTAAAACGGGGGCGGGAAAGTGCAGTGGTTAGCGCGTTCGGCTTCAGATCAAGAGGTCACGGTAACTTTGTCTGCAGTAGAGAACTGTTCTACACGCAGTAAGGTTTGGATGCAATGCTACACTAAATTTCAGCGTAGTACCACCCATGGTTCGCTAGTTCCAGCCGTTGCTCGCAGGTTTCACAGCAATGCATAGCCACATGGCGTTGCGGGCTTTCTCCCTGCAATAATACTAGCAGCCGTGATATAAGCAAAATACTCTTGAAAGCAGTGTTAAACCCTCATCTCACCTCACCCACGCTGATCATATGGCAGTTTCCTTAGATACTTTGTGGAGGGAAGTGATATCTAGATATTCATTTCAATGATATTACATTATCAATATTATCACATTTCGTTTCATAGATTCTGCATTTTGATGTGTGTAAGGGTGAGCATAAGTTTGTCACATTGTAAATATACAATTGATGAATTAGCAATTCTCTGTATGATTGATTTATTCAAGGATGATTCAAGGTATCATTTATATATTCAAATAATGTCTTGCCTGAGGGTGGGGGTGGGGATGGGGGTTGGGGTGGGGGTGAGGGTAAGGGCGGGGGTGGGCGTGAGGGTGGGGGATTTGTGTTGGATTGTAAATATATCTAGGGGTATGATAAATCATGAGATTTTTTGTTTACGATTGATATGCATTAGGTTATGAAATATAGTTTTTCGTTAGATTGTGGATATGCATAAAGACATAATATGTTTTTATATGTAAATTTGTTGAGGATATATAAAGATAAGCATTTCTGTGTGTGATGGATATATTCAAGGTTAACGAGTTTGAGAGTTCAGCGTTTGATTGTAAATAGACATAACAATTCGTGTAGAATTTTACTTATTGATAGAACGATTCATTGTCATTTCTCTGATATATTCAACGTTAACGAGATTGAGAGTTCAGTGTTTGATTGTAGATATACATAACAAATCGTGTACAATGTGTATGTATGTGTATGTTGAGCTTCTGTCTCTCTGTCAGGCTATTTCTAACTGTTCAACGACTCCAAACCCCTGATTGTGCAATACGTATTTGACTCGTATTGCTTACTAGCTATTTATACATACTGCCAGCCAATGAAATGTCATCATTTAAAAGTTGCTGAACGCTCATAAAAAATGTCATCTCCAAAACCCTTGATTGTAGAAGACACCTTTGACTTGTCACCGTTATTTATAGCAGGTATTTTTTCAGTCATTGAAATATCTCATCGGTCTTTTCATCCAGGGTGATTTTAAGTCGTTTCATTGGCTGGTTATTTTTGCTGTTACGAGTCAAATGACTATTTCTGAATCAGGGGAGTTGAAGCAGTCTCACAGACTAAATACCCTGGTGCAGGAGGATGGTTGAGTTTGTATCTTACACTGTGTTCTGGGACTCAATAACCACAATCCCGAAACTGCATCGTAGAGATTTAAACGTGTAGGGGTAGCATGCAGCCTTGTATGAAAGTTGTACAGCTATTAATGGAGAGGATATTTTTCATCAAATTGATATTTTAATAAATTATATGTCAACATTTGATTGTTGTGTTATTAATTTATTGTGTATAATTACACTTTGCACGTGTTCATGTGTATCCAGTTTTATTATACGACGAACAATGAAATACTGGAATTTATCAGTGAATTAAACCGTCTATCAATCTACAGTAAAATATCTTGTATTTTCACTGTTGCCAATGACTGATATAACTTAATGTCATAAAACAATGGCCTGACTTGCGAATTCTCTTGTGACGTCACAGTGTTATATATTTTCACTTGTGGCAGCGTCACATATAATAATTGAGTAAGGTACTCAATTTACCAGATTGCCAAGTTTACAATGCAGGATTCGAACCCGCAACCCTCCAGTTTTTAGCCTTAGGCTCAACCACTAGAGGATTGGTGACAGGGAAGGGTTGATTGTTGAACTGTATTCTCCTCTCACAGAACTTTGATATTTTATGTGTGCTTCATTTTTCTTGGATCATCTGTAGGAAACATATTTAGACAACTGCACTCACATTAGTCTTTGTATTTCGGTATATAAATATGTTAACACCCTCAGATTCAAGTGTTATCTATCACTTAGACACTTAACACACCCTTAATAATAATACTGAGTTGAGACACCCAAGGCAGATTTGTGCCGGTGGGCCGTGATCATCGTTTGACAATTTTTTGGTTCAACCTCCGTTGATAAAACTGGAAAGTATTGACTGCTACTATTAGTTATTTACACCCTGTAGGGTTGGTTGTATACTCCTCAAAAGGGCTCTTTATTGTCAAAAACTATGGACGAAAAAACATGCATTTGATGACCCAGCCCCTAATATACTATAAGTTTGTTTGGGTACTTACTGAGTGTTAAGGATACCTTATGTCAGTCAACTCCCAGCAAGACATAACTTGCTCCTGTCTCTATCTCTGCCTAATTTAAGCCTTGCTGCATTTTCTGTACTTTCTTGTGCTATCAAAGCAGAGCACACTATTATGTTTCTCTTTGTTTATCAGTGTGGTGGTAAGTATCAAGCCCCTGCCTATCCTCATTCCTTATGAGTTGCATTTAAAGGGACTATAGCACGTTTTGGGCAAATTCCCCCCTTCCCCTTTTGAAAATATTTTCATGTAAATTTGATGGACCCCAAAGGAGAAACTTTTCAATGGGTTCATCCCTCGACATTCAAACAATTCTGGATCCGCCCCTGGAGACATTAGTGTCACACAGTATTATTTTAAATGGGCAGTAGCAAGTTTTTTTTCAAATTTTATTTGTTCAAATTTCGCATTTATAATGATAGTTTATGTGATTTATGTTTACTTTAGAGGGTAAAACATATTATTACAGAAACCAATTATCCATAGTGGCAATAACAGTGTTGCGTATAAAGCAATAATTGCATGGATGTCATTTTAATGTGAACACATTTTATAATTTTGAATTACAAAAACGATTGCCATGACTTTACCGAAGAGAGAAGGGTGTTTTACTATTGGTGACATATTTAAAAAAAAATACATTTCATCAACTTATCGGAGCGAAAAAAATTTTTACTGCCCTTTTAAGGTCCTTTCTTGCAGTCAGCATGTGTGTTGTAGACCATTTGTATATATAGGCATGACAGTTGTGAACATGCTCCTGGATCTCAAAGGATAAAGCCCTGGGATCCTTTCACAAAGCAACCTTTACTAAGGTCACATCCTTTAACATTAAACTTAGTTTACCTTAGTGACTTACGATCACCTTAAGTAATGTTTTGTGAAAGGGGGCCGGGGTTAGGGAAAGGGTAGTTGCTAGACATATGTCTGGTCAAAACACAACCTTGTCTGATTTAGGACAGAGCGTAACACAACATTCTGCGGTAACCACCCACCTGACAGACGCGCGCTGTAGTACGTTTTTTCGCTCAAATAAGTCGATGAAATGTATTTGAAAAATAATGTCAGCAATAGTAAAACACCCTTCTCTCTTTGGAAAATCAAGTTACAAATGAGTGTATATGGTTCCGTAAAGCCATGGGAATTTTTTTTGTCATTCCAAATAATAAAATATGTTCACAATAAAATGGCCGCCATGCAATTTTGGCTTTATACGCAACACCGTTATTACCACTACGGATAATTGGTTTGTGTAATAAGATGTTTTACCCCCTGAAGTAAATATAAATGACATAAACTATCATTATAAATGAGAAATTTGAAAAAATAAAATTTGCAAAAAACGTGCTACAGCGCCTTTAAAGAGCCATCACCGATGTTGATGAAAATATAAAAAATGTTCCAAAAATCTATCTCTGTGAAATAAATTCACTTAATTTTTCCCTAATTTTTCCAACTTAAAATAAGCCGAGAAATTGCATTAATTAGTAAAGGTGTTTTCCAGTCTAAATATAGATCCAGTCTATTATTTTCAAGCGCAAAGCATTATGGTCTAGCTCACTCACAGTAAACAAAGACACGAAAGAATAACAACAAATATGAGCAATGAAAGAAATCGAAATATATAATTTTTTGATGGTTATTTATTTACCATTTCATTTAATTATGTATTTGTTACAGATATTTGAATAATTGTTTGACCCAACTAGGTATTTTACTTGAATTTTATAATTAATGAGATTAAAATTTTGTCATAATTTGCTGGTCTTATCTCAATAAAAAGAACATTAAACAGGAAATAATTTGTATATTCTCAGGACATTTAGAAACATAGTTTGTAAAGCAATCGTCACATTCAGTAACGTGTGACAAGGGTAACTTGCAAGAGAGACACGTGAAGCACGTGCAGCATATTGGTTGTTATGGCGACTTGCGCTAGAGACGAGCCTTCACGCTACGGAAGCGCTTGCTGTTTGTGTAGTACGTATTTCGCAAAAAAGGGGACTCTTCTCTTTGAAACCAAATTGCAATACATTGTCGTGATATGAAAATTATTTAACATATGCCATATTGTAGATAAAATATTTCTCTGGCGAATGACTTTATAAGTATATTTTCCAAAAAATTGAAACACTAACATCCGTGATGGCTCTTTAAGCTTAAAACAACAACATTTACGGTTCGGTGCACAGCTGAGTTACTGCTTGTTACCTATTCATTGTAATAGTCTAGTCCAAATAAAAGACAAAACTATGTATTTAAATATGAGTATTTATCTAAATAACATTGAAAAGTTACCTTTCAATGTATGTTTAGTAGCACATTAAATTTTCACAAAAATATATTTTGACATGGCATGTCGGTCAGCTGCCTGTCTGTCAGACGGGAGATAATCCATTCAGCACATAGCGGCCCGATGTAGAGAAATCAACAATCCCACGATATTCCATTGAAGTCTAAGCTTGCTAATCTCATCAAGCTCTTCTGCCACAAGTATGAATGCAGCACCATCCTAGGAAACTCCAGGTCAGAGTCATTTGTAGTGAGATTTGGTGTATTATTTCACCTATACTCCTTATGGTGATATACTGAATACACATCAGGGCTCCGTTCCATAACAGCGAGCGCTTATAATCGCTCATTGATTGCTCAAGTAGCGCTCAAGTAGCACTCATTCTCTCTTGAACGACACGGTGCAAATTCCTCGAAGTTTGCTCGCCTTGTTACGTAGCGCTACATTGAGCAATCGCGTTCAAGAGAGGTTTAAAAGTAATAGCTCATTGAGCGATTACTTTGAAACCTCTCATGAACATGGTCCTTATCAACATCAGACAGAACAAATGGAACCCAGTGCACAATGTTCAATCAGCTAGAAGATCTAGATTTTGCTGATGATCTTGCACAGAAATCTCCATAAACAACAAATATCTGCAAGAGAAAACTGCCATCTGGACAGTTATGCTCATAAACCGGACAAAACAAATGGCACTAAGACAAGGCCATAATGGTCAACAGCCAACTCGCTGAACCATGAACTCATCGAGTACAAACCAATAGAGAATGTGGATGATTTCAATTATCTGGGCAGAGGAAATGGTGATGACAATGGAGAAAAGGGGGGATTACAATCAAGACTTGAAATGTACGAACAGAATACCACAACACTAAAACCAAGCTACATTATGATACAACGTAAAATCTACGTTGATGTATGGCTCGGCATGCTGGAGTGTAAGTTTAACTTGCTACAAGTAGGGGTATTTTACTATTATACTGGTTTTAGAAAGATCCACATATAGCAGAAGTTCTGGCCCAACAGGCTTTCAAATACCACGGCTTAAAGAAGCAATCGACTGATAGGAACTGAAGGAGTGGATGCAGAACTACAAGAAGTATCATTTACCTTTCTGCAAATGTTTAGGCCTACACACCCTGCTAAAGACTCATGCGGATGCATAGCAAATTTGCCCCCAAAAAACAGTGATGCGCAAATCATGTTCATCTCATACACATCCCTTATACGTAGGCATAGTGAATGCACTAAGTTCGTAATCCGTTCGTTTCATGTGCGGAACAAAAATACTCTAAATAATATCCAAATTTGAGCGTACAGCTTTATAGGTTACACCCCCATTTCACTGAGCTACGACTTCCAATAGTCTTCACGACTATTCCGACTTTAGGGGTCAAATTTGATATTTCTATGAGTGACTTACGACTTACTTACGACCCGTTCACGACAAACTGTCAACTCCTTCCCGCCACTTTTACGTCACCACGACTATGACAAGGATTCATTCCCGACCCACTCACGATAATAACGAATAGTTTACGACTCGTTCACGACCATGACGACTCATAGCTACCCAGATACAACTCACTTGCGAGTCACATACGAGTTATGTCGTGTTTAGTCTGGAACGGGTCTTCACTGGTCGTCTTTAGTTTTGGTTATTCGTGCGTGAGTTGGCATTAGTCGGACTCACACCGACCACCACGAGCGGATACGACTGGATACGGCTAAATACGACTGACAAGACGACTTAATACGACCCAATAATAATAATATACGAGCCACTGACGACTCGATCACGACTGATTACGACTTGATGGAATTTCTGGAATTTCCGGTCCAGATGAGAAATCGCTTGTGTCATCACAATGTTATGACATCACTGCATTGGCAGTCAAATGGCAGTGTTGTGTCATTCAATCAATCAAATGTTCATTTCAATAGAAAGGCCTACGGCCTCCGTATAAAATCAACAAATGAAATATGTAAATGACAGAGTTTCTTCCGGTCAAACAAAGGAATGTCGTACAATCAAGACATCTTTCACATACTTTGAGATAACTATCAAATGCTATAATCTTGGAGATTATGGATCATTATCTCTTCATTGATGTACATAAGTATATTTTCAAAATACTTTTCACGTAAGTCAATGCACACTGGACATTTATAAAGAAAGTGAAATTCACCCTCTACATAATAATCATTGAAACGTAATGAAGAGAATGATTTAGGATGGTAAATAAAACCTCACCCCGTGATATGAAACATATCAACACTCGTTGTTGAAAGTAAAACATATCCTTGACAAGACTCTCATATTTGTAACTTTTATCGACTTCGGGTGAAATTTTCTATATGTACAATACACCAGTGTTGAATAATAAACACATAATTGCCCCATAATTTATTTTACATGTTAACTCTCCTTGGAGCCCGTACACATTTCAGATTTTTAGAGCTTTCCATACTGGAGAAAAATATTAAAATAGAATGAAGTACAGAAACATCAGAAAGGGATTTGTAAAAAAAGGGACATAACTCCGCCAAGACTGTCATCAATACAACAGCCAACGACGGCGACCGTTCAGTAACTTTATTTTGAGTATAAAGTCTTTAATTATATGACGAGCAATGAAATACCGGGATTTATTCGATTTTCAGTGGTGAAATAACATGTTATTCTACTCAGTGAAGTAACACTTTCAATCATATGACGTCATCGTAACAATAGGATGACGTCATAGGATGGCCGTGGAAAGGAAGGGGATCTCGGAGGCTCCGTTTACAAAATGAACGTCATTTAGGCCTACCAACTATACGCATGGTTTGCTAAATCTAATAAATAGAACATTTGACATGTCTCGTCGAATACCATGCATATCTCATCTCGTGAAGAAGAAATAATATATTTACACTCGTGTCTGCGCCACTCATGAAAATATACATTTCTACTTCACGCGATGAGATATACATGGTATTCGACGAGAAATGTCAAATATCCTCTATTTATTATATGATTGCAGGTGAAATACCGAGATCTATCAATGAAAATAAACCGTGTAATTTGTCACTAGTGAAAATAACAATGGAACGTGTTATCAGTCACTAGTGACTGATATATAACAATGACCTGACGTCATAAAACAATGACATGTTCATGACGTCGCATTGTTGCTGAGGCGACAGGCTCATTCTGGAACCGACTTAACGTAAATGCAAGTTCATTTTGGTGAATATGCAAAGATTTTGTCATATAATAAATAGAAAATTTATCTTTTCTTGACAAATACCATGTTTATCTCATCTCGTGAGGTAGTACGCCACTCGTGAAAATATAACCTTTCTACCTCACTCGATGAGATAAACATGGTATTAGTCAAGAAAAGCCAAATATCCTCTGATTATCATCCAAAAATGGCTCCCACAGTTGATATCGCTACAATCAAATCGTCATAATTCTATAACTACATCACCAGTTAATGACATCACAAGGCTTTGACATCACCGAGAACACTTCTGACAATGCTATGACGACGCAAAGTTGATGGCGTAACAATGCTATGATGACATAATGCTGATGACGCCACAGTGCTGTGACCCCACTGAGATTACTGATAAAGAAGCTAAATGGCACTTTTGTGTTTCAGATATGTTCATTCTTTTGCTCATTATTGTTGAAGAATGATTTTGAATGATAAATAACATCTCACCCTCGTGTTTTCTGATATCAAATATATCAATGCTATATGTAATATATAACTCGTGTTGATATATTTGATATCAGAAGACAAGAGCCCGGAGAGTGAGATTCTTTATAAAACTATTACAACAATCTTAGCTTAGAAGTTCGAGACAGCAAGTTCAGAGTTTTCGAGGCTCTTGTATGCGTCAAAGTGATATTTGTTCAACGTTGTAAATGTCATGCTATAATTGATTTTGTAATTATTAAAATTCTCAGCATGATTTCACCGCGACTGCGTTTACCATAGCGCGTTCAGGGAGAATCATGGATGGACGGGGGTTGAACTTGGGGGAAATGGAAGGAGGGGGTGATGGAATGGGAGAGGACGAATCTGGTGATTTGGCACCATGGGAAATAATATAAAACAACAAAACAGATATCACATGCCATTGTTAATTACATTCTCGGGTTATTTTATTCACGCGTCGGAAAGACCAACTGTTCGGCTCGATCAATTCAGTGTTCTTTTATCAGTGTTTTATACCGAAAGTTTTGCCTGTTGGCAGCAAATTAGTTTCAGCAAATCATCGGCCGTCGTTTATTTGCAAGAGTATTGACCGAGGCGACGTTAAATGTATAGGCCATGAAGTGATTTGGGGGTTTAATGCCGCTTTCGGTGGTATTTTTGCTTTCTTATTAATTTATTATCCGGTTTTTTTTTGTCATTTCGTAACCAGTAACACTACACAAGAGAATCCCGTAACATTAGTGTAACCATAACCCTTTCGATGAAACCTGCTAGATTAGACTTTGAATTTGAATTTTGAATTTGAATTTTGAATTTTGATTTTGATTTTGAATTTGAATTTGAATTTTGAATTTTGAATTTTGAATTTTGAATTTGAATTTGAATTTGAATTTGAATTTGAATTTGAATCATTACTCGAGATTTGATTTTCCAAGAACTTTTGATTATGAATATATTTACTCGAGGTGTCGTCAAACAAGCACAGTGAACGGAATCTGCAGTGAAATGTTTAATTGACACATGAATGCACATGCACGTGCATTCTCAAATCATTTATTTCAGTAATAGACCTTAGGCACATGCATATATGGTACAAATACTAGAAAATTGATGTTTAACACATTCAAAAGTTGACACACTTAGCGACGACTTGAATCATGGCTGCATGGAAGAAGGCACGCAACACTATTCAGTACATACATTGCAATGAAACATTGATTCACGAAGTCACAGTTATTGGGTTGAGAAGTTTTAATACAGGTTACACATATATCAGTGATATTTCATGGTTATAAACTGACATGTTCATATCATACCTTCAATCATCCCGAGACCTCCCATATCGGCCAGGGAGCTTATATGGGTAAAAGGCTGATATGGGCTGTCGGTTGATATGGGGTATGATATGAAAAATGGCAGGATGTGAACCTGTTAGCTCATCAGGTCGGGCTTATGGCATTGGCCGTCGCCCGTCGCCCGTCGCACTTTCCACAGTATTGACTTCACAGAACCACGTGCCGCCACGTTTTTTTTAGATATGTAAATGACACTATCCGTTGTCGATCGTTACAGGCGTTTGCAATCGGTTAAAGCGTGTGACGTCATGACCACGGGTCTTGTATTGTCGAAAAACTAGCGATTAGAAAGCATATGAAGTCGACGATCCAGCCCCTTATACTATAAAAACAAACGAGGTCAACACCCCATGTCCGTTTGAAAGTATAGTTCAGAATGTTGTCATAATATTATCATTCAACTATTATTTCAAACGGAAATTGGATGTTGCCCCCGTTACCTTTACTTTGTTTATGGGAGTGCATGGATCGTCGACTTCATATGCTTTATAATCGCTAGTTTTTCGACAAGACAAATCCCTGTGGTCATGACTTGTTTTTTCAAAAGAAGTTCCGTCGCTTTACCTCTGTAATTTGCATCGATTTCCACATATGTTCCCAGCGGATATCGAAAATATCCGTTGGGTTTATCCTGCAGAGAACATCATCCTTTGTATGATAATCTGTCCCAAGCGTCTTTTTATATAAAAAATATCAACGAAGGTGGGATTTTATTTAGGCCTTCCATACAAAATCATTCTTTATCGTCCTACGCTTTAAGGAAAATTATACATCTCTGAGTAAAGCACTACCATTTGACTTCCAATACGGTGATGTTATAGCATTGTCATATAAATGTGGTGTCATTACTTGTTTACGTAAAAGCATTGTGCCACAGCTATTATCACGCGATATCTCCTATGAGATATTGCTTGATCTCACACAAGCGATATAAACTGTGGAGCACAGTTTTGTACGATAAATAACATTACACTGGAAACAAACATTGTTCTCCATATAGCGAATCTCACCAAAGTGTCTTCTGATATCAAATATATCAACACGAGTTGATAAAAGTTACACATATCCGAGGCTTGCCCAGGATATTGTTGTTGATATTTTTCATATCAGAAGACACGGGGGTGAGATTATATTTATCATCCAAAATCATTCTTATTACGTTTTAGTGAAAATAGTGTTCATCTCTGATCACATCTCTGTCATTTGACGGTGAGGTCGTAGCATTGTGACGTCATAATGATTATGACGTCATAGCATTGTGATATCATTACTCGATGATGTAAAAGCATTGTGATGTCATGTAGTTGACAGTGACATGACATTGTGCAAAACCCACCAAAAATATCGCTTGATCTCACACAAGCGATATCTCCTGTGGAACACAGTTTTGGGCGATAAATTCAGTTATCGGAATGCCAGCTTGAGCGGAGTTCGATTGGCTTGTAACAGAGATTGTTGCATATGCTTAGAAAATTACCATGTGAACAACCACAGCAGGACTGTTTCTGTTGTGCAACCCGGTCTATGAATGATGTAACGCATCCTACTAAGTAATTAACCAGTTAAGTAGTCAATCCATGCCGACTCGCTTAACAATCGTTAGCGATTCAAATCAGTCGAACTCAGCCCAGCTAGGGTGTCAATCACACTGCCGTGAGAAACACGTTTAAATGGCAACGACATCTCAAAACATCGTACTTGTGTGAACTTAAACACGCTCAGGAAGTTTTTGTGAATGAATTTCACGACATTCGTCGTGCCTGTAGCGTTTGTACACTTCTTCAGACGAAATTATGTTACAAATTGGAGAAGGCGAGCAATGCCAAAGTCGTCATTAAAACAATTATTTTCTTTACGCTGAAACTAGATGGTTGTCATTGCGGTTTCCTTTGTTGACCAAAAGAAGAATACAAACGCCGTTATCCCGGTACGCGTTGACTGACGCATATCTTCGGGCTGTTACGTAGACTTTCACACTCTCCATTGGAGGAATATTTCTTCTCTTCTTACCAATTAAAATCACCTATTCACAAACTGAACTTACGAACGCGCTTATCTCACTCCAAGTTAAATGATATATTATATATCGTTTGGCCATGATGTAATTTTCTAACAATCCATTGACATGTTTTTTTCTTCTTCAATCAACTAATGCATTTTGTAGTTAAGGAACGAACATGAGTAACGCAACGCTCTTGTAAACAAGAATGACACATATCTTTAGGCAATTGTAAAGATAGGATAGGTCGTTGATTAGCATATCCCTCTTCGCTTTCGCTCGTTAAATATGTTTTACAAGTTATAATAAATACGGTGTCCATAGGGAACTTGTTTGGTACTCTTTATTTCCCTATAAAAAATAATTTCTGACATAATTCACAACTCGTTTATATTGAAAATTATTAAAACGAGAACTTGCAATAGCACAGTTTCTTGCAATGTAAGATTTAGAGGATATTTGGCTTTTTTGGACTAATACCATGTTTATCTCATCGAGTGAGGTAGAAAGGTTATATTTTCTCGAGTGTCGAGATGAGATAAACATGGTATTTGTCATTTTCTATTTATTATATGACCAAATCTTTGCATATTCACCGAAATAGACTTGCATATACGTTAAGTCGGCTCCAGAATGAGCCTGTCGCCTCAGCAACAATGTGACGTCATGAACGTGTCATGACGTCGGAGCATTGTTTTATGACGTCAGGTCATTGTTATATCAGTCACTAGTGACACGTTCCATTGTTCTTTTCACTAATGACTGATAACACGGTTTATTTTCATTGATAGATCCCGGTATTTCACCTGCAATCATATAAAGATTGCAATAACGTCACAAAATGACGTCAAGGTAAAAACCTATTACGTCACGGCAGATCGGCGATTCTAGCATACTGTTTCCCCTTGAAAATTAAATATTGCAAATTCGGTCTCGGAAAAATCGATTTTGTATTTTATATGTTTTATTGATGTGTGACTTTGAATAGGTGAGCTTTAAATTGTTCACATATGGGATTAGTTATGAATGTTAAGTATTTCCGTCGACCAATCAAAATGCAATCATTCAGAAAAATTATAATTCACATGGTCATTATGAAAACTTTAATACCCGGACCGCTTGGGTAAGAATTGTTTTTCTTTTAACCATTTGGAATTCGATTTTGGCTATGCGATATTCCCCTTAAATTCAGTCGTATCATCATAAATTAGATGACATCGCAATGCAACGTCATCAAATACTTGACTCACAATGTAATGACGTCAAAAACCTAAAGATGCACACGTGACCACACTGTGTTGCAAGTCGAAAAGTAGAGGTGTGTTTAGAGATGTCAACATTTCATTGAAAACCAACAAAGAATGATTTTGGATGATAAATATATAGAATCTCCTATGTTAATGTCTTTTGATATCAAATATATCAACATTCATTAATTTAACTATGAGATGTTTAGATAATGTTTAATGGGACATATAACTTCTTACAAAACTTATATCTCATCTTATGACATCATATCTTAACATTGACACGTGTTAATCATTATTTCCGTTCGAAATTCTTTTTTTTTAAAAGAAGATTTTGTCCGAACTAGAATTTTTAGCTCATCAGGCCTGAAAGGCCCGATGGGCTTATGGCATGGCATGGCGTCCGGCGTCCGTCCATCCGTCCATCCGTCCGTCCGTCCGTAAACTTTTCGCTTTTTCGACTTCTTCTCCAGAACCAATAACTCCACAGAGCTGTAATTTTTTGTGCAGACTCCTTGGCCAATGGGGATTCTAAATTGTAGATTTCGTGACCCCGTGACCCCAAATGGGGTCACAGGGGTCACATCCTTAAAAATCTATTTTCATCTTCTTCTCCAGTTCCAAAAGGTCTAGAGAGCTGAAAAGTTGTGTGCAGACTCCTTGGCCAATGGGGATTCTAAATTGAAGATTTTGTGACCCTGTGACCCCAATCTAGGTCACGGGTCATGACCCAAAAACCTATTTTCATCTTCTCCAGTTTATATGTAAAGCTCTAGAAAGGTGAAATGTTGTGTAGAGATTCTTTGGTCAAAGGTGATTCTTAATCGTAGGATTGGTGACCCTGTGACTCCAAATGTAGGCCACAGGGGTCATGATCTAAAAACCATATTATTTTACTTGTTAACAATGTATTACTTGAGATAATTTAGATATTCAACCTTAGATCATAAATCAATGAAATCCTGATGAGCTACAGAGCCCATGACTCTATTTTTATTGGAGTATTAGGTATCGCACTTAGACACATATATTCCACTGTAACTTTTGGAAAACCTAAAGAAACAAACCGGGGAAAATGGCAAATTGAACTAAATGAATCCACTGAGGAAAACACTTTGGAGAATGTTACATGTAAATCCTACAAAAGGGTGAAACCCTCTTGGTTCCAAAAAACACTGCACAGGTTTCTGCCTACAAATGATTTACAAGAACATTTGAAATAAATAGAGTCATTTATTATATGACGAGCAGTGAAATACTGGGATTTATCAGTGAAATAAACTGTCTATCAAGCTACAGTGAAAATAACTTATATTTTCACTGCGAACGGTGACTGATATAATTTGACGTCATAAAACAATGGTCTCACGAGGCGAATTGGCTTATGACGTCACAGTGTTACTGTGGTGACGGGATGTTCCTAACGGCCGCTCGCAGTGAAAACGACCCTTTTCGGACATAATTACATGGATAATATCATATAATAAATAGAATATCCGTCAATTCTTGACAAATACCATGTTTATCTCATCTCGTGAGGTAGAAAAGTTATATATTTTCACTCGTGGCTGCGCCACTCGTGAAAATGTAACCTTTCTACCTCACTCGATGAGATAAACATGGTATTAGTCAAGAAAAGACAGATATCCTCTATATATATATTTTGCAAATTCGAAACAGAATCAATATTACATTTAATTACTAGTATATGATTGCAGGTGAAGTACCGGGATCTATCAATGAAAATAAACCATGTTATCAGTCACTAGTGAAAATAACAATGGAACGTGTTATCAGTCACTAGTGACTGATATAACAATGACCTGACGTCATAAAACAATGCTCCGACGTCATGACGTTCATGACGTCACATTGTTGCAAGTCTATTTCGGTGAAGATGCCAAGATTTGGTCATATAATAAATAGAAAATTTTTCTTTTCTTGACAAATACCATGTTTATCTCATCTCGTGAGGTAAGAAAGTTATATATTTTCACTCTTGGCTGCGCCACTCGAGAAAATATAACCTTTCTACCTCACTCGATGAGATAAACATGGTATTAGTCAAGAAAAGACAAATATCCTCTAATTACTTCATGAATATAAAATCATAGATATCTCACCCAAGTGTCTTCTGATATCAAATATATCAACCCGAGTTGATACAAGTTTCAAATATCTGAGGCTTCGTCTAATGGATTTAAAGGCGCTGTAGCACGTTTTTTGCAAAATTTAATTTTTCAAATTTCTCATTTATAATGATAGTTTATGTCATTTATATTTACTTCAGAGGGTAAAACATTTTATTACACAAACCAATTATCCGTAGTGGTAATAACGGTGTTGCGTATAAAGCCAAAATTGCATGGCGGCCATTTTATTGTGAACACATTTTATTATTTCGAATGACAAAAAAGAATTCCCATGGCTTTACGGAACCATATACACTCATTTGTAACTTGATTTTCAGAAGAGAGAAGGGTGTTTTACTATTGTTGACATTATTTTTCAAATACATTTCATCGACTTATTTGAGCGAAAAAACGTGCTACAGCGCCTTTAAGGTGAGGTTCTATTTATCATTCAAAACCGTTCTGCATTCAATTTCAATGAAAACAGTGTACGTCTATGAGCACAGTACCGCCATTTGACTTCCAATGCGGTGATGACATAGCATTGTGACGTCATCATGTTTATAACGTCATGGAATTGCATTGTGATGTCATATTGTAGACTGTTGCAAGGTGTGGTTCATTATCTACTTCCAAAATGATATCTCCTGAGTTACACGCAATATATATACACGCACAATGAAACAAAGAGATATAGAGTAACACTAGTGAATCACATTAAAGAAGATATCAAAGCAATCTACTTTATTATGTGAACATATTTTTCCAGCGATTTGAATGGTCGAGAGGCGATCACGTGACAGAAAAGCAAATTGACTCCAGCCCGAGTCCGACCAAAAGACGTATTGACTTGAGTGACGTCAAACGATTGTTGCATGACGTCAAGCGATTGTTGCATGACGTCATGCTATTGTTATCATCAGCAGTTCAAGCCAACTTTCATTTTTGACTGTATTTCATTGTTTTTCTTTCGTTTCTGTATTAAATACATAATATAGGGGTAACGTTGTATTTCAGGGCATTATCATTTGCTGAAGCCCGAGGTCTTCAATTAACTGCCCGACGAAGGAGGGTTTCTGTAATCGTTTTACATCGACAACCACTTGTTTCAACTTGAAAATATATAACTTTTCTACCTCACGAGATGAGATAAACATGGTATTCGTCAAGAATTGACGGATATTCTATTAATGTATTTATGTATTTATGTATTTATGTAATTACGTCCGAAAAGGGCAGATAACTCGCCGAACGGCCGCTAGGAGCAGCCCGTCACCACAGCAACACTGTGACGTCATAAGCCAATTCATTGAGATCATTGTTTTATGACGTCAAATTATATATATTATAGCTTGTTGACAGTTTATTTCACCAGTATTTCATTGCCCGTCATAAAATAAATAGAGGATAATTGACATTTCTCGTCGAATACCATGTATATCTCATCGAGTGAAGTAGAAATGTATATTTTCACGAGTGGCGCAGCCACGAGTGTAAATATATTATTTCTTCTTCTAGTGTAAATATATTATTTCTTCTTCTATACGGGATTCCGTCAGATCTTGGATGAGTGACAACACAAAGTTTTAAAGCAAAAATATGATTTTAATGAGATTAATATAACGTTTACTCAGAGTGCAAGTAAGTTAACTTCAGACAGTTTTGTCATAATCATACGTCATAAGTCTTACTGTATTTGCCAACTGTTACTATTATTTTCTTGTACCTAACAAATTTTTGTAATCTGATTGTATAAATGCCTGATTTTTCAGAATATCTATGTATTTGTGAATTGTACGTTTGTGAATTTGTTATGACCTGGGGCTCCTTTCACGAAGCAACCTTTACTAAGGTCAACCTTAACACCTTCTTTAACACAACACTAACTTTACCTTAGTAACTTACGTTCACTTTTTGAACGGAAGCCTTAAACTGTTAAAATGAATTGTTATGATGAAAATTAAAAAGAATGATCTTGCCAAGTCGTACTTGTAAGGTTTGACTGGTTCGATGAAATAGTTTAACATTGACACGCGAATAACCCGTATCGGTTTATAAGTAGGTTAAACAGTTCACTATGGTAGCTCCAGTAGTGATACAAAGTGGTTATGAAGTATGGCAGTGTTCGATAAAGTAAAACGTTTATATACGCAATCCGTACCATTTGTTTCATCGTTTTGTTTATCAATGTATAATTTATTATGCTTTGATCTTAATCTTTTATGAGGATAGTTTAAACAAGTAGTTACATTTTTAAAACAAGTTGTCTAATTTCTGTCGATGCTCGCAGGTTTCATTGTACTACAATATATCAACAACACAGGCTTCTCTCGACCATACCGTGATATAAGTAAAATATACTCGTGGTTCCAAGAGACGTTAAAACGACCATCTCCCTGCCACCCAATGCGTTCACACGCTTGATTTGTTGACATACTCGGCCATCACTCACCTGCTAGTCAAGCCCCGCCCACCGACCCAACTCTGCCAATCAGAAAGCAGGACGACAAGCGAGTACTGAGTGAGAGCTTGGTAATTATCACAGCTAATAGGGATGGCGACATTTGCAAGCGACGAGTTGCTCTTGGGAGACACAGAGAGTCATTGTCTTTCTAACAGATAATTCAGCACAGTCTTGCGCCTCTCTCCCTTAGCGTGCGTTCGCAGCCACAAGTTGGTGGAAATCCGTCATGAATATTCATAAAGTGTTTAACTCGGGCCAATCTCGCAATCAGTCAATTATACTTCGAGTCAAGATTTTTCTACGCCGTTACTATATATCCCCATGTACATATGTACATTCATGGTTCACTTTGCATTTTCTGCTTTCTAATGGTATATATAACATAAGTTGTATGCTTCTCTCGGGGGTAATACGCTCTGATGTAAGCCTACCATCTTTGTACCAGTGTCTCCCGAGCCTTCAGGCGAGGGAGAAACTTAATAACCCTTTGACTCGTGAGGTAGAAAAGCTGCGCCACTCGTGAACATATAAACCTTTTACCTCACTCGATGAGATAAACATGGTATTTGTCATGGAAATACATATATCCTCTATTTCTTATATATTTAGGGTGATATACTCAGTTCTATCAGTGAAATAAACCCGTTATATCAAGCTACAGTGGTGATAACCTTTATCACCACTCTAGGCCTACTGAGCGGCGATACACTTTATCACCACTCGCAAGACGTCATCGAGACAATGTTATGACGTCATAGTGTCAGCATTCGAAGGCTGTATGCTTACCGTACAAATCACTACACTTACATAAAATATAAAACACAGAAATAATGATTTATCATCCAAAACTGTGTTTCACAGGAGATACTGCTTGTGTGAAATCAAGCGGTATCGCCAATGAGATATCGTGTTGACAGTAGATTTTGCACAATGCCCTGTCACCGTTTACTATATAATTTCACAGTGCTTTTACATCACCAAGTAACGACATCACAATTATATGATGTCATAAATATGACGACGTCACAATGCTGACATCACCGCACTCGAAGTCAACTAGCCACACTGTTCATAGTTCATGACAAATACCATGTTTATCTCATCGAGTGAAGTAGAAAAGTAGATATATTAACTTTTCCACCTCACGAGATGAGACAAACATGGTATTTGTCAAGGAAAAACAGTTGTTCTTTTTATTGTATCATTATTTCTGTGTTTACTGTTGACGTGGAGTGATTTCAACGGTAAACGTACAGCAGGCTGACAATATGACGTCATAACATTTTCCCTATGACGCCACGCGAGTGACGATGAAGTTTATCGTCACTCAGTAAAGTGATGATCGTCACCGTAGCTTGATAGAGGCTTTATTTCACTGATAGAATTGAGTATCTCACTCTAAATTTTTTAAAATAAAAAATATATATATATAGAAATCCTTATAGCTTAGGATATTTATAACTTTTATCAACTCGTGTTGATATATTTGATATCAGAAGACACTTGAGTGAGGTTCTCTATATGATAAATAGATTATCTGTTTTTCCTTGACAAATACCATGTTCATCTCATCTCCTGAAGTAGAAAAGTTACGTGGCTGCAAGTGCTCTGAATGTAACCAAGATAAACATTTATGAAGGTAATGAATTAAACAGAATACATTTTTATGAAGAAATGTGAGAGTTTGAATTTGAACTTAATGACAGCAAATTATGATATATACCGTCACATACGATCAAAATATCTAAGAATTGTGAGATGTGAGATGTGAAATGTGAGATGTGAAATGTGAGATGTGAAATGTGAAATGTGCAATGTGAGATGTGAGATGTGAAATGTGAGATATGAGATGTGAGATGTGAGATGTGAAATGTGAGATGTGAGATGTGAGCCGTGAAATGTGAAATGTGAAATGTGAAATGTGAGAGATGTGAGATGTGAGATGTGAGATGTGAAATGTGAGAGATGTGAGATGTGAAATGTGAAATGTAAGATGTGAGATGTGAAATGTGAAATGTGAGATGTGAGATGTGAGACGTGAAATGTGAGATGTGAAATGTGAGAGATGTGAGATGTGAAATGTGAAATGTGAGATGTGAAATGTGAAATGTGAGATGTGAGATGTGAGATGTGAAATGTGAGATGTGAAATGTGAGATGTGAGATGTGAGATGTGAAATGTGAGATGTGAAATGTGAGATGAGAGATGTGAGATGTGTGATGTGAGATGTGAAATGTGAGATGTGAGATGTGAAATGTGAGATGAGAGATGTGAGATGTAAGATGTGAGATGTGAAATGTGAAATGTGAGATGTGAGATGTGAAATGTGAAATGTGAGATGTGAAATGTGAAATGTGAAATGTGAGATGTGAGATGTGAGACGTGAAATGTGAGATGTGAAATGTGAGAGATGTGAGATGTGAAATGTGAAATGTGAGATGTGAAATGTGAAATGTGAGATGTGAGATGTGAGATGTGAAATGTGAGATGTGAAATGTGAGATGTGAGATGTTAGATGTGAGATGTGAGATGTGAGATGTGAAATGTGAGATGAGAGATGCGGTTACTGAAACAGAGCGATGCTAGTCAAGGAACATATATTGTCATGGTTCTGCCCAGGTTCAAGGTTAGTTATGATTACCAATAATTACCTCTGTTTTTACACATCTTATTAACTTGTTAGTTTGTAAGGGATGTAATTTGAACGTGCTAATTTTGTAATAGTTTTCCAACTAAAGAAAGTAATTGTTATAATTCTAATTTTTATTATTTGCAATTGGAAGATAATTACATCTTCTGAAGAAAAGGAGCACAAATACGAATGTTGTTTAAATGTTGCGGAATTATCTTCCATTTTAAAAATATATCTCCTACTTTGCGTTTATTATATAGTTTATTGCATTAATTAAAGTGGTTGGTTACACCAAGTTCATTAGTTGGTTGATAGTTCAACCTTGTGCTAACAATGAACATATAGAAATATATCTCATCAAATAGTTAGTTAGATCTAGTTGCTATAGTTATCATTATATGTATTATATTAACTGATTAGTGCATATATTGTTTAATTAATCAAAGAAGTAATTGCTAATCGAAAATATGGTTGACGCAATGATATCATCACAACACCTACATGTCGTGTCATTTTCAAGAACATTTTTTTTCTTGGATGAACATTATATATTTCTTGTGAAATTATATCTCTTCTCATCAAAGTTCTAGCCAAATTCACATAAAACCATAGTTACATGTACATGAACATACCAGAACCCATGATGCGTTTTTACTCTCCCCTTTCTGCCCTACACTGAGTAGCACAGCGACTTTCTATCAAGTTGTAATCACACATCTTCCTCGGGATTTCTCTGTTTTTCACGTAAATGTCTAGTTCATGTGTCGATCGTATCACTTCAATGCCATAACCAGGCCCCATCACCTTAGCCATAGAGATGGTAGACACTATCACATATCGACGTACGTGCCTAGTTTACGGGTCAACGGCTTTGAACGTGCATGTCTGTTGCATGTGTCAATCAACCCTCTCATAATTAGTGCAATAACCGAACATCTACCAGATTATCCCTGATACCAGAGGCACGTCTTATAACCCTTCTTACCTCTACTGGCGATCATAATGGTTTTATATATAGCTTAAATCGATCTTGGCGTATATGGATTCGCTTCTCGCTCAACCGACTTATATTCCACTGCCTGTACTGATGGCCGGCTGATTATAATTGTACAACTTGGCGCCAATAGTTAATTAGCGCTAATAAGGTAGATGGGCAGACCATATGGAATCGCAGATATCGGCCCTGATTAGAGTTAATTACCAGATGGACATCGGAAGATGAAAAATCAATGACTGATGATATTGTTAGAGCCCAGCTGATCATGAAGGCGAGCAACGTGAAGTAGTGTATGGAGACACCGTATTGAAGATATAGCGGGCCTCTCGTCTTGTAGCAGTTGAGTTCCCGTAGTGGAAATTAGAAGCAGATTCTTTTGAGAACCCCGAATAAAATACAAATACTGTTATTATCAAATAATTTGAGAAAAGGTTGACTAGAAAGAGCTATAGTCGAGAAGGAAGGATGCCCATTTCGTCTGACTAAGGCCAGATACAGCATTCGGAATCAGTCGGTTAGCAGATACCATAAACTGTAATGCGTTTGCCAATATTTCCAATTTTCACTCAATGAACTCAATTGCTATTGACGAAACAACTGAACTGAACATTACGCAGAGTTGAAAGAAGCTATTAAATCTTTGATGTTATTGAATTGACAAAACAGGCCAAGGAACACAATTAACAATAACAACTTTACATAAACATAAAATTCATAAGCGTGAAGTTCATTCCTATTAAACAAGCACCACAGTGACACTGTTGTGTTGAGATGTCTTCCCACAGCATAGGCGATATCATGATCACTACCGTATTCCCTCTAATAGACGCCTGGGGTATATCAGTTTTAAAACAATAGACGCCAGGGCTCCGTTCCATAACAGCGAGCGCTTATAATCGCTCATTGATTGCTCAATGTAGCGCTCAATGTAGCGCTCAAGTAGCGCTCAATCTCTCCTGAACGACACGGTGCAAAACCTCAAAGTTCGCTCGCTTTGCTACGTAGCGCTACATTGAGCAATCGCGTTCAAGAGAGGTTTAAAAGTAATCGCTTATTGAGCGTAATTGAGCGAATACTTTGAAACCTCTCTTGAACACGGCCCTGGCCTCGAATAGTCTCGATTAGACTCCGGGTGAGAAGATTAGCAAAGCTATTTTAAGCAATTATATATGTAAACGTATGTCTCCTTAAGAAAAACATGTTCCTGTTTAATAGTGAATA
>OW388302.1:62223391-62273538 GCA_936450465.1 Gibbula magus
TGGTCACCCCGAGACAGTTTTACGTGTATACCCTTATTGTGTTGGTTTCAATGCGGTGTATCTGTACGACTTATTAGAAATACATGCCATTTAGATAGTAAACAAACGTGACACTGTTATACTTGGGATCACACTTATTGCACCAGTACAAATTATTGTACCTTTTGTCTGGACGAGTCTCTTGTCGGATACGAACCCACACCCTCAGAGCAAGGCACCAACCACCAGCACTGCCTGTACCAACAGCTTACCTATTCGGCCACCGTGACCTCGACATCTCTTTATCAAGACATCTATGCCCCCTTTCTGTTCAGTTTCAGGGTGTTTATTATCAGTATCTCCTCGCAGCGATTCCTCTTCTTCCCACGTAACCTCCGATACCACTATGCTCATCATATAGCGGGGGCGGGATAGCGCAATGGTCAGCGCTTTCTCCTTCGGATCAAGAGGTCCGTGGTTCGAATCCCGCCAGGGGCACGGCAACTTTGTCTGCAGTAGAGAACTGTTCTACACGCAGTAAGGTTTGGGTGCAATGCTACACTGAATTTCATCGTAGTACCACCCATGGTTCGCTAGTTCCAGCCGATGCTCGCAGGTTTCACCGCAGTGCATAGCCACATGGCGTTGCGGGCTTTCTCTCTGCCATAATACTAGCAGCCGCGATATAAGTTAAGTTTGGCGTTAAATACCAACTCACTCACTCACTCATCATATAGCGACTATGGTCACATCTCTCGGTTCTCGCAAACTCCCCAAGCTGTGAACTTTTACAACCCTGAAGCCTTCCTCGCTTCTGTCTGATCGCACAGTGTCTTACATCTCCGACAACCTCCTGTCCTGTAAGAAATATGAGCACAAAATACCAAATGCGCTGAATATTTTCACTCAATGTGCATATTCATCCCCAAACGCCAATTTCTTTTTTTTTGTTTAAAATTTAAAAAAAACAACATGTAGAAGTATTATTTTAATGGTGACTAAACACATGTAATTTTCAGTTTTAGATTATAACATTGCAATTGAAAATCATACATATGATAAAATCAACAGAAGTGGGTACTTTCTTTTGCCCGTCAGTTTAAAACGACTACAGCGTGTTTCTAGAGTACAACCATGATATTGCTTGATATTACCGTACCACGTGACGTAACGCCCCTTCTGAAAGTCACGTCGAGGTTTCTGTGAAAACGTATCATTATTGTTCTATCGTATAGAAACTGCGAACAACCAAACTAAGCAAAGTTTGAATATGGACGATATTGTGTAAGATCAAGAAGTTTTTCAGAATCTGTAATCCAAGCATCACGAGCACTAAACAAGACAGTAGCACGTTTTTCCGCTCAAATAAAGTTCATGAAATGTATTTTTAAAATAATGTCACTAATAGTAAAACACCAACAGAAAATCAAGTTAAAAATAGTGTACATGGTTCGGTAAAGCCATGGGAAATGTTTTTGTAATTCGAATTAATTAAATGTGTTCACATTAAAATGGCCGCCATACAACTTTTATACGCACCACCGTTATTACCACTTCGGATAATTGGTTTGTGTAATAAGATGTTTTTACGCTCTAACATAAATATAAATGATATAGACTATCATTATAAATGGGAAATTTGAAAAAAATAAAATTTGCAAAAACGTACTACAGCCCCTTTAAACCTTTGGCTTATAAACACAATATGTAAATCCGTGTCAAACAGCACATCCATAAACACCAACAGATACGATTATTTATATATAATTACTCCTTATCTATAATGCGGTTATCAGTAAGCAACGAGGAACATCGATACAAGCTATTAAATACAGTATTCACACAGTGGCCTACATCAAACGTTATAGGTACACGAGAACTCACAGAGGAGAGACGGTCAATTCGGTATATTTTTTTCTTGATTCTGAGAGAAAAATCTGATTTGTAAACATTTACTTGACGAAATCTCCAAATATTGGTTGAATATGACGTTCTTTTTAAAAGATGCAAACGAAAATACTGGGAAAAAATACAATAGGATAATGTAAATGACCCAGTGAGACAGTATGTGAAGAAAAGTGGCTCGTTGTTCTGAATTTCTGTTGTAAAGCGTGTCATTACCCATGTTTTTGAAAATAACCGAGTTAATATTATTGATATGAGCACATGTTCACATATCACGTTTGCCAAGCAACCATTGTTTCACCGCAACTTCCCGTATTTTGTCTTCTGTAACGTCATAAAACGATTGTTCGTGACTTCACTGAGGCTTGCCGTCGCAAGAGAAGAGGGTCCTTTTCTGACTATTTTTACTGGAAATGAGTAATAAATAAATTATTACACTCGAAAGTGTGCCATATGACTTTTACGAAACTCGTGCAAATTTATGTATAACCCTCGCTCTCGCTCGGGAAATATAAAAAAATCACACTTGTTGCGTAAAAGTCATATGACACACTTCCTCGGGTAATACTCTCTATTTATAAACCATTGAGGATACGGGTTCATATGTTGCTTATTGGACAGTATAAAGTTAGCCTTGATGGTAAACTGTTGAAGGATTTCTCACATAGACATACGTTAAGTGTATTAAATAGTTCAGATATTACATTCGAAAGTGTCAACCAGCTTGTTCTCGGGCCTCGTTCCCCTCACTGTAGCGCAAGCGGAACGAGGCCAGGGAACCAGGTTGTCGAAAGTGTTGCTCTCGTTAGGGAAATTTGAAACATTCACATGCGTTACCCAAACGTCACGTGACACATGACTCTTGTAATACTAGTAAGATGAGGTGACGTGATTTCGGGTTTAACGCCGCTTTCACGGAACTTTCACTTATATAACGGCTGCAAGTAGTATTGCAGGGTGAAAGTCTGCAACACATTTGAGGTTATTTTTTTGCGGTTAAACCTGCGAAGATTGACTGGAACTTGAGAACTGAAATTCAGTGTAGCATTGCATCCAAACCTTGCTGCAGGTAGAACAGTCCTCTATAGTAGAACCCCGTGCGGGATTCGAACTCTGAAGTCGAACGCGCCAACCACTGTGCTAACCCGCCCCATAATGTGAAGTAAGACATGGGGAAATGATGCACTTGTTGTTCAAGGTGAAATGAAAGTGGGAGATTAATTACTCGGTATGCGAGCAACACATAAAAGAACATTAATTCCTATTTCCATTAATGTGAGAACATAAGTAATATCAATAAAACAGCGTGTTCCCCCAGTAATCTGTGACCAAAGCCTTACAGTCAAGTATCTTTGATCTAGATGGAGGATATATTCTGTTTATTGATTTCCATACCTTTATCTCTCAAGGACTACAAAGTACATTATAGTAAGTGGATTTGGAAGAAAGGCAAGTGCTATTATGGTCAAGGATAGCGATACGGTCAGTCGTATCGTCGGGGTGAGTTTTTCTGGGTTCTGATAAGGTCTGGAGCTAGGGTTTGAGTAGCTGCAGAACTGTATCTATATAACCTCTTTCCCAAGTATCACCGTGTTTATAAAGGCGACGTCAGGGTGTTAAAGAGCCTATTTTGGCGAAGCAACTGCAGCTGGGGCTTGAGCAGCGGACGAGGGTTAGTGGAAGAAAAGATTTCAAAGCATGTCATAGATATGACAATCATTTCTTGCATTTCAACGCCAAATACTTTTTCAGGCAATTAAGCTTTTTTACACTTTGATATTGTGTTTGAAATCAAATTTCCGTTTGTATCAGAAGC
This sequence comes from Gibbula magus, assembly GCA_936450465.1. Classification (NCBI taxonomy): domain Eukaryota; kingdom Metazoa; phylum Mollusca; class Gastropoda; order Trochida; family Trochidae; genus Gibbula; species Gibbula magus. The sequence continues at coordinate 62,227,092 of OW388302.1, forward strand.
GCGAAGCCGTAGCGGAGCCATTTTGACAGATGAAACCTGAAAAGTCACCGGCGATTGAAAGCCAAAAGATTTTCATAATTATGTCTCCAAATTTTATGAGCGTCGTCTTCTGCAGTTCGGTTACATAGACAACGTGTTTGTTTTCTTTACGAAACGAATGAGATTAAACGCGTTGCAACTCTATAAAATAATGATACACCACCAATTTTTTCATGTGAATTTTAAGAATCGAGTGTGTGTTTTCCGTAACGAAGCGAGGGTTATACACATATTTAAACGAGTAAAATAAACGTCGTATGTCTAATAATTATCCTTTTTATCTACTGCATTAATTTGGTATCACTTTACGGCATTAAAGACACGACAAGCAAGCGTATAACGGCCATTTCCTGTGATGTCGAGCTCAATTGTTTTATGATGTCATAGACGATGAAATATAGGAACTTGCAGCACTGTGTCAAAGTCTGCAAGAATGAAGTGATATGAAGTGATATGTTCAGACCGTAAAAATGGATGAAATATGTTTCGATGAAATAGCCTTGATCCCTATTCAAAGAGGGATTATGTCTTAAAATGTGTAATGCTTCAGACAAACGGGGGCAGGGGTAGGCTTGCCGGCGTAACCGGTTTGATAGTAGTAGGTTTGGGCGCTGGGTTTAAAGTGCGGTTGATGCTGACACAGCCAACAAGTTGAGTTGAGTTGAGTTGAGTTGCCCCCATTCGCATCCCACTACCCTACATTGGCAAAACGTCATCCCATATCAGCCGCCTACTCAAGTATAGATACATCCTTCTCCACGTCTACCATCCTCAAAACCATCATTAAGGCAAATGTATGATTAACACGAAATCAAATGGCCCCTCTCAGCCATCATATACAAATGGTAGGAAACACTCCACAACAAAACAACAGCCATATTCTCTTCCTACAGAGGTTACTCCCTTGAACAGATTTCCGATCCTAACCTCTGTCCTTTTTCGCTTGAAATCGAGGGCAGAAAGGGAGTTAAAAAGAGGTTAGGATCGGAAATCGAGAGGGAGTAACCTCTGTGGGAAGAGAATGATCGGAAATCTGAAGGGAGTAACCTCTGTGGGAAGGTTACGGTTAAACATATACTAGCATTGGAATTCAATTGAATATATTTAACATAGTTCACCATGTTCATCATAAATTCATTGGAAAGAGTCAACGGTTCAATGTATGTATTTACCATATCCAAAGTGCATTTTGTGATAAGAATAATATTTCTAACTGTGTGTTGCCTTAATAATATATATTACATGTTTATCCACTTCGTCACTTGTCTCTTCTGCATACATTGTGTTGTGTATTTTAGCCTTGTCAAATAGTGGAGAGGACTTCTATAGGTTTCATAACTTGTGCCCAATCCATTTTTTAAATGAATAAAATATGTTTTCAACCAATTCAATACCAATGGAATGCGCTTTGTTCGATCTGTACTGCTAGTTCAGTTATAATATGGACAACAAACAAGACTCAAAGGACATTAGCGGAAACGAAGGCCCTGAAACCTGGATATGGGACACTCTGGGTCAACTGAATTTTAAGGTCATGAATGGCTGCTAGCGAACTGAGTGGCGAATGCGTGACGATGATTTGAGATAAAATGCCGTAGTACAGACGGAAAAATTATATGGACTCGTCTGATGCTTACATGGGATCCCGATGTCTGACCCGTCTGATGCTTACAGGGGACCCTGGTGTCTGACCCGTCTGATGCTTACATGGGATCCCGATGTCTGACCCGTCTGATGCTTACAGGGGACCCTTGTGTTTGACCCGTCTGATGCTTACATGGGATCCCGATGTCTGACCCGTCTGATGCTTACAGGGGACCCTTGTGTCTGACCCGTCTGATGCTTACGTGGGATCCCGATGTCTGACCCGTCTGATGCTTACATGGGATCCCGATGTCTGACCCGTCTGATAGTTACAGGGGATCCCGATGTCTGACCCGTCTGATAGTTACAGGGGACCCTGTGTCTAACGCTTACAGGGGACACTGGTGTCTGACCCGTCTGATAGGCCTACTTATAGGGGACCCTGGTATCTGACCCGTCTGATGCTTACAGGGAAGCCAAATGTCTCACCCGTCTGATGCTTTAATAGAAGGGGCCCAGGTGTCTGAAGTATACCACGCACACAGCATATGCTTACAGCAGACATTTACATTTTGTCTGACTCGTTTGATGTTTACTGGAGACCTTATCTGATGGTTTAATAGAAGGAACTCAGGTGTCTGAAGTATAACCACACACACATAGCTTCAAATATGCTTACAGGGGACCCTGGTGTATGGCGTACAACCACACACACAGTGCATGTTTAACATCGCACACCGTCAGAGGAAACGTTCAGCCACGCGTCTGATGCAGTGTTAATGCATGTAGCATATCCCACGGCGGGTCCATTCAACAGCTGGCTTGTCTGTAAGCGACGTAAGAACGCCAGACATCCTGTAAACGAGTTCTGTCTCCTCAATTATTTTGTATATTACGAGGCGAAGCTACATCTTGGGAAGAAATCGACACATTATCTATACCCGCGAAATGACCACAGACACGAACGCGAAGCTGCAAGAATCTATTTCTTTCGGCATAGATCAAAGACAGACCGGCGTGCTTGATTCGTCTTTGGATAGACAATGGCATACGGAGACTTGATCGGAATATGTCGGCGCGCCACGGGACCGGGTTGTCCTCCATCATTACCTGAACATCGTATCATCTACTGACAATGTAAGCGCTGCTTTTACTAATATACACTTGCACGGTCAGCGGCATGCCCAAGGCTCGTCTCACCGCGGTCGATAGTCTTCCTCCTCTTTTAAACACAGCAGCACAGACCGTTTTCGTCCGGGCGTGGTGATGTGCTTACTGTCCTCTCCATCTCTCCTGCCCCTTCTCCGGGGTGGACAGACCCACGGCCGCAGCCCCTGCTTGTAGTCACCGACACTGTACTGTGGAGAGACAAGCGAACACTGGGAGACAACAGCTGTCTGTCCGCCGCTACACCTCAGAGCCGTGTGTGCTGCAGTGAGCGAGACGAGCTCAAAGAGCCGATATATCCACTGTGCCTGCTGATAACCGCTGCATTACGCTAAACTGCACACGTGAAACGGAGATCAGAACTTGGGAAGTTGTTGGCTTTAGATAAAGAGTTTTCCTTGTGAGAAGTTGTGAACTGGATTTTCTATTAGGTGGATCTGACAAAAAAAATTCGAGGAACTTTATATTCTGACGTCTTCATTTATCGTATATCTTGGACCGGAGTAACGTTTGTTATATATCTGTTGGACTTTTCTACATATTTGCCGGATTTGCATACATTTTGGTGGATTTTTTATATAAATATATTTTTTGGTGGACTTTTCTACATTCGTGTATATATATATATATATTTCATTAATTTGTATATATACTGTGACACACTTGTTTAACGTGTTGTAACTGAAAGCAATCTTTTCAACATTTAAACTTTGTTTAGTGGTTTATATATTCCAAGAAATTTATTTTTTCAAATTTATAAGGAAATCTGTGTTTGTTTGATGCTGTGATTTCCTACTTTTATACCACGGCAATCGCTGGCGTCAGAAAGTTGTCTATAGCAACCCCTGGCCATCACTCAACGTCAATCAGTCGGACTCTTGCTTATTTGACGAGGATTTATGCAATCTGGCTTATGCAGTACTACCACTGGGTTGTTAAGAGCAGATGTTATTAGTAGTATTGCTCTAAGAGAGAACAAATCACGGGAAAGCCAAATCTACCAGAGCAGTCCTAACCTGGCCCCAATCAATATATAGAAAGCAAGAAGCCGGTTAGCGGTTCCAGCGGCTTTCACGGTAATATTCTTCGTTTTGGAGACATCATTTCTAGGTTATTGTAACAGGGGAAGACAAGGCGCTTTTCAACCTATCCAATTATTGTGTTGGAAGACCTGTATGCGCTTGGGTGGAACAGGGCGTCTAGGATGCAGAGTGTGGTGGCAGTACTCGCTCCAGTGGGCTCCGGTGTGGAGAGGTAGTACGGGAGAGTGCACGTGCTGGATCGGAGATGGAGTGTAACGACAAATACCCGGATGTGACAATAGCAGAACAGCGGCCGTTGACGACGGCAAATAACGTCGGGACGAAGGAGACAATCGTGACTTTAAGACAAGCACGGGACAAGGGGTGTTACCTCTCCCGCTTCCAAGTCGGCATTCTGTGTTCCTTCCTCATTCTCGTCATCGTCATAGTAACGCTCCTCATTCTCTTCTTCGGAACGGAAGTCGGCTGTTTTTGTTACGGAAGTTCCCGAGGTCCGACTTCAACGTCAACGTCAGGCCACACAGCGTCACGTCATATCACCAACGACACGGGGTCAACGCCGTCTTCACCCCCGGGTAAAAGTGGCCAGTGTGTGTGTATGAACGGGTCCATTGTGGACAGTCACGGGGGAGACACGACCAGTGGTCCCGGAAGTTTGGACGCTAGGAACTCCAGCCAGATCCCGTGGCGACAGATCAGACTACCGCGGGACCTCATCCCTCACTACTACGAAGTGCAGTTGACAGTAGATCTGAACAACTTTTATTTTCGCGGCTCTGTGAATATAACATGTCATGTCAAAAAGGCCACGAGGTACGTCATGTTTCACCGGAGCTCTATCCACATTATCGAGAGCTCGGTAAAGTTGATTCCCACCCGGGATACGTACCCTGTGAGACGAATAGAACGTCAGTTTTACGAGAACGAATATCAGTTCCACGTGGCTGTCCTGGACGGTGAACTCCCGGCCGGCTCGGAGTACGTGATACAGGTGGCGGACTACAAGGACCAGATCAGAGAGAGTCTCAGGGGGCTTTACCTCAGCAGCTATAAGACCAAGGAGGGGCGCACAAGGTAGGTGTTTTTGCTTCTTCAACTAACTGACTCGGTACCCGTATTTCAGAGCCCCCATGTGTCAGAATCCCCATGTATTAAGATCTCCACATGTCAGAGCCCCCATGTGTCAGAGCCCCAGTGTATTATGATCGCCACATGTCAGAGCCCCAATGTGTCAGAACCCCCATGTATTATGATCGCCACATGTCAGGAGGACCCCATGTGTCAGAGCCTCAGTGTATTATGATCCCCACGTGTCAGGACCCCATGTGTCAGAGTAGCCCCAAGTGTCATAGTCCAATATATCAGAGTCCACACGTATCTGAATCCTCACGTGTCAGTAACCCCGTGTGTCAGAATCCCCATGTGTCAGCACCCCCATTTGTTAGAGGCCACACGTGTCAGAATCCTCACGTGTCAGGGTCCCCGTGTGTCAGGATCCTAAGGTATCAGAGAACAGGTGCCCGCCTTGTCTCCCAACTCCTTGGCGCTCCTTAGTGAAATGCATCATGCCACAGGATCCCCATACGTCTTCTCTTGTCTCCCAACTCCTCAACGTAATCAGGTTGATTATTGATATTTCATGATAACGAGCTCAGATATGTCGATGATCACTTATATCGATTTTGCGTGATATCTGGCATACCGAATAATGAAATAGAGTGATTTAAACAATAATCAAAGATAAATAATGTTCACTGACCTGATGATGAAAGATATCGATTTGACACTGATCTGAATAAAATAAAATACAACAACTTTAACAATAATCAAAGCTAGACATGTTTTCAGTGACTTAATGATAGAATGTATATCTTTGCAGTGATTTAATTAATTAACACATCAAACTTTATATAATCGCTCATTTATCGACAACCAAATTTACCGATTCTAATAAATTGGGGATGTTGAATTTTGCATGAGCACCCATATATCGATTTTGCAGTGATTTTTCATCAACCTTTGATATCCCTTCTCCATGGCCTGTGCATGACGTGTAAGGTCGGCTGAACTTACACGCAGCGCTAATTCTGAACTCCCTGGGGAGCAGACACCCCTTGTTATCCAGAGCAACACTCAATCCATCATTCCTTATTTCTCCCACGCCTCGCTTGTCGATACTCATGCACACATAACGAACAACGGAAAGTAGAACAGTACATGCGTAAGACCTCCACAAGCGTTATCCTTCCGAGTTGTCTTTGAAAAGTTTCCGAGCACGAGGGCCATGTACGTTGTATCAGAGGTGAGGTGATTTTTGGTTTAACGCCGCTTTCAAAAGTATTTCACTTATATCACGGCTGCTAGTATTGTTGCAGGGAGTAAGCCCACAACACGATTGTGGCTATGCATTGAAACCTGCGAGCATCCGCTGGAACTAGCGAACCATGAGTGGTATTGCTCTGAGATTCAGTGTAGCATTGCATCCAAACCTTACTGCATGTAGAACAGTTCTCTACTGCAGACAAAGTTGCCGTGCCCCTGGCGGGATTGGGACCCCGGACATCTTGATCGGAAGCCGAACGCGCTAGCCACTGCGCTATCCCGTCCCTCGTTCTATTAGAAACCACTGTAAGTAATCAAGCACGTGTTATAGTAAACGATTGTGTCAAATTGACTTCGTTATCTGAGAGATACCGTGAGAAAGTGATCGCTATAAAAAAAGACACCCGTTAAAAAACCAAAAAAAAACCCACCTCCATCCTCTCCGCGAGGTACCATATTTCCTCGACTACATCCTCGGGGTTCTAGTCGTTCAGCACCCCCTTACCACCCGGCTTTTACTCGAAGAAATACGGTAGGCCTTAAATTCATATTTGAGACCCGCCTTTAAAAAAAAGATTCTCAGCACCCCATGACCCCCGAGGTTATATTCGAGGAAATACGGTAAGTTAAACGTGTTAGAATTACCTTGACACATGACCGAACGTGTTGTAATTTGATAACGTTCGGTTTGAAATGCGATTCCTCTTACTTTTTGACAAATAATAGGTTAAGGACAGTTTGAGAAACGATTCGCTCGAGTGTATAGACGCAGAGAAATCTCCTGGATTTAAGTATGGAAAACGTACTTTTATTTTCTGCTTAAACATTTGAAAAACTGTAGTCGATTAGCGTAACCTGCACACTTGAGGAGGATATGTTAAAACATGTTTGTATCCGCATCATTCAGAAAATGTGCAGAACTAGAAGCAATACATCTGTCAAAGTCAAGTTATTGTATTAAGGCCTCCGGCCCACATACAAAATATACATATACAAATATGATAGATAGAATACAAATGATATAGAAATACAAACGATAGAGAACATCACTAGCTAGAACAGCATGACAGGCAATTCTAGTGGTGTGCTAGCTTACAGGAAGAATTATTTAACAGTTTAGTTCTTAGTTTCATACTATGTTTGATAAACAGCTGCAATGACAAATTGAGAATGATATTATCAATTTGTGAAGACATGTATGATATTAAATAAAATCAATATATCTATCCTTACAGGAAAAAATGAACAACACACTTGATAACAACGATTTTCGAGGAAATATTCTCGTTTTCATATTTGCAAAATAGAAAATAAAATAACATTATTGTGGAATCTCTTAATTTAATTCCTCATATTGAAAACTCAAAACGTTCGTAATTAGATGAGCCGTTGTTTGGTTTAATATGATATATGGGCTCGGAACAACCGAAACGAATTCACTTCAAAGGAGCAAGTTAAACGGGAGAAAGAAAGGATAACTTGAAGCACACTGTTGTTGAACCACGCGCACTCTATTCGTGAAACATTGATTCAGACAAAACGATATTTTATTGTAAAGCAAGTATTGCCGACAAAACATCATAATTTGGTTTAATCAAGGACACGACAAAAACATCTGACTTTGATAAACAAGCGAGCGATTAAATGTCTTGTACTTCTTGGCATCCATTCTTGCCTCGTTAGATTTGGCTACATGTGAATTCTTGTAAACATGATATTATTAAGATGGAGTTGGTGGAAAGAAACATGGGAACATAATTTTAACGATGACATAAACTTTGAAACAACGACGTTTCATTATAACGTAAACCAAGTCAGTTACTTTCGAAGATAAACGTGTCTCAAATTGCAATGAACTCGATGTTTAGGGTCAAAGCAAGGCCTCGAAGTTTCCAAGACTTTCGTGAGAATTATTTTCCCACGAATTCCAGTATCTGAAACAATTATTTCCTTCTTGAAAATGGTAAAGTATTGACATCAAAATGGTAAAATCTCGACATAGTATGACAAGGTCTTAACATCAATATGTTAAGATAATGAAATCAATTTAGTAAAGTATTAACATCAATTATATGGCAAAGCATTGATATTAATGAGGTAAAGTATTGAAATCAATTTGGTAAAGTATTCATATCAATATGATAAAGTATTTATTTCAATATTGTAAAGTATTGATATCAATTTGATGTAGTTTTAACATCAATATGGTAACGTGTTCACACCAATATGGCAATATATAGAGATTATTACCCGAGGAAGTGTGTCATATGACTTTTACGAAACGAGTGTGATTTGTTTTATTGCCCGAGCGAGAGCGAGGGTTATACACAAATTCACACGAGTTTCGTAAAAGTCATATGACACACTTTCGAGTGTAATAATTTCTTTATTACCCGTTCTATTCCATGTGATTCGCGTAAAAAAAAGCCAGAAAGTGGCCCAATTCTCTTGCGACGGCAAGCAACAGTGACTTCACGAACAATCGTTTTATGACGTCACAGACGACAGAATACGGGAAGCCGCGGTGAAACAATCGTTGCTAGGCAAACGTGATATGTGCACATGTGCTCATATCAATAATATTAACTCGGTTATTTTCAGCCATATGGGTAATAAAACATGGTAACGTATTGAAATCAATTTGGTAAAGTATTGACATCAATATGGCAAGGTATTGAAATCAATTTGGTAAAGTATTGTTTTCAATATTGTAAAGTCTCGACATAATAAGGTAAAGTAGTGAAGAATTGACATTAATATAGTATTGACATCAGTATGGTAAAGTACTGACATCAATATAAAAAGGTCTTGGCATGATTATAGTGAAGCATTGACATCAAGTCCTGACACCAACATGATAAAGTATTGACATTGGTGTGACTATAAGTCATGATATCAAATCAAAACAATCCTGACATCAATTGCAAGTTTCAATATGACATCATTACAAAATATAATGTTGCAGCTAGTTTCTGACACCGTGGCGGTCGTTCTCACAACTTTACGCCTAATATTAATTCGTAAGTCCAAGTCTTTAATGAAGGTCGTTTCCATAATGTAAAGTTTCATGACACATTTCTCCGATGCACGATGTTCAATCTAGACCATAGCGACACTCCCAGCCGAGCAGGTGTCTGTTCCCACGTGCTCCCCCCGCTCTCCTCGTGCTAATGTCTATAGCTGTCACTCAAACTCTCTATCTGTGCTAACCACACGAGGAAACGTGCAACAAGCGACCACAAATCTGTATCTCTCACAGTTCCCCCGTCATTAGATCCTCCATTGACCTGGTAAGGGCAGCTGAAGAGCAAGTTTAAAATAAAATAATCGTACCAATGATATACAGACTATGATAGGTCGTAATATAAATAGTGGTATTTCCCTCCCGAAAGCAAGACTATTTATCTGTGTATTATTGGTGTAAGTGTTTGGATGAGCATTAAAGAAAGCGTGCATTTTCCCACAAATGTTCCCACCAGTAAAATGTGTATTACAAGATGTACTGTAAGATCTGAGTTGGAAACAAATAGGGGCGCACAACTTTTTCTGTATATACGCATGCGCTGTAATGCTACTCGTGGTTGTATTTTGGGGTTACAAGAATTAAGTGGAAAACATTGGGGGTACATTTGATTAATAATCTTTTTTCACTCTTCCTCGGAACTTAACAAGTATTTACTCAGACTGCAAACTGCAGCAGTATAGAGACATACAATGTTTACATTTACATATTTACATTTACATGTGGTGGCACGTGGTCCTGTGCATAGCTCAGTTGACCGCTATCAATGAGGTTCAGCAAGAACCGTTTCATGGTTGAATAAAATGAGAGTTTGAAGGGTTGATTCCCTGCCCCACACAGATACATGAGTTGTGAAGACTTGTGGTGTTACCTTGGGCAAGTGACTTCATTCAAAGTGTGCCTCTGTTCACTCAGCAGTACACTTGAGTACCTGGTATGGAAGTGAAGGCAATGTGAGAGATAACATTAACAGCGCCTTAATAGGCAGCTAGGTTGCATACTCCCAGTGAGTTGAGAATGAAAAAAGGAATGATGTTGGTCCATACACCAGGGTAATAATGTGTGTGCGCTTCGAGCATGCTCCTTGCGGCGTGGTGTTCAGCGCGATATAGGTATCCTCATTATTATTATATAACACACAATATAGTGGTTATGTTTATAACTAGTACATTTAATACAAATACATGTTATAAGATTTATTTCATAACAATGAAAAGTTCCTAGCCTATTATAGTTTGCCAGCAAAGTAACCGACCCCCTATTTCGTAAAATAAATATAAAAACATGCAAAATAGCAAACCAATCATTTACCAATCATAGTTTCATATTGATATTTTAAAGAGATACGCTCGAATTATGGTTAACGGAAATCATATGTAATGACCTAAAAACGTAAAAGCCACAAAATCACTCTCGTTGCGTAAAACAAATTATTTACAAAATACTTGCTCATGTAAAAGTAAATCAAATGTAGGAAATTCTAAACGATTCCGTCGCAGCTATCTCGATAGATAGGACTCGTTATATTTCATATGCTTGGTTCTATCTTTACTGGGGAGTTTAAATGGACTCAAAGTCGAGTTATTTTTATTTATTTATTTACCCTATAAGATTATAAGAATTTAATTATGAATTTATTTTATCAATTATACGATTATAGTCATACGTTAAAGGAAGGCGCTGTAGCACTTTCTTGCATAGTATGGTTTCTCAAATTTCTCTAAAAAGTATACAATAAAATGGTACGTCCGAGGGTGATAAGTCGTAATCATACAAAACGGTTATCAGTGTCGGAAGAAAATGGTGCGTTTTATACAACCACAATGTGAAAATGGCCGTTTGAAGGGAAATGGACTCGCATGGCTTTTTATTGGATCAGGAGTATTATCTAGCCATTGGTAACACTCATTTACATTTTTGTGAGAGCATTTTATTTCAGCAAGAACGGGTGCTACAGCGCCTTTAAGAGTCTATTCTTACAATTTCCATAAACGAGGCAATAGTAAGATTTTGCTACGCCAATGTAAATGCAAAACGACGTCACACAAAAATGCAATGCCCAAAACAGAATAGGTGAATGTATATACAATGTAACACTCTTAATAGAATAGGTAAATGTATAAACAATGTAACACCCTAAACAGAATAGGTAAATGTATATACATACACTGTAACACCCTAAACAGAATGGGTAAATGTATATACGTACAATGTAACACCCTAAACAGAATAAGTTACTGTATACACAATGCAATGCCCTAAATAGAATAGATAAATGTATATACGCACAATGTAACACCCTAAACAGAATAAGTTACTGTATACACAATGCAATGCCCTAAATAGAATAGATAAATGTATATACGCACAATGTAACACCCTAAACAGAATAAGTTACTGTATACACAATGCAATGCCCTAAATAGAATAGATAAATGTATATACGTACAATGTAACACCCTAAACAGAATAAGTTACTGTATACACAATGCAATGCCCTAAATAGAATAGATAAATGTATATACGCACAATGTAACGCTCTAAACAGAATATGTAAAGGTTTATACAATGTAACGCTCTAAACAGAATATGTAAAGGTTTATACAATGTAACACCCTAAACAGAATAGGTAAATGTATATATAATGTAATGCCCTAAACAGAATATTCAAAGGTTTATTCACTATAACATCCTAAACAGAATATGTAAAAGTTTATACAATGTAACACCCTAAACAGAATAGGTAAATGTACATACAATGTAACACCCTAAACATAATATGGAAAGTTTTATGCAATGTAACGCCCTAAACAGAATATGTAAAGGTTTATACAATGTAACACCCTAAACAGAATAGGTAAATGTACATACAATGTAATGCCCTAAACATAATATGTAAAGGTTTATACAATGTAACGCCCTAAACAGAATATATAAAGGTTTAAACACTGTAACGCCCTAAACAGAATAGGTTAATGCATATACAATGTAATCCCTTAAATAGAATGATATATAAAGGTTATTTGCAGCCCGTAGATTTGTGAGTTTGGCACCATCTTTGAATCGGAAGTTACCGTAGAAATAAGGTACACTATACTATACAGCTATGTACGCAAATTAGAGTTACCTAGGTATGTTACAGTATTTTTTACAACATATAAGTGTTGAAATTATATAAAAGATGGAATAATTTTAGAATACTAGTTTGTCAAATTTAAGGTTTATTTCATCACGTAACAAGACGAAGATCCACGTTTTATTACCCACGGTGTTTATCTCATCAATTCGTTCAGGTTAACGCTGTATACTCCCCGGGGAGGAGGGAGTCTACAAGATTTATGGAACCTGACATGGACGTCTCAAGGGGAAGACAAGTAGCTGACAAACTGTATATTGTGTGCTCCATAAATCCATTACCATATTTTTATCGCCTTGGAATGTCGTCGTGAAGAATGGGGCCTGTTTTAAATCATTATTTATGAATTAAGTAATACCGTCTCTGCTCAAAACCACGCCAGTCTCTCTGATATATAGAGGAAATAAATCTTTTCTTGACAAATACCATGTTTATCTCATCGAGTGAGGTAGAAAAATAAGTAATTCATGAGTGGCGCAGCTACGGGTAAAATATATTTACCTTTATAACTTACGTGATGAGATAAATATGATCCTATTTGTCAAGGAAAAACATATATTCTATTTATTATATCATTATTTCTGTGTTTTATATCGACATGGAATGATTTCAACAGAAAATGTACTGCCTTCGCCAGCTGACGTCATAACATTGTCCCGAAAGCGTCACGCGAGTGGCGATAAAGTTTATCGTCACTCAGTAGAGTAGTGATAAAGGCTATCGTCACTGTAGTTTGATAGAGGCTTTATTTCACTGATAGAATCGAGTATCTCACTCCAAGTTATTTAACAAGAACCGGGCTGTGCATTGATAGTGGAGAAATACACGGTTTCATTTAAAAACAACTGAATCTTGACTGTAATAAACGGCAAAAGTCGAAAATTTGGGATCGATAGTAACTCTCTGAACAAAGTTTTTTTTTATAGGAATGTGCAAATTCTTATGTCATGACTAATGATCTATTTATTCATTGACATACTGATAGAATAACAATTATAAACATTAAAATATCCCTAACGTATTTGGCAAGTAGTTGCATGTAAGGGTGAAACGGTTCACAACTACTGTAGTTGAACCGCGGTATTTTGCTTTCGGTTCGGTACACGGTACATCAACGCGAATTTTCGGTACGTATACCGAATGCATACTTTAATAAAGTAATTATTTCATACAAAGTCAAAAATTCAAATGCAATAAGTTTTGTTTACAAAAGTAAGTGATCGAAAATCGTAATGAATCTATTATCATAATCATCTAAGGATACGAAGCATGCACGATCTACCTGTCACCATTTTGATTACGGTTCATTCGGATCAATCAAATAGGACCTTTAATTCTCTACAAACGATAGTGTGTGATAACTTCGTGATTGCCTAATATAAACGAAAGTGTTTGAATGACTTGATATCGTGAGATCTCATTCGAAGGTAATGAAAATGGCGACGGACATTACCGACGATGAGCAGTCTAAAATACAAATTAAAGACGCACCAAAATCCTATCGTGATTATTCATCATAAAATCAAATAGAAAAGATAAATATTTTAATCTAAAATGATTCCCAATCTTCTTGATATGTTTTGAAAACAATTTGACTAAAACTAGATTTATAAAGTTATTCTTGCGATGTAGCAAGTTTTTTTGCAAATTTTATTTTTAAAATGTTCCCATTTTTAATAATAGTTTATGCCATTTGTATTTACTTTAGAGGGTAAAACATCTTATCAAAATGGTACTACTTAATGGAAATGCTGTGCTAGAACTTTTCAATGAGTTCTGTGAGACAGACTGCTGTTCTATGTTCAATTGTTTACAAATTAATTTACCTCAACTGTGGGTGACTAGTCAATCACTCATTACATATTATTTTACAAATTCAATCAATTTTGTTTCTACAATTGTGCCAAAGTGCCACTGCCAATTTATGTTATTTATGTGAAAACTTTTATTTACATTTTTATTGTTACATTTGCATTCAATAAAACTCTATTTTCAAGGAGAACATGTGATTTGTTGTGGTTTTAGCTGCATTTCATTCATGGTTTTGTACCGAACCGAAAATGTACCGAACCGAGGGTTCTGTACCGCAATACGTACCGAACCGAACCTCAAGCGTACCGTTTCACCCCTAGTTGCATGATTTCTGTCAGCAATACCTACATGAATCGGGTAGCTTATTCTATGTGAAAACTGCATTGATTCGTTACTTAAGTACGTCGTTATAATATTTAATATATGTGATGCATATGTGGTTTATAATACTGACGCAAGAACAGGAAGACTTTGTGACTAATGATATTGTTTTCAATTCTTTTGCACATTCCACCTGATGAGGGAGTAAGTTTTTACTCCGAAACGTCGTGCATGTTCAAATTAAAGAAGTTGTTATCCAAAAAGTCTTCCTGTTCCCGTGTATGCCATTTCAAAGACTTGAATAATTATGTGCAAAAGTATTGAAGTACCTCCACAACAGTATACATATATAGTGTCCACTATGATGGGAAGTTTGTAATTTCGCATCAAGTTGTTGGGGGTAGTTGCAGTGAAGAGGGCATCTCATTAAAACCTCACTGGTTCATCCTCATAATGCTATGTTTACATACTGAATCAAGGTCCGCGTATATTCTCTAATTCTAGTCTCTGTTTTTTTCATCAGAGTATTTAAAGGGGCAGTTGCACATTTTCCCGCTCAAATACGTTGATAACATATATTTGAAAAATATAATGTCACTAATAGAAAACACTCTTCTCTATTCTGAAAATCAAGTTTTAAAATGAGTGTACATGGTTCGGTAAAGCCATGGGAATAGTTTTTGTAATTCTAAATAATTAAATGTCTTCACAATAAAATGGCCACCATGCAATTTTTGCTTTATACGCAACACCACTACGGATAATTGGTTTGTATAATAATAAATAAATAAATAAAATTTGCAAAAAAGTGCTGCTGCCCCTTTAAGTAGTGCGTCTCCCATCAACCTGGTAAACTAACAATCGACTATCTACAACAGATCAGCAAAGTGATTGAATCACTCAATCTTTTACCATTTTTTTTTATTAGTTTGTCCATTTTATAAGCATTAAAGAGAACAACCTATTCCACGCAATTATATTAAATTCCTTCAAGGTAAAACAAACATACCATCTGTTATCATCCAACAACCCAAATCACATAACAAAATTTGTCAATATACTCGAAAAGAAATTTACCAACTTTATTATCGTGAGGTGTCTCATGCGTCAAAATTAATATTCTGTATTTCATATGCTTTTGGCCACGAGGCCTTTTCATGGAATAAACTTGTCAATTGTCACTTGGAATCACTCAATTCTTTTTTCCAACAATGTGAGTAGTGTTATAAAGTTATGTTATGTATTAAACTATCAATCCGCACCTTCTAATTTTTGCTGTCTTTTAGTAAGATAAATGGTTCGAAGGAGTATTATGTGTAACATATTCGTCCATATAAACTGGGTGAAGCAGAAGAAGAAATTAATTTTGCTTTCATGTTACATATTTTCTTAATTAATTAATTTCTCAAAATAATTAACAAAAGTTTCACTTTTATTCTGTAATGAACCTCGCCAATAAATCCATGGTAACTAAGTCATTTCCCAGACGATGAATTAATAACAATGGGCATACATACTGTCATTGTTGTACGCCACGCTCTTCTGTCAAATGTTACTTGACATTTTCCTCATTTCAAAATTGAGAAATATAATTAACGAGTGAAATAAAGATAAAATACAAATTGAAACGTTTTATGAACTATTAAGGAAGCTAAAAACCATTTTTCATGTTTATGTTTAATTCAAAAGTCATTTCTCAGTAATGTTTGCGTTGAATATTAGAAGAACTTAAACTGAAACGGTAATAATGAACATAAATCGTCCTTTCATTCATTTTCACCAAGTGCACATGGAGTCATGAATATAAAGTCATTTCTTCGTAAGCAACACTTTAATATTTGATGGAATATAATCAAATTCCTGTTCGCCTTTAACTATTTATTCCTTGATTGAAATATGCCCCTTAACAAAATATCTACATATATAACTATATTGGTCTGTAGAATTTCAAAATGCATCATCATTCAAATATCATTTCTTTCGAAGATAAAGTTGAACTTAATAAATGTGACAAATAAACCCTAACGTAATAATTTGTGTTACCAATCTTCAGTTCAATTATATTATGACTCACTTTTGTATTATTTGCACTGCTAAAATAATCATACACATTACACTGATTATACGAACTATAGAACATATAATTTATAGAATGTAATAAATAGGGTTTATTACTCGCCCGTGTAAGATACTGCAGTGTAATATTTATACGGCAATATTAAACTAGTGTAATACCGCCGCACGTATAGTCACAATAGTTCGAGGTTATGACGTCACAATGGGAGTAACGTCGTCACAGTGGTATCGAACTTGCGGGAATCATAGTTTAAGAGCTATGTCGGCTATTTCGCTGGATTATAGGTGGGCGAGTAATAAACAGAATACTAAACTTCCTTCTATTTAATACCATATTTATTAAACTCGTGAATGATTGGTATCAAACTCGCTCGTTTTATACAAAATCATTAACTTGTTTAATAAAAATGGTATTAAATAGAAGGTCGTTTAGTATCCTCTATGTATTCTACGTACGGTATTATTCCAAATTTACATCGATACTATTTTTTGATAACATCCGGTACGGGTTGATCTTGTGAGTTGCTGTACATACTTACTATGGCAGGCAGACAACATAACACTACCTTCATGCCAGACGTTCTTCCATTACGTGTTGTTAAGTGGTTAGATGTCTTGGTTTCAGGCAGGATGTCGTGTAAAGCACAATGCACAATATATAATTAAAAAACTTAAAATATGTTGAATGTGGGGGCGTCTCAATATCTTTGCAATACCCAGCAACTTCGTCACGTTGTCTAGGTGAGTCTGTCCATGACTAAGTCTCGACAATCGACTGAATTGGCATGTTTGTCTATGTCTAATGATATGCTGTATCTATAGGTCTTTGTATATGTGGCAGGGTATATTCTTGCTCGGCTTTGGGCTATGTTGGTCAAGAACGAATTAAAGATTATTTGATGAATTTATAATGAAGTTAATGAAGCTGTTGCTGAGTTATATATGACAATAGGAAATGATGTTTTCACCCCAGCAACAACAATTGAAGCAATAACATTTAACAGCCAAATGGAAAATAGTTCTAACAATTAATATCAAATACTGTAAATATTACATTTATATTGCAGAATATACCACAGGCCTTTTGCACTCTGAAAATGTTATGAAATACAAAACCACATGATCCTGGTCATGTTTGTTCAGGTCAGGTAACTAATTTATTCATTCACAATTATATACAAATTACAAAGTACTTTAATGGTTTAGAAATATTATATTGAAAGACATTACGCACCTTTTTGAACGAAGTTATTAAGTAATGGGCCGGCTCGAAATACATTAAGGCACAGCAAATGATGGTTCAACTTATACAACAGCACATTGGTGGAAAACTGGTACTGTAGGCAGATGATTTAAGGACAGGGTACTTTGGCGCACATCAAAGTCGTTCGTCTTGAAAAAGTCCAAAAAGGTCGTCTGCTCACTGAGTATTATTTCGTGACGAATCGCGACACTTGCCCCAGTCTCGGAGTAGCAGACAGAAGCTCTAAATCGTTCTCCCTCGGGCGCTAGCTTCACCTCCCACAACTGACCTTCACCTTTACCTCTCCCTAAGGGGAGATAACTGTCATCGTTCGTTGATGATGTAGACACCGCTGTACTAAACTCATCCAATTTCTCGTCTTCCTGGGTCAATTATCTGATACACCTTTTATCTTGCTCAGCCTCTCCACTCATATCGCCAATTTAATCCCATCTGCCATATCAAACGAGACAAGGGCAAGACTTAGCGCCCTTGGAGAAGCGGTTCCTTTGAACTCAGGCCCATTAGTTAAACGTATTTTGTCTAGCATAATATACCAGTAGGCTGTGTATAATGTCAGAGGAGGGAGATCGTTTAGACGGCGACAACCCAGCTCTTCAACTGGACTGCTCATCATTAGAAGGCACTTGTCTCGGAGCAGGGGGGAGGAAGGTAGGCAATGTGAACCGTAGTTGCTCCAATGGCCGCTGTGTAGTCCAGGAACGTTTCGCGTACTTCTTCTGTAGGGCCTACAGTTTGTGCTGACGTACGTATATATAATCATACGCTCTAATAGTTGCTCTACGCGTGATAAGAGTTTCACGAGCATTGTATTCCCCTTATTCAATCTTATGATTGCGAACCGTTTTGATAATTGCCTTCTGAAAATGTTCCTACCAAAAGTCTGGCGAATATGTATTCTACCCTTGTTATCTGTATCTTGGACACACTACGTTCTGACGAAATAGGAATTTTCAAATTTAACAATGTCGCCTAACAATGACAGAGATTTGAATTTCTCCAAAATGTTGGAACTACGTCAATGATCAACCTGCTTGTCTCTATGTCCTGGCAGTGTCCGATAGAAAACAAAGACTCTTGTGACATTGACAACAAATGCATATATACTTCTGTTATTAAATAATAATTTAGACGATGAAAAATGAGAGGAGGATTTTGAAAAATGAAATGATGGCATTAGACGTTGTAATCCTGGAAATATTCCTCTTCTTATGTATAACACTTCTAAAAGACCGGATAAAACTATTGTTTCGTAATTTTAACTCTTTCTTGAATGTATTAACTATTTCTTTCCTGAGAAACACCTCATAAACACTAAAAACCCGACCAGGAATAAGTAGAAGTATGAATAAAAGTAAGTAAAGTTATTATTACAAAGATGTACGACAGCAACCTGATTGGATAATCTTAACAGTCATACAAACGTTATACTGATCTAAACATCCATAAAAAAACCCCAAATAAATTATCCTTTTTGTAATTAACTTTTTACTACAGAGAACCATGTTACATGAAAGGACTACTGTCCAGGGAAGCAGGAGTCCTGTTGAATAAAATAATAAATAAGATAATTTTCTGTGTTGGATTTTTACACAAAACGAAGCACATCACAACATTCATCCAAATATAAATTATCTTACATTCATAAATATATAATAGCATTGTGTTGAATTTATTGAAATACGACAAATTAAAGTATAGTGACGTGAGACAAATACTATGACGTCATTTATGCTTATGGCATGGGCCGTCGTCCGTAGTCCGTCCGTCGTCCGTTTACTTTTCACATTTTCGATTTCTTCTCCGGTACTGCTACACCCCCAAAGCTGAAATTGTGTGGGGATGTACCTTAAATTGCATCTAGGGGATCTTATTTTGTACATTTTATCCCGACTCCCCTCAAATATGGGCGTGGCAGGTTTCCCCTAAAACCTTTAAACGACTTCTCCGAAACCAGTTGGCATAGGAAGCTGAAAATTTAAGAATAACATCTTTATTACATGTAGATGCAAGTTTGTCCATTTGAACGTGACCGCCAATCAAATATGGGCGTGGCAGGGGGGTCCTGTCTCAAATTTTTAAACGAGTTCTTCTCCAAAACTATTTGAAACAGAAAGCTAAAATTTTCAGAATAACATCTTTATAACATATATACTAAAGTTTGTTGTCCAGTGTTGTGCTATTTGTCTTTAATCTTATTTAAATGTCTTATTTTAAACCTAAAATGTCAATGAATTATCTGAAAATATAAAATCCCATAATCAAGAAATGTATATATATATATATATATATATATATATATATATATATATATATATATATATATATATATATATATATATATATATATATATCTTGTGTATGTATACAATCGATATTAATGATTGCAACCCCGAGCCCTAATGTTTTTATCTCATGGCGTGATTCTTCCATCTCGAGCAATTTGTTTCATAGTCAGGCGTTTTGATTAATTGTGACAGATAGAAGAAGAAATAATACAGTAACACAACAGTAATACTGTCATTTATCTATGGAATTATATAAACTGGAAAACATCCTTGTGTTAAAGTTGCGAATTGGCAGACGTAAATTAAGAGGAGGAAGTTGTTTGTGTCCGAGGCAGGTGGACAATTAATCAAATCACTTTACTAGAGAACTAGCGAGCAAAACATACTAACAACAACACTATGAACAGAATCACCAAACATAACATTACGCATAAAGAATGAAAGTATATTGATAATATAATTTTTCAAAAATTGGGACAGCTGCTTGAGTAATGACGACCATTATTTATGGTTTAAACATCAGGAAAAGACGTTAGAAATGATTTAAAGATTGAAAATAACCCTATTGAATAATCTTAACATTCATCACATAAATGTAATAAATAACTGAATAAATAAAATAGCACCCAGGACGTTCAAAGAGACACCAAAATCCGTTGGAAATGATCGTAACATTCGTGAACAGGTGTCAATGATCTTAACATTCATCAACAAGTGTAAATGATCTTAACATTCATCAACAAGTGACAATGATCTTAACATTCGTGAACAGGTGTAAATGATCTTAACATTCGTGAACAGCTGTAAATGATCTTAACATTCGTGAACAGGTGTAAATGATCTTAACATTAAAAAAAGTGTAAATGATCTTAACATTCATCAGCAAGTGACAATGATCTTAACATTCATAAACAAGTGACAATGATCTTAACATTCGTAAACAAGTGACAGTGATCTTAACATTCGTGAACAGGTGTCAATGATCTTAACATTCGTGAACAAGTGGCAATGATCTTAACATTCATGAAGAAGTGTCCATGATCTTACGCTCGTGAAATCGTTATTAAACGAATACCAATAGGAAAGCTAATTTGAATGTGAATATATATTGAAATACACTAATATATGATTAAGTCAGTGAAAACACTCGTGAGAACAGTATTAATGAATCTCAAATATAAAGTGAAATTGAAGTTATATATCGTTTGCTGTAGACTCTTACAATTAAGTCAGAGATAACAGTCATGAAAACATAAATGAACCTCAAAAGTAGTTAGGCCAGTAGATTAAAAAAATATATATGTGATTGTAGTGCAGCAAATCATACACATACAAACGTTTCCACATTATTGAAAAAAAAGACAGATACAGATGGAAGTAGTTGATTTGGAATCCCAAGCCAGTGGAAATGCTACGCGAGGATTAACAATTATACAGTAAACATTTCAGGTAATGATAAATATCGCAAAGAAAGCATTTCAAACAGACACATTCATAGATATAAAAGTTAACCTTAGACTCAGAATAACACAGAGCATGTTAACGTTATAAAAAAGTGCAATCGAATGCACAAAAGTAAACACGGTGAATGAATCAACAAGTACACTTTAAAGTACATGTTCCTATCACTTAGAGTTTTAAGATTTTTTACGACTTTTCAAACGTGCACCAACACGATTTTATAAATGAAAATACACAACATAAACATGACAAAAAACTTGCTGTAAACATAGAGAAAGAAAGTCTACAGAGGTCCACAAAACATGCCTCATTGTAAATCAGTCAATCAAAGAATAATAATCTAAAAGTGCAGTAAATATGTATGCCACCCAAACAAGATACTATTAAAGAGCTATTGAGTGTGTTGATAAAGTATGTCGGCAAATATGTACCCCATTGAAAAGTAATTATGCACATAATTTACAATATTTTCGGTGTCCATACTAGTGCTTAATATAACAGATCTAAAAAGAACCCTTGTTCGTGCGAACCTCTGCGGAACATTTACACATTTCTAATGTATGATAGCAAAATAATTAAACGGCATTTTAACATCCAGAATTTGTGAAAGAGGAGCTTTGTATACGGTGGCAATGTTGTTACATAGATAATGTGAGAACGGGGATTTGATCGTTGTGTCAGTTAGGAACATACTTGATGCCTTGAAGAGTGTAGAAGACGTTATCAGCTCGCAATGTTCTTGTAAAAATATGACAAGAAAGAGATTACGGGTCTATAAGCTTGTACACATTATATACATATAAACATTAATTAACTCACTCTGGCTTCCACCTACACCATTGGTACCCTCATCCTGCCTTTGTCCTCTCATCCGCCACCCCCTGGCTAATTAACTTACTACTCTCTGGTTTCCTTGTTACCACAACTTCACTTGTACAACCGTTTATGTCATTGTTACCTCATCTTGTTGTATTTGTTATCTCTTTATCATACCAACATGTATCCTGTATATAATCTGCTGTTTCACCATCCATTCCATATGCTTGATAACGGTATAAGGATCTATACCGAAACGTCGCTATTGTTAATGAAGAAGTTGATCATCCATAAAATATTTGTCTTCTTCATTAAATAAGTTGATGAAATGTATTTGAAAAATAATTTCACCAATAGTAAAACATCCTTCTCTCTTCGGAAAATAAAGTTTAAAATGAGTGTACATGTTTCGGTAAAGCCATGGGAATCGTTTTTGTAATACAAAATAATAAATTGTGTTCACAATAAAATGGCCGCCATGCAATTTTTGCCTTATACACAACATGGTTTTTAGCACTACAGATAATTGGTTTTTGAATAAGATGTTTTACCCTCTAAAGTTAATTTAAATGACATAAACTATCATTATAAACGGGAAATTTGAAAAAGTAAATTTTGCAAAAAACGTGCTACTGCCCCTTTAAAGAAAGGAAACATACTTTTTTAGAATAAGAATGCCTTTTTAATTAAAATATGTATGAATTCAACTGATGGTTTTATTTTACTACATGCGTCAATTTAAAACAATATATTAAAGTCAATACTTGTTGAGAAAGACAATATTTGACTTACATAGAAAGATAAATACAACTTGTTCCTTTGTGTATGTTTAAAAAATATATATCCAACACAAGTGAAACAGACAATATAATAATAGAAAAATAAATAACTGTCAAAACGTTTAACAAACATAAAGAGATACAAGACGATGTTAGGAATCATTTTATTTCCAAAATAACGATGCTGTCAAACTTCTTTTTTAAAAATTTCAAACTTCTAAAATACCACTCCAAGAATGTACGTTCACGTCACTCAAACAAGATCGTATTAAAGGGGCTGTAGCACGTTTTTTTGCTGAAATAAGTCGATGAAATGTATTTGAAAAATAATGTCAACAATAGTAAAACACCCTTCTCTCTTCGGAAAATCAAGTTGCAAATGAGTGTACATGGTTCCGTAAAGCCATGGGAATTTTTTTTGTCATTCGAATATAATAAAATGTGTTCACAATAAAATGGCCGCCATGCAATTTTGGCTTTATACGCAACAACGTTATTACCACTACGGATCATTGGTTTGTGTAATAAGATGTTTTACCCTCTAAAGTAAATATAAATGACATAAACAATCATTATAAATGAGAAATTTGAAAAAATAAAATTTGCAAAAAACGTGCTACAGCGCCTTTAAGAGAAAGGCTTTTAAGATACATAATTTAGAACACAACATATTTTATATTATCATCGAACACTAGAGATTGGTGGGGTAATTGATAGTTCAAAGAGAGTGTTCACCAAGTATTCAGCAATGTTGTGATATGACGTGTTAGTTGCAGTAGGTAGTTTTTGTTGTAACTACAGGTTAAAGGGGCAGTAGCACGTTTTTTGCAAAATTATTTTTTTTCAAATTACCTATGTATAATGATAGTTTGTGTCATTTTAATTTACGTTAGAGGGTAAAACATCTTATTACACAAACCAATTATCTGTAGTAGTAATAACGGTTTTGCGTATAAAGCAAAAATTGCATGGCGGCCATTTTATTGTGAACACACTTTATTAATTCGAATGACAAAAACGATTCCCATTGCTTTACTGAGCTATGTACACTCATTTTTAACTTGATTTTCTGAAGAGAGAAGGGCGTTTTACTATTGGTGAAATTATTTTTCAAATACATTTCATCGACTTATTTTAGCAAAAAAATGTCATGGCAATATAGATGATCGGTGTAACGATTCCTGTGACATGTCATTTACGCCTTACATTTATTCAACATTATTTCTAGAATAAAAGATAATTACACATCTAGACAGACAATAGTATCAATACCTTTAATTTAATATCTGATTAACAGACGAATAGGATACTCGTTTTTGTTTGACATAACCCATACGTCAACTCGTTTATTTGAAATCCAATCTAAGGAGAAGGAGATCGTGTCCGTTTTTGGTAGAGGTAAAAAATAGGCCTATACAATTATAGCATTTTAATCAAAAGAGTGACTTCTAAAGGGTATTACTCAAAACGTCTGATGATTATGACGTCATACCATGGCAACGGCATTTGAAAAACCCAGGCCGCATGGAAGAAGGAAGCAAACTTTGACAGATTTAACCAGTTGAAAACATTTTAGTTACTTAAAACTAATCCATATTGAGAGTAATTTGAGATATACAAAAGCTAGAAAATAACAGAGGAATAAGACATGAGACATATAAGACATAAGTCATAAAACCTAATGCATAATGCATAATGCATAATGCATAAGGCATATATAGTAAAGCACACGACGTAATGCATATAAGGCATGAGAAGACACGAGACACGAGGTATAAGACAGGTATGAGATATGAGACATTAGGCATTTAAGGCATAAGGCATATAAGGCACAGGGCACAAGGCAAGAGGCACGAGACATAATCATGAGACACGATTATACTTAGTCTAGTATAGGCACAAGGTATGAGTCATAGGGCATAAGATATAAGACATAAGGCATAAGCATTAGGCATACGACATAAGACATAATGCATTATACATTAGGCATTAGGCATTAGGCATTATACATTAGGCATTATGCATAAGACATAAGACATAAGACATGAGACATAAGGCAAAAGAAATAAGGCATAAGGCATTAGACATAAGGCATTAGGCATTAGGCATAGCCGCTGTAGTGGCTATAAGATTAAACTTATTTGTGTCACAGTGTTTTATTTAGAAAGATGTTGAGTTCGCTTGCGTCTGACGTAACAAATCCGTCACTGTGATCTATCTGATATGACATGAAGGAGAGTGCTGGTGGAGAAATGAGAAGGGAGTCAGCAGTGATCATAATGACAATATGATTAAAAGCTAATCACAAACGTAGAAAGTTACTGGTGTCAGGAAAGTATTATTGGATATCCGGTGTTAGGAGGACGATACTGTCCGTGTCTAAAAATGAGTATCTGGAGAAACATCGGCGACACGGTATATACACGGTATCTGAATTAACAGAGGGAGAAGTTGAAGTCCTCGGATGGTTACAGCGTACTTGCAGAAGTAGAAAGACATAACTGTCAAATCATTTTATTTGGTTGCTGAGACTAGGAGACAAAATGTGCTGACTCGTGTCAATAGTGCCACATTGGCTCTGACATCAGCAGAAAGGGAATGTGTTGGTTTGTGCCAATGTGTAACTAAAGGTGTCTAAGTATTCGTAATGGCGCCATTAGTCAAAGCTTTCTGTAGGAATAGTAGGACATTGACGTCAAAATGTTTTATTCCCAGTATCATTTTCTTGTTTTTGTCTATGTGTACTGTGTTATACATTACTTACAAACACAGGCAGATACTTCGATACCCGAAGACCATCAGCCGAGATACAAGTGAAACACTCTTGAAAGCGGCATTAAACCTCACCTCACCTAAACAATATGGTATGAGAGAAACCCATTAGATAAACATGAGCGGTACAATACGTTGTATATGTACACGTGTGCAGTTGACGCTAACAGTCATTGTTTCACCCCGTATGGTATCTGAACGTGGCATCGCGGGAGAGAGTCGTCACAGTTACTAAACTCGTAGGCTCTGTAGAGTATTACATGGATAAATCTCCTCGAAATCTGTGTCAGTCTCATTAAAATCAGACCGAAATTAGTTGCACAGCGTTTCACAATATATATGATGGTATATGTGTAGCGAAGAGCTTAATTACGATCTGATTTTAATGAGATTGAGTCTGTGTATTACCCTAGCTCGATGTTGGGTAATAAGACAATTAACAATCGTTTCGTAAAAATCGTATGAATCTCTTTCTCGTGTAAAAAAAACCCCCTCTGTGTATGCATTGCTTTCGATAACATTAGCAGAAAAAAGGAAATGAATATAGAGTGCGAAAAACGTTTTACTGTTAGAAGTGAGTGTGTGTGTTCATGTAATTAAGTGCTTTACACGCGTCACACGCGTCACTGCCTATCATGTTTAGACAGTGAAGCATATTTTTTCGTTTTCTCCTTTCCCCTTAAGAACATCAGGTTTTTGAAGAATGCCGTTTAAATGCAAAAAATACAAGTTTTGACAAGGATAAAACGGCATGTTTCCACCGAGGAGACATCAATTTAATAAACGTACCGAGAGTTGGATAGGAATGATATTTAGGCTTCAAGTATATTCTTCTTAGATGTGACAGTAAATCACAAACAAAGCAGAAAGTGATATTCCTAAATCTATAAAGTTTCACAAGGTTCCTATGATCACTCATTTCATGATAATCATTTACTCATTTCTTCACATGTACAAGTTCATGGTTATACAATGAAACCTAGTTATGCTTCATCAAATTAGCTCGTAAGTTTATGGACATTATTTCCAATGCAGAATACTCATGTTCCACTGTGCACAACCGATTTCTCCTGTGTTGATAAGAACAGGAAGATGTTCTGTGCTGATGTTCTTTTCAATCTGAGTAATATTCCTTGCCCTATGTCCGTTGTCATCTGCGTATGTTCTTTGTCATCTGGGTATATCTGGGTATGTTTTTTTTATCACCTAGTATGTTCTTTTTCACCTTGGTTTATCAGGGTATGTTCTTTTTCATCCGGGTATGTTCTTTGTCACCTGGGTATGTTCTTGTCATCTAGGTATGTTCTTTGTCATCTAGGTGTGTTCTTTGTCATTTAGGTATGTTTTTGGTATATCTGGGTATGTTCTTTGTCATATGGGTATGTTCTTTGTCATCTTGGTTTATGTTGGTATCTGCTTTATCATCTGTTCAATGGCATCTGGGTTTGCTATTTTCAATTGGAGTATGTTCTTCGTGTATATATTGAAACATAATAAAATCATAAAACGATATTTATAAATTCTAAGCCATCAAATATCAAAGCCTTGGTATAGTAACAAAAACACCATTTTACAAACTGAAATTAATAAAGAGCACAAGATTTCATAATCTCAGTTTAGAAAACGGCCAACGAAAAAAAAACCCCCATAAAATAAAGGAGCATTTGACGCTCGTGATTCCCTTTTAAGGTGCATCCACTGTGTTTGATAAAAATTAATTTGTCTTTAATACGTTCCAACTCACCATAAGTACTGTTTACAGTAGAAATAAATTCACTCAGCTTGTATATTCATCCCCAATCGCCAAATATATCACAATTACTAGTTTCCAATTAAAATCGAGTAACACCATTATGCATGTGCAGAAACCGAAACTGCACGTCCCATTTACATGCACAGTAGTTATGTGACCTATTAAACATTATAAACTTAAATTTGTCTTTTTGTCTGTTATAAATAAGATTCCAAAATTACGTTTGACTCATTGGCACGCGCCACACGCGGTACATTGTCCAGTTTTCGATAAAAAATCACTACTTTTACCTTTTTTTTATTTTTACCAAAATGGCAATTTTCGGCAACAGTCAGTTTTTCTCGATAACATCACACAATGTATAACGTTTAGCATAAGTGACCCCAAACAACACAATGGATGTACCTTTAAACGACCCTCAATACATGGTTTGATGCCTCTGTGTTCTTCTGTTTTGACGACAGCCAGACATAGCGTGCAGCTGGTGTAAGCCCAGTGTAAGTAGTCTCTCCGATGTTTGAGCTATCGCTCATTCCTTATGACACCTCACAATTCTATCTTGTTATTTTCAAACGCCTTTCGAAAGCCAGCATGGCTCTCAGCTGAATAATCCAATCATAAACGGCCGACCCAGACAAGTTATGTTTATCTTTTTGCGTGTGTATTGCAGTATATTTCTCGCCCGTTTAAGACGCTGCAATATAATGTTCACACCGGGGATGTAGCTCAGTTGGTAGGGCGTCTGCTCATCACCCGGTAGATCGGTGTTCGATTCCCGGCCGCGTCATACCAAAATACGTTAACGGGGCAGTAGCACGTTTTTTGCAAATTTTATTTTTTCAAATTTCCCATTTATAATGATAGTTTATATCATTCATATTTACTTTAGAGGGTAAAACATCTTATTACACAAACCAATTATCCGTAGTGGTAATAACGATGTTGTGTATAAAGCAAAAATTGCATGGCGGCCATTTTATTGTGAACACAATTTATTATTTCTAATGACAAAAAACGTTTCCAATGGCTTAACGGAACCATGTACACTCATATTTTAGCTTGATTTTCTGAAGAGGGAAGAGTGTTTTACTGTTGGTGACATTATTTTTCAATTACATTTCATCGACTTATTTAACCAGAAAAACGTGCTACTGCCCCTTTAAAAGATGGGAGTTGTTGCTTCCTTGCTTGGCGCTCAGCATTATAAGGATAGAACAACGCTTGAACTGGCGCTGCACTGTGGCTGCCGGGTGCTACTGGCACAACTCGAATTTCCGAATTTATTGTAATGAAGACAATAAAGTGTTATTATTATACTTATTAGTACACCGCAATAATAAACTAGTGTAATGTATCTGTAAATATGACGTCACAATGGTATGTAGTTACGTCACAATGATCGTACTTTCATCACAAACTCGCGGAAATCTTAGTTTCAGAACAATATCACCAAAGTAATGAACAGAATAAGATATGATACAATTTTCGTGAACGATTTGGTATCAAAACTAGCTCGTTTAATACAAATCATTAACTTAAAAACGGTATGTAGGCTAATAGGTGCCTAAGGCTGATCGATAGGTAAAAATAAACCCCCACGCGCGTTGTTCGCTAAATTAGCAAACCAAGCTTATACTAACCTTAATTCAGAGTATATGTGAATGCGAATATAGTGAATAATATCTCTTTGATTCCTGAGCACCACTTCCAACGAAGCATCAAAATGCGTATTTACCAGCGTATTAGGTGGGATCAGCTCATCTGGCGTATTAATTAACGCCTGGTTCCTTGTCCTACTAAGAGACTCAACTCCCTACAGACGACCTGATTGACAGTTCTGATGTATATGTCCCCCCGGATGTAACAATTCAGTCTGCATTCATATCTATCGGTCTAATTAGCGGTACGCAGCCTTAATTGAAACTAGCGAGTTAACTCCCTTGACGCCACGTGACGACGTTCTCTCACAATGTCGTGTCATGAACCGCTTTTGCAAATCTAGACTAGACTCAGCCTCTGAAGAACATTCCGTTATGACAATTTTTAGAGGCGTGTTTGTCAAAATTACAAAACTCAGTTTCGGTGACTTTTAGAGACATGATGTATCTTTGTTTCATTCATATGTATCACCCAGGTTTAAAATTGTCTTGCATTAGGCAACGTATCGTTTTTTTTTCCCGGACAGTTTACATTCACCTCTTCATGTTTCAAGGCAGGCTTTTGAAAAGAAACATGGTTGGCAAACAACTAATTCAGATTTCTTCTCCGCCGTCAGTTTCGTCTTCACCTTGCTTGTAACACCCAAGTTGATACACATGCTTATATGAATAACAAACGTCACGAAACCACATCTCGAGAGCTCATCTCTGAACCAATTACCATCAAGTCTCCAGATGCCATTTACTCAGTCCTACAACAGCTTCCTTTTTCACCTGAATGTACTAGCCAGTTATTAATTATTATGACGCAGTGCCTGTTTGGCCGAGTCACGTCTAGTACATTGTCATTGGGGAAACACTGGGGAAGACATTATAATTATATGTGACATATATTGTAATTACGATGAATACTTACTAACTAACTAACTAACTAACTAACTAACTAACGTAGGAAGGAGAGATTGGTAATATACACTCTGAACAGAACAGAAAGGGAGCAGAGATGCCTTGATAAAGAGATGTCGAGGTCACGGTGGCCGAATGGGTAAGCTGTTGGTACCGTCAGTGCTGGTGATTGTTAGGCCTACCTTCCTCTGAGAATGTGGGTTCACAACCCGCAAGAGACTCGCCCAGACAAAAGGTACAAGATTTTCGACTTTTGACGGTAGTGTGATCCTACATGTAACTATGCTACATATGTTCACAAAGTGGTATGGTGTTAAATAAGTAGCACAGACAAATCGTGTGGTATTGTATAAACCATAAGAATAAAAGTATACACATATAGGTATCTCGCGATGACCAGCAATTCAAATATATGCGCTATTAACTTACATATATACGAGGGGCGTTCAATAAGTGTTGCAACTTCAATATAAAACCAACTCGCGTAGTCAATTTTTACTTTTATTTTTCAATATAGTTACCTTTCACCTCAATACACTTATTCCATTTCTCTTAAAGACTTTTGATGCCGCTTTTGTAGAAGTCTTCCGTTTGCCCCCCTAACCACGCCTCTGTGGCAGCTTTGACGTCTTCGTCATCCCGGAAGTGCCTTCCACGTAGGGCGGATTTCAGGTTTCTGAACAGGAAGTAGTCACTGGGGGCTAGGTCTGGGCTGTAGGGTGGGTGGTTAAGCTGTTCGAATCCACAATCACGTATAGCGGCCTGTGCAACTCTTGACTTGTGGACTGGAGCGTTGTCATGCAAAATCAGAACACCACGTGTCAACATTCCACGGCGTTTCTGTCGAATTGTCTTTCGCAATTCTTGCATTAGGTTGGCATAATATTGACCATTCATTGTAGTTTTGGTTGGCAAGTAATCAATTAATAATATGCCTTTTGCATCCCAAAAGATTGTCGCCATAACCTTGCCAGCTGATGGTTGAGTGCGAAACTTCAGGGGAGGCGGTGAACTCGGGTGCTTCCATTGCTTGGATTCCAGTTTAGTTTCCGGGTCCCAGTGGTGGATCCAGGTTTCGTCACCTGTCACCAGACGAGACAAAAACCTGGCTTCATCCGCATTAAACCGATCCAGGAGCTCCATGCAACTTTCGGTTCTTTTCTGGCGATCTTGTGCTGTGAGGTTTCTGGGTACCCATCTTGCAGATACCTTGGACATACCAAGATGGTCATGAATTATTTTTTCAACACTTCCAACTGATATCTGGAATTCCAAAGACAGTTCAGAAACATTAACACGGCGGTCAGCTAAAATTCGTCTTTCGATAGCGGCAATAACTTCCGGTCGGGTGACTTCAGATGGCCTGCCTGACCGTGGGTCATCGTCTAAGGACTCCCTGTCCCGCTTGAACTGAAGAGACCAGCGACAAACTGTTGAAAAGTTAGGAGCATCCTTACCCATCACATTACACATACTATTATGTATTACTGTAGCTTTGCATCCCTCTTTAGTAAGGAACTTGATCACAGCGCGTTGTTCATGTTTGAGAGAACCCATGATTATGGAGACCCCTAGGTCAGCGCAGCTATTATATCTAAATAATTTTTATGTCTAGAAATTGTTTTGACATGTGTCAATGTTATGTTTTGACTATAGTAACACCTGCTATAAGCTGACACTGTTTATGTAAACACCAATGCCCCGCTTGCAACACTTATTGAACGCCCCTCGTACTTACGTATTGACCAACTGACCTGCGGTCAGTGTCACGTATGTTGCTTGACCACGGAGGCATATGATGTCTGTCAAAGACTAAATAGGTTAAATATACTTGACCTCGAATTAGTGAAATACCTAGTTAACATCGCAAGCTTTGACCAACCAGGTTATGTTATATATGATACAATCAGTTGTCATCTTTGATCAACAAGGTTATGTTATATATGATACAATCACTTGTCAGTCCGTATAAAGGAGAGGTGAGGAGAGAATGGTAGGAAACACTATATGTTAATGGCCAGAAAGGGAGCACAGATGTGGATAGAAACAGAGAAGATTAATCAAGTTCAGTGACAAGGGAAAGAGGAATTACTCATGTAAAAAAGCTGATTTCCTCAGACAAAAACAAACTCGTGTCATGTACTATTTGCGATCCGTCTTCTGTTCTTCTTAACATTGATCCCTCATTAATTACCCGCCACTGTTGAACCTCCTGGGTCGGGCTGGTAGGGTGTGAATGATACTCTTGTCCAGTTTACAGAGCTTTTATTGGAACACAATCCGGAAATAAAGATGTTTTTATTCGAATTGCTTTCGGAATCAAACCTGTTTTTCATATACTTAAAATTCATTCCGAAGGGGAAATCATTCTGGTCTTTGAAGAATAACTTCTTTATTGTGAGTTGTCTGAAGTGTAAAATATCGATGAAACTTCCAAAGATTGGAAATCATGTATCAACAGGTTATTGTACCTCCATTAGGATATATATTGGTTCACGGTATTTGATGTGCTGGTACGTGGGAAATAATGACTTGAATAACCTCTGTAGGGCGAACATGTAACAGAGATTATGTGGGAGGAAATGACTTGAGTAACCTCTGGTGGGAGAGAATATAACACAGGTGATTTGGGAAGATATGACTTGAGTAACCTCTTTGGGAAGAGAATGTAACGGAGGTCATGTGGGAAGATATGACTTGAGTAACCTCTGTGGGGAGAGAATGTAACGGAAGTCATGTGGGAAGATATGACTTGAGTAACCTCTGTGGGGAGAGAATGTAACGGAAGTCATGTGGGAAGATATGACTTGAGTAACCTCTGGTGGGAGAGAATATAACACAGGTTATTTGGGAAGATATGACTTGAGTAACCTCTTTGGGAAGAGAATGTAACGGAGGTCATGTGGGAAGATATGACTTGAGTAACCTCTGTGGGGAGAGAATGTAACGGAAGTCATGTGGGAAGATATGACTTGAGTAACCTCTGTGGGGAGAGAATGTAACGGAGGTCATGTGGGAAGATATGACTTGAGTAACCTCTGTGGGGAGAGAATGTAACGGAAGTCATGTGGGAAGA
This sequence comes from Gibbula magus, assembly GCA_936450465.1. NCBI lineage: Eukaryota > Metazoa > Mollusca > Gastropoda > Trochida > Trochidae > Gibbula > Gibbula magus. Next base: position 62,260,387 of record OW388302.1, read on the forward strand.
TATGACTTGAGTAACCTCTGTGGGGAGAGAATGTAACGGAGGTCATGTGGGAAGATATGACTTGAGTAACCTCTTTGGGAAGAGAATATAACGGAGGTCATGTGGGAAGATATGACTTGAGTAACCTCAGTGGGAAGAGAATGTAACGGAGGTCATGTGGGAAGATATGACTTGAGTGACCTCTGTGGTGAGAGAATGTAACAGAGGTTATGTGGGAAGATATGACTTGAGTAACCTCTGTGGGAAGAGAATGTAACGGAGGTCATGTGGGAAGATATGACTTGAGTAACCTCTTTGGGAAGAGAATGTAACGGAGGTCATGTGGGAAGATATGACTTGAGTAACCTCAGTGGGAAGAGAATGTAACGGAGGTCATGTGGGAAGATATGACTTGAGTGACCTCTGTGGTGAGAGAATGTAACAGAGGTTATGTGGGAAGATATGACTTGAGTAACCTCTTTGGGAAGAGAATGTAACGGAGGTCATGTGGGAAGATATGACTTGAGTAACCTCAGTGGGAAGAGAATGTAACGGAGGTCATGTGGGAAGATATGACTTGAGTGACCTCTGTGGTGAGAGAATGTAACAGAGGTTATGTGGGAAGATATGACTTGAGTAACCTCTTTGGGAAGAGAATGTAACGGAGGTCATGTGGGAAGATATGACTTGAGTAACCTCAGTGGGAAGAGAATGTAACGGAGGTCATGTGGGAAGATATGACTTGAGTGACCTCTGTGGTGAGAGAATGTAACGGAGGTCATGTGGGAAGATATGACTTGAGTAACCTCTGTGGGAAGAGAATGTAACGGAGGTCATGTGGGAAGATATGACTTGAGTAAGCTCTGTGGGAAGAGAATGTAACGGAGGTTATGTGGGAAGATATGACTTGAGTAACCTCTGTGGTGAGAGAAGGTAACGGAGGTCATGTGGGAAGATATGACTTGAGTAACCTCTGTGGGAAGAGAATATAACACAGATTATGTCGAAAGAAATGACCTGAGTAACCTAAGAAGGGAGCAAATGTAACAGAGGTTATATGGGAAGAAATGACTTTAGTAACCTCTGTGGGAAGAGAATATAACACAGATTATGTCGAAAGAAATGACCTGAGTAACCTAAGAAGGGAGCAAATGTAACAGAGGTTATATGGGAAGAAATGACTTTAGTAACCTCTGTGGGAAGAGAATATAACAGATTATGTCGAAAGAAATGACCTGAGTAACCTAAGAAGGGAGCAAATGTAACAGAGGTTATATGGGAAGAATGACTCGAGTAACCTAAGAAGAGAGCAAATGTAACAGAGGTTATATGGGAAGATATGACTTGAGTAACCTCTGTGGGAAGAGAATATAACACAGATTATGTCGAAAGAAATGACCTGAGTAACCTAAGAAGGAAGCAAATGTAACAGAGGTTATATGGGAAGCAATGACTTGAGTAACCTAAGAAGGGAGCAAATGTAACAGAGGTTATATGGGAAGCAATGACTTGAGTAACCTAAGAAGAGAGCAAATGTAACAGAGGTTATGTGGGAAGATATGACTTGAGTAAGCTCTGTGGGAAGAGAATGTAACGGAGGTTATATGGGAAGATATGACTTGAGTAACCTCTGTGGGAAGAGAATATAACACATGTACAGATTATGTCGAAAGAAATGACCTGAGTAACCTAAGAAGGGAGCAAATGTAACAGAGGTCATATGGGAAGAAATGACTTGAGTAACCTCTGTGGGGAGAGAATGTAACGGAGGTTATGTCGAAAGAAATGACCTGAGTTACCTAAGAAGGGAGCAAATGTAACAGAGGTTATATGGGAAGAAATGACTTTAGTAACCTCTGTGGGAAGAGAATATAACACAGATTATGTCGAAAGAAATGACCTGAGTAACCTAAGAAGGGAGCAAATGTAACAGAGGTTATATGGGAAGAAATGACTCGAGTAACCTAAGAAGAGAGCAAATGTAACAGAGGTTATATGGGAAGCAATGACTTGAGTAACCTAAGAAGAGAGCAAATGTAACAGAGGTTATGTGGGAAGATATGACTTGAGTAAGCTCTGTGGGATGAGAATGTAACGGAGGTTATATGGGAAGATATGACTTGAGTAACCTCTGTGGGAAGAGAATATAACACAGATTATGTCGAAAGAAATGACCTGAGTAACCTAAGAAGGGAGCAAATGTAACAGAGGTCATATGGGAAGAAATGACTTGAGTAACCTCTGTGGGAAGAGAATATAACGGAGGTCATGTGGGAAGATATGACTTGAGTAACCTCTGTGGTGAGAGAAGGTAACGGAGGTCATGTGGGAAGATATGACTTGAGTAACCTCTGTGGGAAGAGAATGTAACGGAGGTCATGTGGGAAGATATGACTTGAGACACCTAGTGGGAAGAGAATGTAACGGAGGTCATGTGGGAAGATATGACTTGAGTAACCTCTGTGGGAAGAGAATGTAACGGAGGTCATGTGGGAAGATATGACTTGAGTAACCTCTGTGGGAAGAGAATGTAACGGAGGTCATGTGGGAAGATATGACTTGAGACACCTAGTGGGAAGAGAATGTAACGGAGGTCATGTGGGAAGATATGACTTGAGTAACCTCTGTGGGAAGAGAATATAACGGAGGTCATGTGGGAAGATATGACTTGAGTAACCTCTGTGGTGAGAGAAGGTAACGGAGGTCATGTGGGAAGATATGACTTGAGTAACCTCTGTGGGAAGAGAATGTAACGGAGGTCATGTGGGAAGATATGACTTGAGTAACCTCAGTGGGAAGAGAATGTAACGGAGGTCATGTGGGAAGATATGACTTGAGTAACCTCTGTGGGAAGAGAATGTAACGGAGGTCATGTGGGAAGATATGACTTGAGTAACCTCTGTGGGGAGAGAATGTAACGGAGGTCATGTGGGAAGATATGACTTGAGTAACCTCTGTGGGAAGAGAATGTAACGGAGGTCATGTGGGAAGATATGACTTGAGTAACCTCTGTGGGGAGAGAATGTAACGGAGGTCATGTGGGAAGATATGACTTGAGTAACCTCTGTGGTGAGAGAATATAACGGAGTACATGTGGGAAGATATGACTTGAGTAACCTCTGTGGGGAGAGAATATAACGGAGGTCATGTGGGAAGAAATGACTTGAGTAACCTCTGTGGTGAGAGAATGTAACGGAGGTAATGTGGGAATATATGACTTGAGTAACCTCTGTGGGAACAGAATGTAACGGAGGTCATGTGGGAAGATATGACTTGTGTAATCTCTGTGGGAACAGAATGTAACGGAGGTCATGTGGGAAGAAATGACTTGAGTAACCTCTGTGTGGAGAGAATGTAACGGAGGTCATGTGGGAAGAAATGACTTGAGTAACCTCTGTGTGGAGAGAATGTAACGGAGGTCATGTGGGAATATATGACTTGAGTAACCTCTGTGGGAACAGAATGTAACGGAGGTCATGTGGGAAGAAATGACTTGAGTAACCTCTGTGTGGAGAGAATGTAACGGAGGTCATGTGGGAAGAAATGACTTGAGTAACCTCTGTGTGGAGAGAATGTAACGTAGGTCATGTGGGAATATATGACTTGAGTAACCTCTGTTGGGAGAGAATGGAACGGAGGTCATGTGGGAAGATATGACTTGAGTAACATCTGTGGGGAGAGAACGTAACGGAGGTCATGTGTGAAGATATGACTTGAGTAACCTCTGTGGGGAGAGAATATAACACATATTATGTTGGAAGAAATGACTTGAGTAACCTAAGAAGGGAGCAAATGTAACAGAGGTTATATGGGAAGAAATGACTTAAGTAACCTAATGGGAAAATATAGCTTCTATTCTTAAATTCTTTTTCTCAAATAGGCCAGATCTTAATTAAAGAATACATATATGATTCTGATGAGAGTCATGTTATAACAAACACTGTTGAAACGATTTAGAAAAAACGTTGATGATGCAAATGTTTATATGTTTTGTGAATCTCGTTTGCTATAAGTGTTCAGGTTTATGTTTCTTACTCTTTATTTTCACAATCAACTGCATATTGATGAAATTATTTTCACTTGTTATGCATGGTACTGGAACATTTTCTTTATTATGTGCACGCGATATCCTGTACACCATACCCACATTTATATATATGTTCACAAATGACGTTGTTTTTTTTTCTAAATGTCAATAAAAAGCTGCCATGCGCACAGATTTATAAAAGTGATGCGCCGACGCCCGAGAAACATTTCATTTAAAAATTTTTTAGACTTACACTTTCTCATGTGCACACGATGTTTCTATGTTTTCCTCATGATCCTTCATCAGGGCTCCGTTCAGTAACAGCGAGCGCTTAAATTGCTCATTGATCGCTCAAGTAGCGCTCATTCTCTCTTGAACGACACAGTGCAAATTCCTCGAAGTTTGCTCGCCTTGCTACGTAGCGCTACATTGAGCAATCGCGTTCAAGAGAGGTTTAAAATTAATCGCTAATTGGGCGATTACTTTCAAACCTCTCTTGAACACGGCCCAAGTGGAACATTCTTGCTTACATAATAACAATCTTCATTTTGGGAGAAATTAGTGTTGCATCAAGGCCGTCAGTGGCATTACCCGTGATTGAATGTGTCAATTAATCGCAAAGCAAAATCTTTGCTATAAAATATATGTTAATCCACTCATTCATTTAAGATTCTCTTTTAATCTATGACAACATGGTTACCATTTATTGGTTAATTGTTTTGGAAACTATTTGTGTGTAAATTACTAAAAAGGACGAAATATTTATTGAGTGATAGCTTATCTTATAATTACTTAAAGGGGCAGTAGCACGTTTTTTTGCTGAAATAATTCGATGAAATGTATTTAAAAAATAATGTTACCAATAGTAAAACACCCTTCTCCCTTCGGAATATCAAGTTAAAAATGAGTATACATGGTTCAGCAAAGCCATGGGAATCATTGTTGTCATTCAAAATAATAAAATGTGTTCACAATAAAATGGCCGCCATGCAATTTTTGCTGTATACGCAACACCGTAATTGCCACTACGAATACTTGGTTTGTGTAATAAGATGCTTTAGCCTCTAAAGTAAATATAAATGACATAAGGTATTATTATAAATGGGAAATTTGAAAAAATAAAATTCGCCAAAAAACGTGCTACTGCCCCCTTTAGATGTCGAAGGCTAAAACTCATCAGTTTAATTGCGGTAACCGATAATTAATGTTCTGGTGACGATAGCGCTTACGATTTTAGCTCATCAGGCCTGAAATGAATCATTTTATCCGGGCACCTCCAATACTGCTCGATTCATGTTATTGGTTGGTTATCTAGAGTGCGAGGCAAAACATGATTACACAATCAGGGGCGTGCATGTTCGAGCCATGCGGTTACGGGAAGCGGAATAAGAAGAAGAAGAAGAAGAAGAATAGTTTATTACGGTGCCACCTGCTTATATACAGTGCACTGTTCCATAACAGCGAGCGCTTAAATTGCTCATTGATCGCTCAATGTAGCGCTCAAGTAGCGCTCAAGTAACGCTCAAGTAGCGCTCATTCTCTCTTGAATGACAGAGTGCAAATTCCTCGAAGTTTGCTCGCCTTGCTACGTAGCGCTACATTGAGCAATCGCGTTCAAGAGAGGTTTAAAAGTAATCGCTGATTGGGCGATTACTTTGAAACCTCTCTTGAACACGGCCCAGGTGTAATAAATGGTATAAACATCCATACATGCACTTAAAAAAAAGAGAAGCATATCTGGACTTATATATGCCTATGAGCCACCACAATACGTTGATTAATATTAAAATATAAAATGATAGATAAAAGACATATGGTGAAAGGATGAGCCCAAATTGCTAAAGTAGGTGTAACCTCCGTTTGTACATTTAAGATATTAGGACAGCCAAAGGCTTACATAGCGTTCAAGAAAAGTTTAAAAGTAATCGCTCAATTGCGATTGCTCAATGTAGCGCTACGTAGCAAAGCGAGCAAACCTCGAGGATTCGCACCGTGTCTTTCAGGAGAGAATGAGCGCTATATTGAGCACTACATTAAGCGCTCAATGAGCGACTATAAGCGCTCACTGTTATGAAACGGAGCCCAGATGTGACTTCTGTTCCCAGTGCTCAAAAGACGTGTTTCCCCTTAACGATGACTAGATTACCTTGATCAATATCAGATTGATGTGAAAACTGTTCTTGTCTCCTCTATGTGACTAATGAGATTACGAGAGAGACACAGTAGTTAGTGGAAGTAAGAGTGATGTAGATAGACTTACAGATAGTCTCGAAACGAATTAATCAGATAATTGACTAATGAAATGTAAAGAAATCACACAACTCCTTTGAGCAGGTGATGCTAATTTGTTAAATTACCAAAATTTCTGGAAAACCGATAAGGAAATCTTAAGTTCACCAAGTTCAATTTTGAAATTAATTAAAAGATATTCAAATTTTGTTATTTTGTTATTCATAGTGAAATATCTGTAGATCAACAACAACACTGGTTCATGGCACCGTGATACCGACAAAAGAAATATGAATTATGATGAGGACCGTAATTGAATATGTGGAGTAATAGCACCGAGAAAGGAAAATGCCATCATGATTTTGTGTGATTTTGTGTTTTGGAAACTGAGAGAGAGAACAGTGATCAAGAGGAGCGATGATGGACATTTGAAGGAACTGCCATGGTATACCGTTGATGCAGGAAAATAATGAACCAAGGGTCCAGAGACTCACTACAGGAATAATGATTCACTCAGTGAACCAAGGGATCAGAGACTCACTAGAGAAATAATGATTCACTCAGTGAACCAAGGGATCATAGACTCACTACAGGAATAATGATTCACTCAGTGAACCAAGGGATCAGAGACTCACTAGAGAAATAATGATTCACTCAGTGAACCAAGGGATCAGAGACTCACTAGAGAAATAATGATTCGCTCAGTGAACCAAGGGATCAGGGACTCACTAGAGAAATAATGATTCACTCAGTGAACCAAGGGATCATAGACTCACTACAGGAATAATGATTCACTCAGTGAACCAAGGGATCAGAGACTCACTAGAGAAATAATGATTCACTCAGTGAACCAAGGGATCAGAGACTCACTAGAGAAATAATGATTCACTCAGTGAACCAAGGGATCAGAGACTCACTAGAGAAATAATGATTCACTCAGTGAACATCGGAGAATAAATCAGGGGAATATCAATCACGATCGAGTAAGGTAGGAATGTAATGATGCAGGGACAAGGCTAGATATACAATACCGATTCAAGGAAAGGAATAGTGTTTTTTTCACGTGGTTGCCATGAACACCGTCAGGGTGGAAGTTTAACGATACAGGAGACAATGAGACTAGATAAATAATTATGTGATGAACATGGGCATTTCAAGGGAGAACCGTCACATTCAGTCAAGGTCAAGGTCATTCTAGAAGGATTAAAGGTACTTTTACACAGACAACAGTGGAGGAACAATGGGACTTGAGAGAGAACAACGATCAAGGGACTAAATATTGCCTTTTGAAAGAAATGTCAAGTTTTGTCATCAAGACAGGAACATAACGGTGGGATAAGCTAGACGATGCTAGTTAGCGTGAAATATCGTACAGTCTGAACAATTCCCGTCAGCAGATATCCATCTCTCTTCACTCGAGTGACACTAATGTGTACAACTGCTCGAGAAGATGCCTGTTAGCGCCAAGTGACAATGCATCACTTCAAGTAACTACACCATCTCCTTGGCTCGCCTAGCTGCACGAGGCGCGATACAAGTTAAGGGTGACAGAGAACGAGGCGAAACAACTCATAATAGATGTATCGGTTGCCAACTCTCTCTCTAATGATGCATCGGCGCAAATCGACATTGTTAGGTCGTACCAGACTTACTAAAAGGTTGTCAACTTATATTTTCTGTAGAAATGTATAGATGTTTATTGGAAAAATCTTCATGACCATTGGTCAGAGAAAACCCACAATACTTCCAAAAACAAAATTTGAATATCATGAAACATACTTGGATTTGGAATTGTGCTTGATTCAATCAGAAGCACTGACTTTTGAAAGAATTATGTTTAATTCAAAGAAATACTAGTTTGTTAAAACAAAGATCTGAAAATTATTAAAAATCATGGACTTGGATTTATGGAGATTTGGGGGGGTCTTTTCATTTGATTTTTAGATTTAGAGTTGAATATAATATGATATGAATGTAATTATTCAAGGGTAAGGTCGTATAAATCTAGAAACATTTAGAAATTTAAATGTTCCAATCTAACTCTTCAATTTGGATTCTCATTTGTTTATTCAAGTTTATTGTGAATATTTCACAACTTTAATTTTCAATCAAAATTTACAACTTGCATTCGTGTTCATCCTCTACTTTCATATAATTTGTCCTTTCACTTTATTTAAATTTCCGTTTAAAATAAGCGTTTTAATGACAAATACCGATAACTTTTGTGATTTCTAAATTTTCGTAACAACGTAAAACTCCCGTACGTTCAGTCAGATTTAATTTAACTTCATGCCCGTTATGTCAGATTTCATTGTCAGAATAAAAGCGTTCCTTCAAATTTGTTTTGCAATTCTTAATTGCCTTTGCAAATGAAAACTAAAATTAAAAGGGACTCCGTTTGAGTTTTCATTTCATTATCAGGACCCAGATTTTCAAATCTATCTTCGTGCTAAGATATAGTCGTCGTAAGCCAAAGATAATTATACCTACCAGATATCACGAGATCGTGGACAGGACTACATTGGGGGAACAGTGTGACACATCTACACAAAGTTAAAGTAACACAAACCTCTTGTCAACAAACTCAACAAGAAGTCCGGCCTATCAGAACAAGGCCTATCAAGAATAACGAGCACAGTCATGCCTGCCAACAACAACTGGCGACGAAGCAAGCTTCAGGAGGCGATAGACATCCGAAGACATAGGCCAACAATGATATATAAACTAAGAACTTGTATAGCGCTAAAATCCATTCAGTATAACTGCTCCGAAGTGCTTTGAGAGGATGCAACTGTAAATTAGTCAATGTTCACTTGAATTAGCCGTATGTCTTTGGGAATAGGTGGGCTTTTTACTTGGGTTTGTACATAAAAATATGACCCTCCCCGGCTTGTCGTAAATTTTTTTAAAGGCCCTCCCAATTTTAGTGTATTTTTTTCACGACCCTACCCCAATAATACATCTATAAATCGTCTTGAAATTGAACTATTAATTATTCCAAAATCCAAATAACTCTTATCAACCCTAATTACTGTGTACCCCATCACTTCAATAAAGCCTATTGGCCAGCGTTATTATATCAATCAAATATTTACCATATCTCATATTTTTGTATTGCATAGTCTCCTTGTATAGCCCACTCGTGTCTCTTTAATCCGCATTGTATAACTTACTCATATATGTTAATCTCTTGATCCACTTTCCTCACACTAGTTAATAATCTGTATAACTCTACCCTACCTTATTATAACCCACAGTACACGTCGTGTTTCTTACCTATAAACATGGTGTTATACAGATTATTAGTATGTTTATATTATTTCTCCGTTCACTTTATTTCAATATCTTTTAAAATAAGCGTTTTAATGACGAAGACCGACATTTTGTGATTTCTAAATTTCAAATTGTACTCATACGCAATTCATATTATTATGTTAATGTATCCCATTTTTAAATGCCCTCAAAGATGTAAAGATCTTCATACGAGTCTTTGACGGACATTTACATGTAGAAGTTGCTACTTCTCTGACGTATCGTTCCATCTGAGCCAGTAAGGATATTCTCCAGATGATTTCCTCGGATGATTGGTTTTCTTGTATTTCTAGTTTTTCAGTTATAGAGTTAAGAGTGAGGATCACTTGCATGACAACGACATTAGAACCTATGTAGAAACGTCGCCTACACAGAATAAAGAAGTTGCATATCCATAAATATTGTCCTCATTCTTTGACTACTAGAATACCGCTCAAGAGGATTATAGAGTCAGTCTAGACTTGCTGAACGAGAACCTAGACTGTATTATAGGCGCGACTTGTATTTGGTACTTGATATTAAAGGGGCAGTAGCACGTTTTTTCGTTCAAATAAGTCGATGAAATGTATTTGAAAAATAATGTCACCAATATTAAAACACCATTCTCTCTCTCCAGAAAATCAAATTGAAAATGAGTGTATATGGTTCGGTAAAGCCATGGGGATCTTTTTTGTAATGTGAAATGATTAAATTGTGTTCACAATAAAATGGCCGCCATGCAATTTTTATTTTATACGCAACACCGTTATTATCACTACGGATAATTGGTTTGTGTAATAACATATTTTACCCTCTTAAGTTAATATAAATGATATTAACTATCATTATAAATGGGAAATTTTAAAAAATAAAATTTGCAAAAAACGTGCTACTGCCCCTTTTAATACATTGCTCAACAGAGGTAGAATTATATCCAGTCGAAGATCAATGCCATGTTTCTCTTAAAGGTACAGTAGTTTAGTAGTCGATGGAAGACAATATTTCAACCGCTAATAATATAACATTATCTTGTCTAGGATCACTATTAAAATGGTCTGTCATGGTAGATATGAAACTACAGACACGTTGAGATGTTAACATAACGCTTCATTTCAATTATGTTTCACTATAAGAGGTAGAAATCATATTTAACCGACAATCAATGTCATATTGTTATAAAAAGCAGTCTGTCATAGAAGACATGTTACCACAGAAGCGTTTAGTATTATAGCAATGAAGAAAAGATCTCATTTGGTTTAAACATATTTTATTTCATGAAGAATTGGATTGGTAAACAAGCTATGAGCTTATATGAATACCGCTCCAAGATCTCATTTCAGCTCGATGAACTAAACCAGGTAAACATAACAAAAAGTCGAAGATCAATGTTATATTTCTCTAGAGAAAGTAGTCTGTATCAGTAGAAAAAATAACAAAAGTTAACAAAATACATGAATTGCATAAAAAAGGTAGAAATCATATTTAATTGACGATCAGTGCAATTTTTTCTCTATAAAAAGTTGTCTGTGCCAGCAGAAAAACAACAACACACACGCGTTCAGTAGTTAACAAAATACATGAATTGCACCAAAAAGGTAGAAATCATATTTAATCGACGATCAATGTCAACTTTTCTATAATAAGTCGTCTGTCGTAGAAGAGGTTACCACAGACGCGTTTAGGAGTTAACAAAATACACGAATTGCACAAAAAAGTAGAATCGATGACCAATGTATAATTTCTATAATAAGTCGTCTGTCGTAGAAGACCACAGGTAACCAGAGACGCGTTTAGGAGTTAACAAAATACACGAATTGCACAAAAAAGTATAATCGATGACCAATGTATAATTTCTATAATAAGTCGTCTGTCGTAGAAGACCACAGGTAACCAGAGACGCGTTTAGGAGTTAACAAAATACACGAATTGCAAAAAAAAGTAGAATCGATGACCAATGTCATATTTCTATAATAAGTCGTCTGTCGCAGAAGACAGGTAACCACAGACGCGTTTAGTAGTTAACAAAACACACGAATTGCACACCAAAAAAGGTAGAATCGATGACCAATGTCATATTTCTATAAACACTAGTCAGTCCTAGTAGATGTGTGACCACAGCGCTGATAAGTAGTGGACTGAGGGGTGTTTGTGATAGGGCCTGTAGTTATTGACAGCGCTAACTCGATTAGACATGCCAAATCTGAACGGCTAATCTAATCCCGCGAGTTAAGCTCTGTGCGAAGTGAGATAGACGTTTAATGCTGTCTCATACAGCCTCAGAGTAATCCAATTGTGTCTTGGAGTATATCAGGCCGCACACCTGGTCCTGTGTAGATAGGTAAACCTTTTGTTTACGCCTGTACGTGCGTAGTGGAGATACGATAGTGCCGAGAGCATGCTCTGTTTCACCGATGACGCGTACCATGTACGGAATATCATGTATCGTACCGATCAGTTGTCATGTTTCCTTATACAACATGTACCAATAGGGTTTTCTTAAAGGGACACTGCGTCAAGGATAAAAATGAGTCTCATCTTTATCTAAATAAACAGATTAGAGTGTCTTCTAACGAGTTACGCTTCACTTCACTGTCTACATGCAGAAGTTTTTATTACAAATTACGTGAATTGTCTGAAATTGGGCGTCTGTGACTTGTTAGAAGACATGTTAATTAGCATAGGCAGATACACATGATCTGATTTTTATCCTCGACGAGGTGTCCCTTTAAAGGCGCTGTAGCACGGTCTGCTTACTGAAATAAAGTGCTCTCCCAAAAAGGCAAATAAGTGACTTAATGCATCTCCTGAATCAATAAAAGGAGTTAAAAAACAAATGTACATGGTTCGGTTAAGCCATCAAAGTATATTTCCAATCAAGCATGGAAATGGCCGTTCGAAGGTTGTAGTGATCTGACTGATGTAGCGAGTTTTAATTATGGTATACTGATGGAAGCATATCCCGGCGTGTTGAAAAATCTAGTGTATTGTTAATATCGTCTTGCGGTTTATCATTAATTGTTATTGAAACTTTACATGTAAATCTATTTGTTAACGCTTGTTAAGTTGGTGTTGAGATTTAGAGTGAGTGAATGATTGTAGCATGTCTTCTTCAACCGATATACCACACTTACTTAAAAAAAAACGAATATGTTCAGTATTTTAAATAATGAATTGTTGTCATGGATGGAACACACACCCTCGGAGTCAGGCACCCAACAATAGTGTGCGCATGCAGTCGGCTGTAAGCCTGTAATTCAACTGCAAATTAAAGTTATTACTTAGAGTTCACGTATCCGTGTACATTTCCCCGCTACCACTCTGTCTGATTGATAAAGAAACAGGAACTTATTAGGAAACCTCGTGTGTCATTTATAAGAATGTTTTATCTGCAACCGACACGTGATTGTCTTACTCAATTCCCAAGTGCCAGACACAGTGTAATGAAGAGCGCAGCGCGTTTGGAAACAATACCAGTTATTACGCAGACATTACAGCACCCAGTGAAGGACCCTTCGTTAAGAACTCTCTAAAACACTAATGTCGACATTTCAGCTAAATAAGACTTTTTTCCCTTCTCGTCAATTGCCCCAATATCCTTTGTAAACAGATGCACCTCAACGAATTAC
>OW388302.1:62273738-62418896 GCA_936450465.1 Gibbula magus
ACCCAATGAGAAGCGATGTATTCATATAAACCTCAGATGTCATATTTGTCACCCAATGAGAAGCGATGTATTCATATAAACCCAGGTGTCATATTTGTCACCCAATGAGAAACGATGTATTCATATAAACCTCAGGTGTCATAGTTGTCACCCAATGAGAAGCGATGATTTCATATAAATATCAGGTGTCGTATTTGAAGCGATGTATTCATATAAACATCAGATGTCATATTTGTCACCCAATGAGAATCGAAGCGATAAACCTCAGGTGTCAAATTTGTCACCCAATGAGAAGCGATGTATTCATATAAACCTCAGGTGTCATAGTTGTCACCCAATGAGAAGCGATGTATTCATATAAACATCAGATGTCATATTTGTCACCCAATGATAAGCGATGTATTCATATAAACATCAGATGTCAAATTTGTCACCCAATGATAAGCGATGTATTCATATAAACATCAGATGTCAAATTTGTCACCCAATGAGAAGCGATGTATTCATATAAACCTCAGGTGTCATAGTTGTCACCCAATGAGAAGCGATGTATTCATATAAACATCAGATGTCAAATTTGTCACCAAATGAGAAGCGATGTATTCATATAAACCTCAGGTGTCATAGTTGTCACCCAATGAGAAGCGATGTATTCATATAAACCTCAGGTGTCAAATTGGTCACCCAATGAGAAACGATGTATTCATATAAACCTCAGGTGTCATATTTGTCACCCAATGAGAAGCGATGTATTCATATAAACCTCAGGTGTCATATTTGTCACCCAATGAGAAGTCGTTATTTACGGAAATACAAAAATACCCTGACGCAGTAGGATGCTTTAAAACACGACAATCCAAATTATTATAAATTGTTCGTTGATTATTTAAAAAAAAGAAAAAAGTTATGAAATATCTCCATTGTTTCAGGTACCTTGCCTCCTCCCAGCTCCAATCTACAGATGCAAGACGAGTGTTCCCCTGTTTCGACGAGCCGGACTTCAAGGCCGTCTTCAAGGTCACCATCATCCACCAGCCAGGTAATCTAACCTTAAAGGCACAGGTCGACATTTAGTCTCAGAAAAACAGTTGAATTGAATATTTTGCTCTAGGGTCTGGGCCCTGTTCCTCAAAACACATACAGACTGTAAGGCCTAAAACAAAAAAATGTTTCTGATCTTTACAGGCTGACAAAAATATTGCGAAGAGGCGATTTTTTTTACGACATTTTTATTTTTTAATGAAGAGATAAATTCCATTTTAAACAAACTTCTCATCGGTTAGAAAACAAAATTTACACAATTATTTAAAATATATAAACAGAGCACAAACCCTCATAAATATGTGTTACTTTACCAAATCGTCAATAATCCTACACTTACACGCCATCATAACGGAAACCAGTGACATTAAAGGGGCAGTAGCACGTTTTTTTCAAATTTTAATTTTTTCAAATTTCCCATTTATAATGATAGTTTATGTCATTTATACTAACTTTAGAGGATAAAACAGCTTTTTACACAAACCAATTATCCGTAGTGGTAATAACTGTGTTGCGTATAAAGCAAAAATTGCATGGCGGCCATTTTATTGTGAACACAATTTAATCATATCGCATAACAAAAACGATTCCCATGGCTTTATCGAACCATGTACAATCATTTTTAACTTGATTTTCCGAAGAGAGAATGGTCTTTTACTATTGGTGACATTATTTTTCAAATACATTTCATCGACTGATTTGAGCGAAAAAACGTGCTACTGCCCCTTTAAGATGGTATCTGTCCCCAGGCTACCAGGCCTTGAACAACATGCCCCTCCACCGGTCCTCTGTGCTGGAGAACGGCTGGCTGAAGAAGGAGTTCAAGAGGACACCCGTCATGTCCACATACATCCTCGCCTTCGTCGTCGCCGACTTTAAATCCAGGAACTACAGTTTCGACGATGGATATGAGGTAAGGATATAAGTATATAAATCCTTTCCTCGAAACTGTCGTGGCTCTGAAACAGTTACATTCATTTTCATCACAGAGTCAGAGTTAACAGGGCTCCGTTCAATAACAGCGAGCGCTTATAATCGCTCATTTATTGGACAATGTAGCGATCAAGTAGCGCTCAAGTAGCGCTCATTCTCTCCTGAACGACACGGTGCAAAACCTCAAAGTTCGCTCGCTTTGCTACGTAGCGCTACATTGAGCAATCGCGTTCAAGAGAGGTTTAAAAGTAATCGCTAATAGAGCGATTACCTTGAAACCTCCCTTGAACACGGCCCTGGTCTTAAACCTACGGACGTTTCGAGATTACGGACCCTGGCTGACTGACTTGTCCGGAAAAAAATCATAGTTCTACGGTAACTTCTCAAGTCTATTCTTTATATATGGACGACGATAGAAGTAAAGAATATCTTCTAGTTACGAACATTTCGAGAATATGACCAAGGAGGGTGACCAGGTGGGTTAATGCTTTGAGGGAAAAGGGGAGGGATTTAGTCGAAGGGGGGAAGCTTGAGGGTAAGGGCTGTCCGTCCTCAATTTGACCTATGGTTTTTGGTTGTGAGAAATAGTTGGAACCTAGAGGAGAGACGGATGTTCGTCTTTCGTCTATTGGCCCTACGTCACGGTGCATATTTATCATAAATATATGTACGTTTATAATAATATATAGAGATTATTACCCGAGGAAGTGTGTCATAAACGAGTGTGAATTTGTGTATTGCTCGAGCGAGAACGAGGGTTATATTTTACATAAATTTGCACGAGTTTCGTAAAAGTCTAATGACACACTTTCCAGTGAAATAAGTACTTTATTAACCATTCTATTCCATTTTATTCGCGTAAAATTAGTCCGGAAACCGTCCACATCTCTTGCGACGGCAAACTACGGTGACGTCACGAACAATAGTTTTATAGACGATGGAATACCGGATGTCACGGTGAAAATGGTTGCTAGGCAAACATGGCATGTGCACATGTGCTCATATCAATAATATTAACTCGATTGTTTTCAATATTTATTTATATATAAATATATTTCGTGTATTGTCATACCATTTTTTAAATGAAAAATGTTAATACAGTAAGAAAAATTAGCAAAGTTTCACGTGCCATTAAAAACATAAAGTCATTTGTTTGTTTAGAAGTCAAAAGCAGGCGATAATGTAGTATTTTCCTCGTCTGTCTTTATTATGCCTTAGGGCTTGCATTTATATTACATATATACTCGTTCCTCATGTTGACTTTATTCTCCTCTATCCTCCGTTACCTTTTAATCTATAATATTTCAATTTTTTGACGACGAATGTAATTGAATATATATCCTGTAATATCTACACTTGTATATATGCGGTATCGTTTTTTAAAATCTTAGTAAAGGAGAATACACGAACGAATACATTTGAAATCGAGCTCACCAGGTGCGAAAATGAAGAGTTTGAAGTAGCCAAAGTTAACTTGAATATAAATAATATGACTGTTTGACATTTTCGATTCTTTTGATCCCAAATATAACTATGTCACAGTTGTTCCCTATTCAAATGGCGAGTATTCCTAACACATATTTATGGGGTATCTGTATTTTGTATTAGGGCTGCGACAACATGACATTTTGAAATGGTCAGGGTCATTATTAAGAATGGTTTACAGGTCAATCGATATAACGTAATTTTGGCTAGACAGCAAGTGCACTGAGTGCGTGAACTAGTGGAATCCATTATGTTTGTTTCAACTTTTAAAATAACTCTATGTGTATTTCAATTATTTTAAATATAACTTGCAATTATGATGTGTCAATGACGCCCCCGGAGACACCAATGTATGCTTATATACACGTTAACACTGCTGTATAGTTGTTAACCCCGTGCATGCTAATAACATCAGGAAGAGTAAAGATATCTGGACCCTATTATTTGGATGAGTTCATTTCTGCAGAGGTAGATAAGGTTAGCGTATTAATCTGACTGTCTGATCACCGGTCATTACATGCTGTCTTACCCTACAGGCAGATTGGGGAGTCACCATCAGTCACTACTTCGGGCTATTAACAATATTTTAATAATATAACTTATTTCTATGGTGACTTCTTTCCGTTTCTGAATTGTAGGCGATCGTTATCATTTTACTCTTTTGCCTCACAAGATGAGGATAGTCTCGATATTTGTCAAGAACAGCCATACCTTCCATTTGCCATATGGCATTATTCGTGCATTTTACCTTAAACAACGATGCACTGTATTGGGGATAGAGTTGGGTAACTGAGGTAAACCGTCGTTTATGAATTGCACACTTCACTTACACCCTTCCTATAGTATAAACGGTTCGTATGACCTTCGGTTAAATTGTGCCCAGTTCTTTTATTGAATAATAAACACGCTTTAATCAATTCACCAGGAAGCAACATGTACATGTATACTCCTTATCTCCCTTGATGTGAGTCTATCCACTACTTATCTCCCTTGATGTGAGTCTATCCACTACTTATCTCCCTTGATGTGAGTCTATCCACTACTTATCTCCCTTGATGTGAGTCTATCCACTACTTATCTCCCTTGATGTGAGTCTATCCACTACTTATCTCCCTTGGTGTGAGTGTATCCACTACTTATCTCCCTTGGTGTGAGTCTATCCACTACTTATCTCCCTTGGTGTGAGTCTATCCACTACTTATCTCCCTTGGCGTGAGTGTATCCACTACTTATCTCCCTTGATGTGAGTCTATCCACTACTTATCTCCCTTGGTGTGAGTGTATCCACTACCTATCTCCCTTGATGTGAGTCTATCCACTACTTATCTCCCTTGGTGTGAGTGTATCCACTACCTATCTCCCTTGGTGTGAGTGTATCCACTACTTATCTCCCTTGGTGTGAGTGTATCCACTACTTATCTCCCTTGGTGTGAGTGTATCCACTACTTATCTCCCTTGGTGTGAGTGTATCCACAACTTATCTCCCTTGGTGTGAGTGTATCCACTACTTATATCCCTTGGTGTGAGTGTATCCACTACTTATCTCCCTTGATGTGAGTCTATCCACTACTTATCTCCCTTGGCGTGAGTGTATCCACTACTTATCTCCCTTGGCGTGAGTGTATCCACTACTTATCTCCCTTGTTTCAGCTCCGGGTATGGGCGAGACCAGATGCATATACACAGACAGCATACGCGCTCGAATTCGGGATCAAAACCTACAACTTCTTCACAGAATACTTCAACATATCTGACGTGGTCCCCAAGGCAGGTAAGATGCCCATGTGATGCCCTTGTGAATCTCCAGTCGTTATGGTAGGTTTAATAAAACGCAATCTTTATTACACATATTTGGCTTTTTGGTCAAGTTTTCCATACATGTACAAGAGACACACGCCGAGAATACAATCATGGCTCTATTCTCGAAACGATTCTAGGCTAGGATATCCTAACTTCTGTCCTAAATAGCTAGGATATGTTTTAGCTACGATACCTTTGAGAATAGGCACCCAGAGCATTAGAGGAGGCTCGCGGATACACATACATTGATTGAGCAGGATGACGGGTGACAAATGACGTCATACAACTCGTAACTATGGATCCAGGCTGAGACTAAACAAGGCGTGTTTCCATTGGCTGATTGGTTTACCGATGTGCATGGTTGACTTCCGGTTCCAGAATAATTTGTTAAATATTAAGTTCTTCAATTAATTTTTGTTTGGTTTTATTTGGGGTATAAGGTTCATGCTGCATGTCTTTTAATGGTATGAAGCTTTACAAAGTGCATAATAGATAATTGCTGAGATCACATATGTCAACGCAGAACTTAAATGCATACGACAAATTAACAGGGCTTCTATGAATTATTTTGCCGCTGAATGAAATAATTAGTCGTTATAATATGAGTATCATCATTTATACGTGATGGAGAAAACATAAGCGATATACATGTATGTTTCAGATCACGTGGCTGTGCCAGATTTCAGTGCAGGTGCGATGGAGAATTGGGGTCTCGTGATTTACCGCGAGACTGCGCTCCTGTACGACCCCCACGTGTCTTCCAGTCTCAACAAATACACAGTCACTCTCATCGAGGCGCACGAAATCGCACATACGGTAAGCCACTATCTTATCTAATACAAAATGGAATGGCCATAAATCCGAACCAACGGAACCAAAGGGATATCCCATGAGCCAAAGCGAGAAGCAACAATTTCATTCATCTCACCTAGCCACATAAAGCCACAGAGATTCGTCCTCCAGCTTTAGCTTTGTCCTCAACTTCAGTGGCAAATGTAACATTGGTGTGTTAGAAACACCCCCAACTGTATTCATACCTTGACAATCCTTTGGTTTATCCAATACATGTACCCTAAAACAACCCTCACTCTGATTAAGCTCAACGCGATGACTCGTACGTTTAGTCGTATCATGCATTCCCAATCCTGCTCTACCCAAGTAATTTGACATACTTAACACTAAATTAATAATATAAACATTTTAAAGCCTAATATCCAGCGCAAGCACATATAGTACATTATTACCCAGAAGGAATTGTCTACTAAGCGCTCCGGGGACCATATAGCTCCGTACTTCCCATTTCCAGGTACCCATTTTTTTATAGCTGGGTGGACTGAGTGCAATGTGGATAAAGTGCCTTGCCCAGGGGCACAACATAGTATAAGACCTAGGTCACAGATATTTGGAGTATCAACCGGGATTCGAACCCGGGTCTGAAATATGTGATTTTACGAAGTTTACACTCTCAATGTACGCGCTCCTGGTGTAGGTGTACTCCGAAACTGTGTATTTGTACATGATTGAAATACAGTTACTTTTAAACTGCTTATGGTGCTGTCTTGATACACAATGATAGGAAATGGGAATATCCCCTTACATTTCGTTTCCAAACAAAATGCCCCGTTTGTACTAACAATCAAGGTCTAAAGTTCCTATCCCCTTAAATGGAGAAACTTTGATTCATCTGACATACTGACATCATTTGCTTAAAGGGACACCGCGTCGAGGATAAAAATGAGATCACTTTTATCTACCTATGGTGATTAACGCGTGACCCTTATTGTAAATCCTTCAACTAGAATCTTTTTTTGTTGTTGTTATTTATTTAATAAAGATATTCGTCTCTTAAGTCAAACTTTCAAGATGCCCCTATGCGAAGTTATCAATCCTTAATTATTGGAGGCTAAAGGCACCGTCCGCGGGTATTTTTCATCTTGTATTTTGATGAGATTAACAGTCTTAATCTACAAACTAGAATATCCTCTCTGATTCCGTCTCCTCAAGATGCCCCCGTCCTTTTGAATCAATTAATGGAAAATGCTCGAGGAGCAGGGAATTCATGAAAAATAATCAGTGAGTATTCTATTTGAACCCATGCCTGCCGTTATGGACCTCGCAATTATTTTGCATTTTAAATATAATTCACTTATTAATATGGCACACTTATGGGACAATAAGAATGTCCGTGAGTGTTTTGTTTCGATTGTATAGCAATATCACAACGATCTAACCATCACAAAATGCTTACATGATTTTATTTATAAACTATTACGCACGAAATCATTTTAAGGCTGTAATCTTTCTCGAATATTAAAGTAATACCGACACGAGAGCTTGGAGCAGATTAAACATCACTTCAAAGTTACAAAGTATTCCAACATGAAACCGACTTGGTCTGAATGATACCAGGGACTAATTTGAACGTACAGTATACACGTCTTTAGCGAGCGGTCAGTTGCCTTTGATGACGTCATTTCCGGTTATCGCATGCCTTAGGGGACTTTTAAGATTGATAATGTACTCGATATGGGCGTCTGTAAATACCGCATCCGCGTTTGAAATTCACTTCCGGTTTCAATTTGGTCGCCGGGAGCCCGGATGCGCTACGGATATTCGGTGTTTCTTTAAAGCTTGACTCCAGCCACCGTGTTTGGTTGTGGGTGGTAGAACGGACATGCTCTTAATTGACTTGAAAGTGTGACGTCTTAACTTATCAAATATAATGTCGGCTGTCAATTTAAGTGCCATGTGACCTTTCGATGAGCTTCCTCACTTAATGTCAACTCAGTATTTTGGTTACAAATCAAAGTTTAAGTCGATTATTGAGACACCCTCATATCTTTGATCTTAATTGATAAATAACAACAACGGTGACGTTTCCGATAAGTATAAGAATTTCGAGGTGACGGAGGTATAAGGCTGCTCCTAGAGGGGATGTCGGTCAGTAGGTCAGTCCACGGTGATGACATTACTCTACTCTACAGCGCGTTCGGCTTCGGATCAAGAGGTCCGGGGTCGAATTCCGCCAAGGGCAGGACACTTTTGTCTGCAGTAGAGAACTGTTCTACATGCAGTAAGGTTTGGGTGCAATGCTACACTGAATTTCAGAGTAGTACACCCATGGTTCGCTAGTTCCAGTCGATGCTCGCAGGTTTCACCGCAATGCATAGCCATGGGGTGTTGCCGGCTTTTTCCCTGCCGTACTACTAGCAGCCGCGATATAAGTGAAATACTCTTGAAAGCGGCGTTAAAACCAACCTCACCTCACCTCACCTCACCTCACCTCACCCCAGCCCAGCCCAGCCCAGCCCAGCCCAGCCCAGCCCAGCCCACCTCACCTCACCTCACCTCACCTCACCTCACCTCACCTCACCTCGCCTCACCTCACCTCACCTCACCTCACCTCAACCCACCCAACCTCACCCCATCCCACCCCACTCCAGCCCACCTCACCTCACCTCACCTCACCTCACCTCACCTCACCTCACCTCACCTCACCTCACCTCACCTAACCTAACCTCACCTCACCTCACCTCACCTCACCTCACCTACAGCTGCGTACCAAAAGTCTGTTCACCTTCCTGTGTAGTTCAGTTTGACCTATCTTTGAAGCATCAACGCGAAAACTAGACCGATCACTTGTTTGCACTATAAGATGACAGTGGAGTTTTCCATAACATAATCTGAATTGATACCTCATAGTAAACAGTTACAATTTTTGCAGCTCTTCGAAGTGACCAGGGGTCAATATTTCACAGTTATTTACAGTTTTTATTTTCTTCTGTGAAAAGTTACCAACTGGGTCAAAAAACACATCCATATATTTCCTCTTATACTCTTTCAGTGTATTTGTGATGAAATTGTTTTCATTTAGTCGATATGAAAACTTTTATTCGAAAATTAATGAAATTCTAATTTTCAAAATTTGACCACTTTGTTTTTACTTCATTATGCCAAATTTCACAAACATGCACCACTGTCGTCACGATCACTGGATATATACGTTTGAGAAATATTATTATAGTCATGGATCATGTATATATGATGATTCATTCACATTGTATGTTACGGAGGCCCATAGGGGACATAACGTATTTTTTATAGTTTATTGCATTTCTTTATGTCCCCTATTGGGCCACCGTAGTATGTGGTGCAATTTTATTGACGTTACAATGAACCTCAATTTACATGATATTTGCACTAAGATATATATGAAGATGAACAAACTTTCGACATGCAGCTGTACTCAACAGTCGATCAATGTTCACGAATCCGCCACTCAGTGTAGACTCCTCTCCTAACGTGCCACAAGAACTCTTCGCTCTCGGCAACAACACCTATTTTCTGTCCCAAGGATAAACTCTTCTACTTTTGGCAAGAGAACTTTCAAGTTTGCTGCAGCTGAGAAATGGAACGCTCTGCCCCCGAACTCAAACTAGCCCCTTCCGTTCAATCGTTCAAGACCAATCTCAAAACCCTTCTATTTTCCCAAACCTACAGTTAAGCTATCATTTGCGCACAGAGCATACTTCAGTGTGAATTGCTGCGCGTTACAAGTGCATGTATTCTTATTATTTATTATTATTAAGTCTAAGGAAGTCGGATATAAATCTTGTATGTATTTTTACATATGGAAGTATGAAGTGGGTACATGTTTTTGGCACCCTAAGACAGAATTTTTAGTTCAATGTACTCTTCTAATTGACTTTTCTATATATGACCCATTTATTAAAAAAAAAATGCTTCTAAGATTCACGTTTCAACAGTTTTCAATATTGTGATGAGCAGCAGTGACGTATTACACATTGTCAAGTCTGAAATTTAGGATACGGTAATAAGCCTCAACGCTACATCGTATACATAATATATAACTGAAAGGTTAACCAGAATGTTCTACAGAAACGCCAAAGTGAATTCGGTTTTATTTCGGACCTTTTGTCCCTGTCAGTTACACTACCGAGGAACAGTGAGTGCTGTCGAATTATTCATTAAACCTTTCAAATTTTTTTGTTTTCGTGACAATGAGTAACTTCATAAAGACGACGCCAGAAAACTTTCTGCATGTGTATGGATTCGCGTATATTTCATGCAAATTTCATACATATTCACGTATTCTCTTGAAAAAACATCTCGTAACAGGACATAGATCATTAGAAAAACAGAATACGTTCCGTATGGCGACAGGGCCTAACGAGACAGCCAGCGCATCGCAATTTAGCGTCTCATGGTCGCATAACCATTATCCTTATACAATCCACGTCTCGAAAGATCCCGCGAGACCACGCGAGAACCTACGAGAATGCAAAATATCTCTGATTGCAATCGACCATCAGGGTCTCTAGTGATTAGTCGGTTCAATAGAGTGGGCCTGATGAATAGAAACTGGCCAAAATGACAATACCGTTTAACCCCAACGGTCTAAGCTAAACAGTATGTTGTCAGTTGCTGCTTTAGTTATGGGTAATATTTATATTCTGTAAGTTTCCAGTTCTCGCTTTCGTGTGTCACGCGAGAGGTCCCGAGATCGTTCTGAGCATGCGTGTTGTTTCCAATATGCCTTCTAAATGGTAATAGTTTTCAGGCAGTTTGTCAATTATCATCACTTTCAATTCCACGACTTAATACCACCGTAAAAAAAGAACAAAGTCATTATAAGCGACACTACACGCATCTCAAGTAACAAAAGTCAAGGAAAAGACAATCTAACGCTTTAATGAAGGGTCGACTACAGGCCCCAGTTCGTGACAACTTTCTTTCTACAGCATGCTAAAGTCTCTAAAGTGGTAATTAGGACAGTGCGTAATGGCGCTTCTGCAATCGTACTGGTCCTTTAATACCCTGAAATTTAGGAATGTTCCATTTTCTCAGATTTCCTTAGATTTTCTTTCGTTACCTCTATTACATAGCGGCCATTTTTAACTATTTTCATATATTCCCCTGGGGTTTGAATTTTGTAACACTTATGACGTCATTATTTGTGTCCATTGTAACAACAATTAACCCCCTAAAAACAACTAGGAACAATCGGAACATCACCAAATTTTTATTAGCGCCAGCTATGATGATATAAATCACAAAACTACTCAAATTGGTTGTTATCAAGGCGGACTCGGACCATTACAAATGACGAAGGAGGAGATAGGGAACTAAATGATTTAGTGAGCATGTAGAGGGGGCCCTTTAACTATCTAGTTAGTGTTCGTTTAAGTGTGCCAACACCGTGACCACGAAGCTTATAATGAGTGATTTATCTAGGGTACAGGGCGTTACGATTGAATAATGTATTATGTAAATTGTAACTAAATTTTCTTTTCGTAGTTTTCTCATGTGTTTCATCTTCTTCTGCAGCTCGGTAACCACGACGTTGACGATTGACAGCGACGTTTAATTCAGTCCTGTAGCGTACTGAACGATACCATTGCGTACTTCCCATGTATAAATTGTTACCAAATCTTGCCAGCAATGTTACCATGTATTTTCTATTGTTTCGCTACTTGGTAACTATGAAGGTAACGTTTGACAGCAATGTTTAAATTAAGTGCTGCGTTGTGCCTACTAAGCGATACCACTGGGTGATTTATTTTTAAGTTGTTGTTGGCAAACTGTCCTACACGTGTACAATCTTGTTTCGCAACCTGGTACCATTGGATAATTTCTCTGTTTAAATTAGTGCCATGTGTTCTTTCTCGCGTGTTCCCGCGTGTTGTATCTTGCTTGCAACTTGGTAACCCTGAAGTTGACGATTTACAGCAAGGTTAATTTTGAGCGCTTTATTTAGCGTACCGGACGATTCCTCAGAATAATGTCTTTGTGTACCAAAATGTTCTTTCCGTATCTAGTTGTGAAACTTGAAAACCACGAATTTTATGATTGACAGCGACTTTTCTATTGAATGCTTAATTGGGCATACAAAGCGAGACCATTGGATACTGTATGTGTGTAAACTGTTGCTATTCCCCCACTATTTCCACAATTGTATTGTATACGGAGTCTTGTTTTGTGTTTGTTCCAGTGGTTCGGCAACTTGGTCACTATGAAGTGCTGAGCGATGCTGTTAGATATCAACTGTTTTGTGTTTGTTCCAGTGGTTCGGCAACATGGTCACTATGAAGTGGTGGGATGACCTGTGGCTGAACGAGGGCTTCGCCAGTATCCTCATGTATCTCGCCATGGACAGCGTCTACCCAGAATGGAATGTGGTCAGTATCGGTCAAGGTCACGTGATATTATCAAGCCATTGAAATCGAAAATTTTAACTACGATCATAGCATTTTGCAGCATTTCTGCAATGCTGTCTGAGCACCATTGACATTTTCCCCAAATGGATATTGGAAAATAATATTCCGCCAGTCCCAGGGCTCGACTGTTTCAGACTAACTTTGGTTTATTAAAACAATAAACCATTCATGACAGACACAGATACGTAATTCATTTCCAGAATGCCAGTAATTTTGTCCACTACGTGAAACATTTGTCAACTAGTATTTGGAACATACATGAACGATTTCATGGCTCTCGAACCCTTAGTTTTCTTCTGTATTATAACAAAAAATCACGAAGTTTTGTCAATGTTGAAAAGTTATTGTCGGTGGTGTGCTTATTTATAAATAGGTGTGCGCGAAACCAGTATAAATGATTTCCGCGGCCTTATAGTCAAACTATAGTGGGCTCTGATTTGCTAGCACACAACTGTTAAGGAAATGCTGCAAGGATGACATTAGCCAATGATGGAGGCTGTGCGTGTTGTGCCTTACGTAGGGAAGTTTGATATTGTATAGCATGTTGCCTTGTTAATGCACCTCGAGGCCGTTGGTTCGAATCCAGCAGTGGATTCATATAAATATAATAACAGGAATTTTACCATTTTAAGTATTATTACTTCCTACTGCACATATCACTGTTAATAAATCTTGATACGGTGGCCGAGTCGGCAAAGGCGTCAGGTTAGCAATCTAGCGAGCTTGAGGTGCCGGGTTCGAGTCCACCTGTGACCGGGTGTAAAAACCTTGGAGTCAACTTTGAGTGCGGACTCTTTCAGTGTTGTCGCAACCCCTAGTGTACAGTACACAACCCTGTGCACTTAAAAGAACCCACGAATCCGTTGGTAAATGACCAGATGGTGGCCACATGAATACGTGCATACACCTAGTTGCAGGTACAGCAACGTGCAGTATCCTTGGACAAAATAATGTGACTATGTGTCCTAGTTCACCCAGCTATGAATGGGTACCTCGTAAGGATGAGCATGGTAATTTAACTTGGTGCGCCTAGTGGCTGCAAAAGTTTCATACTCCAAATGGAGCTGAGATTGACAAAGAGTGTCGTTAACAAGTGACATCCAATGATCGGGGGCAAACAGAGCACCTTTGAGCAGCTTAGCTGGATATTGGCGCTATACACATGTTTATATGATGATGATGATGATATCCTTTAAGAAACCGTGTCAACAATATAATTTGTCAATTCGATAAATGTGATGGTTATTGTGTCTTATTTCACAGTATTTTCTGGAGGTATATAGAAAACTAAGCATGATGAGATGATGTTCACTAAACTGATGCTGTATTTGCTTGTATGTGTGAAGGCG
This sequence comes from Gibbula magus, assembly GCA_936450465.1. NCBI lineage: Eukaryota > Metazoa > Mollusca > Gastropoda > Trochida > Trochidae > Gibbula > Gibbula magus. The sequence continues at coordinate 62,287,585 of OW388302.1, forward strand.
TCTCCATAAGTGTATGTATATAGAGACAGAGAATGGGGCGTACTTATCAATGATTGTGTGATATATTTGACTCGATCACTTTCCAGTTTGCTATTCAAGTCGTCGAGGAAATGTTTCCGGTGATGGTGAAGGATGCGTTATTGACGTCACATCCGGTTTCTGCCAATATTGAAGATCCTTACGATATTCCGCAGTACTTCGATGTCATTTCATACAGCAAGGTAAGAACTGTACTTATCAATGGCCGGGACGTACCGGTATATGGTCGAATATGATGTGGTCAGGTAAATGGGTAGCGGTGATCTGATTTAGTTTGCAAGTCAACTGGGGGCATACATAATGATTGTGCTTCAATAAAACCTTCCCGCTTGACCGTGATAACTTAATTTCCCCTCTAATACGATATTTTCGTGTGCGACCATGAACGTGAACAAACATTACTGGGTCATACAACATTCATAAATAATTTAGAGTAACTGTCAGGTATATTCAGATGTCCCTGTATTTAATCATCTTCCCACACAGAGGCTGCGTCAATCATATATATATCCACATAGCCTCTATTCGAACGAGGGAATTCCTGTACGGCCAATAAAGAAGCTTGATTGGTTGCAATCACATTTAATTGTCCAATCAAGGGCCTTGTTTCAGAGGTAGCATTTAATTTGTTCCAAAATCTGTTTTCTTATATAATAATAATGCGTTTTTATAGCCCCGAATTATCCAACAGAAATGCTCTATGGTGCTTCACAACAGAATGAAACTGAGGTGAGGTGAGTTGGATTTAACGCCGCTTTCAAGATAATTTCACTTATATCGCGGCTGTTAGTATTATGGCAGGGAGAAAGCCTGCAACGACATGTGGCTATGTGCCATCGGTTGGAACTAGCGTACCATGGGTGGTACTACGCTGAAATTCAGTGTAGCATTGCACCCAAACCTTACGGCATGTAGAAAAGTTCTCTACTGCAGACAAAGTTACCGTACCCATGGCAGGATTCGAACCCCGTACCTCTTGATCCGAAGCCGAACGCACTAACCACTGCGCTATCCCGTCCCTCACAACATAATGAAGAGAGAAAAAACATATATACACATATACAAATAAGTCACTTCACAAAAACTGGCAATTCACAAAGAGAAATGTTTTTAGATTCTTCTAGAAATATTTAATGGTTGGAGACTTTCGAATCGTGAGTGGGAAACTGTTCAAGAGTGTAGGGGCAGAAAGATTTCAAGAGTGTCTCACTTATATCGCGGCTGCTAGTATTATTGCAGGGAGAAAGCACCATGTGGCTATGCATTGCGGTGAAACCTGCGAGCAACGGCAGGAACTAGCTATAGCGAACCATGGGTGGTACTTCACTGAAATCAGTGAAGCATTGCACCCAAACCTTACTGCGTGTAGAACAGATCACTGCTGCAGACAAAGTTGCAGTGCCCCTGGCGTGATACATACAACGATAAAGCTTCACAAAAAAACAAACAAGTATACTAAAACATAGTTCAGTGACACTGCATGATGCGCTGAGAAAGGTTTCAAGTGCTGAAAGGTCATTGAAAGGTCACAATGGCAAACTCTATTATCTTTGATCTTATAAATTCAATATTTTAATCAATCGTTCATAACCCTGACCAGGAATGATACCGGCAGATTCGTACGGAAAACTGTTTTCGTCCTTATTTGATCTATTTACATAAGGCCAGCTTACTGTGATGTTATTTACGATCAGCGGGCGACCACAGGGTTCCCGACTGAGTCCGTTGTTATTAACCTTTTAGAGAAAAATATTAATTAGCGCCACCTTGAGGTCTAATATCACAGAAAGTCAGACCAAAAGGTCGGATTTGGAAAAGATTGACTTCTGAGGGCTTGAAAGCCGCTCTTTTGTGCACCTTTCGTGTGGATTCTTTAAAGGTTCTGTTTTGATATGGTCTTTGATATTTTTACATAGTGATATATATTTTCATTACTCGATTATATATAGATGTAGTTCATCGGCCTTTGTAGGCTATAAGTAGCCACTACATGTACATGTGTGGTATGCAGTTCATATTGACATCAACATATCCCCACTACGACGCCGATTGTCTGTCTATGCGTAATCATTTTGGAACACAACAGTTACTCGAAAGCTATATAACAATAATAAAATTGGTTATGGCCGTTGCTCGTGGGGTTTTAATTATAAACTCAACTCATCAAAATTCACACACGTGTTAATCTTTACACATATACATGCCTTTTGCTATTTAAGATTTACGTGAGTTGTTCTTGCTTCTACTCTTGTAAAAGTAGATGCCATTGCTGTGATGGCCCTGTGTCGAACTCGGACTATATTGCTTCTACTCTTGTAAAAGTAGATGCCATTGCTGTGATGGCCCTTTGTCGGACTCGGACTATATTGCTTCTTCTCTTGTAAAAGTAGATGCCATTGCTGTGATGGCCCTGAGTCGGACGCGGACTATATTGCTTCTACTCTTGTAAAAGTAGATGCATTGCTGTGATGGCCCTGAGTCGGACTCGGACTATATTGCTTCTTCTCTTGTAAAAGTAGATGCCATTGCTGTGATAGCCCTGTGTGGGACTCGGACTATATTGCTTCTACTCTTGTAAAAGTAGATGCCATTGCTGTGATGGCCCTTTGTCGGACTCGGACTATATTGCTTCTTCTCTTGTAAAAGTAGATGCCATTGCTGTGATGGCCCTGTGTCGAACTCGGACTATATTGCTTCTACTCTTGTAAAAGTAGATGCCATTGCTGTGACGGTCCAGTGTCGGACTCGGACCTTATTGCTTCTACTCTTGTAAAAGTAGATGCCATTGCTGTGATGACCTTGAGTCGGACTCGGACTATATTGCTTCTACTCTTGTAAAAGTAGATGCCATTGCTGTGATGGCTCTGTGTCGGACTCGGACTATATTGCTTCTACTCTTGTAAAAGTAGATGCCATTGCTGTGATGGCCCTATGTCGGACTCGGACTATATTGCTTCGACTCTTGTAAAGGTAGATGTCATTGCTGTGATGGCGCTGTGTCGGACTCGGACTATATTGCTTCTACTCTTGTAAAAGTAGATGTCATTGCTGTGATGGCCTTGAGTCGGACTCGGACTATATTGCTTCTACTCTTCTAAAAGTAGATGCCATTGCTGTGATGGCCCTATGTCGGACTCGGACTATATTGCTTCTACTCTTGTAAAAGTAGATGCCATTGCTGTGATGGCCCTATGTCGGACTCGGACTATATTGCTTCTACTCTTCTAAAAGTAGATGCCATTGCTGTGATGGCTCTGTGTCGGACTCGGACTATATTGCTTCTACTCTTCTAAAAGTAGATGCCATTGCTGTGATGGCTCTGTGTCGGACTCGGACTATATTGCTTCTACTCTTGTAAAGGTAGATGTCATTGCTGTGATGGCTCTGTGTCGGACTCGGACTATATTGCTTCTACTCTTGTAAAAGTAGATGCCATTGCTGTGATGGCTCTGTGTCAGACTCGGACTATATTGCTTCTACTCTTGTAAAAGTAGATGCCATTGCTGTGATGGCGCTGTGTCGGACTCGGACTATATTGCTTCTACTCTTGTAAAGGTAGATGTCATTGCTGTGATGGCTCTGTGTCGGACTCGGACTATATTGCTTCTACTCTTCTAAAAGTAGATGCCATTGCTGTGATGGCTCTGTGTCGGACTCGGACTATATTGCTTCTACTCTTGTAAAGGTAGATGTCATTGCTGTGATGGCGCTGTGTCGGACTCGGACTATATTGCTTCTACTCTTGTAAAAGTAGATGCCATTGCTGTGATGGCTCTGTGTCAGACTCGGACTATATTGCTTCTACTCTTGTAAAAGTAGATGCCATTGCTGTGATGGCGCTGTGTCGGACTCGGACTATATTGCTTCTACTCTTGTAAAGGTAGATGTCATTGCTGTGATGGCTCTGTGTCGGACTCGGACTATATTGCTTCTACTCTTCTAAAAGTAGATGCCATTGCTGTGATGGCTCTGTGTCGGACTCGGACTATATTGCTTCTACTCTTGTAAAGGTAGATGTCATTGCTGTGATGGCGCTGTGTCGGACTCGGACTATATTGCTTCTACTCTTGTAAAAGTAGATGTCATTGCTGTGATGGCCTTGAGTCGGACTCGGACTATATTGCTTCTACTCTTCTAAAAGTAGATGCCATTGCTGTGATGGCCCTATGTCGGACTCGGACTATATTGCTTCTACTCTTGTAAAAGTAGATGCCATTGCTGTGATGGCTCTGTGTCGGACTCGGACTATATTGCTTCTACTCTTGTAAAGGTAGATGTCATTGCTGTGATGGCTCTGTGTCGGACTCGGACTATATTGCTTCTACTCTTCTAAAAGTAGATGCCATTGCTGTGATGGCTCTGTGTCGGACTCGGACTATATTGCTTCTACTCTTGTAAAGGTAGATGTCATTGCTGTGATGGCTCTGTGTCGGACTCGGACTATATTGCTTCTACTCTTGTAAAAGTAGATGCCATTGCTGTGATGGCTCTGTGTCAGACTCGGACTATATTGCTTCTACTCTTGTAAAAGTAGATGCCATTGCTGTGATGGCTCTGTGTCGGACTCGGACTATATTCATTCGACTCTTGTAAAAGTAGATGCCATTGCTGTGATGGCTCTGTGTCGGACTCGGACTATATTCATTCGACTCTTGTAAAAGTAGATGCCATTGCTGTGATGGCTCTGTGTCGGACTCGGACTATATTCATTCGACTCTTGTAAAAGTAGATGCCATTGCTGTAATGGCTCTGTGTCGGACTCGGACTATATTGCTTCTACTCTTGTAAAAGTAGATGCCATTGCTGTGATGGCCCTATGTCGGACTCGGACTATATTGCTTCTACTCTTGTAAAAGTAGATGCCATTGCTGTGATGGCCCTATGTCGGACTCGGACTATATTGCTTCTACTCTTGTAAAAGTAGATGCCATTGCTGTGATGGCCCTGTGTCGGACTCGGACTATATTGCTTCTACTCTTGTAAAAGTAGATGCATTGCTGTGATGGCCCTGAGTCGGACTCGGACTATATTGCTTCTACTCTTGTAAAAATAGATGCCATTGCTGAGATGGTCCTGTGTCGGACTCGGACTATATTGCTTCTACTCTTGTAAAAGTAGATGCCATTGCTGTGATGGCCCTATGTCGGACTCGGACTATATTGCTTCGACTCTTGTAAAAGTAGATGCATTGCTGTGATGGCCCTGAGTCGGACTCGGACTATATTGCTTCTACTCTTGTAAAAGTAGATGCCATTGCTGTGATGGCCCTATGTCGGACTCGGACTATATTGCTTCGACTCTTGTAAAAGTAGATGCATTGCTGTGATGGCCCTGAGTCGGACTCGGACTATATTGCTTCTACTCTTGTAAAAGTAGATGCCATTGCTGTGATGGCTCTGTGTCGGACTCGGACTATATTGCTTCTACTCTTCTAAAAGTAGATGCCATTGCTGTGATGGCTCTGTGTCGGACTCGGACTATATTGCTTCTACTCTTGTAAAGGTAGATGTCATTGCTGTGATGGCTCTGTGTCGGACTCGGACTATATTGCTTCTACTCTTGTAAAAGTAGATGCCATTGCTGTGATGGCTCTGTGTCAGACTCGGACTATATTGCTTCTACTCTTGTAAAAGTAGATGCCATTGCTGTGATGGCTCTGTGTCGGACTCGGACTATATTCATTCGACTCTTGTAAAAGTAGATGCCATTGCTGTGATGGCTCTGTGTCGGACTCGGACTATATTCATTCGACTCTTGTAAAAGTAGATGCCATTGCTGTGACGGCCCTGTGTCGGACTCGGACTATATTGCTTCTACTCTTCTAAAAGTAGATGCCATTGCTGTGATGGCTCTGTGTCGGACTCGGACTATATTGCTTCTACTCTTGTAAAGGTAGATGCCATTGCTGTGATGGCCCTATGTCGGACTCGGACTATATTGTTTCTACTCTTGTAAAAATAGATGCCATTGCTGTGATGGCCCTATGTCGGACTCGGACTATATTGCTTCTACTCTTGTAAAAATAGATGCCATTGCTGTGATGGCCCTGTGTCGGACTCGGACTATATTGCTTCTACTCTTGTAAAAGTAGATGCCATTGCTGTGATGGCCCTGAGTCGGACGCGGACTATATTGCTTCTACTCTTGTAAAGGTAGATGCCATTGCTGTGATGGCCCTATGTCGGACTCGGACTATATTGTTTCTACTCTTGTAAAAATAGATGCCATTGCTGTGATGGCCCTATGTCGGACTCGGACTATATTGCTTCTACTCTTGTAAAAATAGATGCCATTGCTGTGATGGCCCTGTGTCGGACTCGGACTATATTGCTTCTACTCTTGTAAAAGTAGATGCCATTGCTGTGATGGCTCTGTGTCGGACTCGGACTATATTGCTTCTACTCTTGTAAAAATAGATGCCATTGCTGTGATGGCCCTTTGTCGGACTCGGACTATATTGCTTCTACTCTTGTAAAAGTAGATGCCATTGCTGTGATGGCCCTGTGTCGGACTCGGACTATATTGCTTCTACTCTTGTAAAAGTAGATGCCATTGCTGAGATGGCCCTATGTCGGACTCGGACTATATTGCTTCTACTCTTGTAAAGGTAGATGTCATTGCTGTGATGGCGCTGTGTCGGACTCGGACTATATTGTTTCGATTCTCTCTAAACTCGCCTAAAATTTTGTAATTTGGCATGTCATTGAAATATCGTATCAACGCGAAAACTAAACCGATCATTTAAATTTTTGCATTTGTGCATTATAAGACAGCTGAGTGTTCCATAACATAATCTGTTGATGCCTCACAGCAAACAGTTCCACTTTGAGTGTCCAGGGGTCAATCTTTTCAAAACTACAGTTTTTAACCCCCGGGTGAAACCGATGGAGGTCCGTCCGTCCGTCCCGAAAAGGGTACTTGTGTTCTGAAATCAACTCCTCCCATAATGTTTTACCAATCTTTCTGAAATTTTCCAAACACATGATTTGTATATACACCCAGGGACCAGAAGTTCTTCCCCGCCCTCGCATTTTCCATAGACTTATATGTTAATTAACCGTTGCAAGAATAATTTTCATAATTAAACTGTATGTAAAATGGTTATCAAATATATACCAAACGATTGGAGATTATGTGATCACTTCAGCAACATACACATATTTTCCATGTTAGGTTACGTTGAGTGTCAAGAAAGTTATCTTCATATTAGTGAAGCATATACATCATACGTCAATAATTAGCATGGCGGACAATGGGACATTGGTATATGAACTTATATATACGTTCTTCAGTCGGATGTCATTTGATGAGAGATCAATATAAAGATGAACGAAATTACTATAATTTCAAAGATGTTTGTTAAATTTTACAACAAATTGACTTAAACTTAAATTATGAAAATTATTCTTGCAAAGCTTAATTAACATGTAAGTCTATGGGAAATCCGAGTGTGAGGAAGAACTTTTGACCCCAGAATGAACATTGTTGATACGCACGCGCATGTGCTTTTTTGGGACCGATCGGTTTAGTTTTTCCCGAGTTATGGCCCTTGACTAACAGCACTCGGCTTTCCGATTTCAGACTGACAGTACCAGTGTTCTGAAATCAACTACTTCCACCGTTTTTGATCAATCTTTTTGAAACTTCAAACATGCTTTGGATATTCATCGTTGATACGCATTGAACATGGCCATAATATTTGATTGCTTGGTGAAAGTCCTTCAATATTTGACACGCCTATTTATTTTTAATTGGTCATTAAATTACACTTACATTTAAACTGCTTATTTGGATGGTAAGGAACCCGGGGCGTCTTGTATTCTCAGAGCACGCTGTTCTTTCTTCTGTCAAATATTCAGTAAGTGATCAACTGGGTCAAACATACATAAAATATTTCCTCTTATACTCACTCAATGTATGTGTAAAGAAATTCTTCTCATCTAGTCGATTTGAAAACGTTTATTAAGAATATAATGAAATTTGAATTTTCAAAATTTGATCCCTTCTGTCGATTTCAATATGCCAAATTTCACAAGCATTCGCCAATGCCGTGACGATCATGGGATATGTTTGAGGAGTATCATGTTACTCGTGGATATATTGTCATTGTATGTACATGTAATGCAATATTGGCGTTACAATGAACGTCCATTTACATGATATTTGCACTAAGATACACCTGTAGGTGAACGCACTTCCGGTATGCAGTTGTATGTATAAGCAGGTGCAATAATAACAATACAAATTGATATGATAGAACCGGGATATTATTTAATGTTCAATGTTGACTGATTCGGCAAACAATCATACTCGTTTTTTTCTCAAACATGCAGAGTTAGAGTCACTGAAAGGACCAAGGGGTATAATCATTTTTACACGAACATGACCCCTACCATGTTTATAATGTTGTAAATGTGTGCAGAATGAGGCACATTTATTCATTTTCACTTAGCAGATGTCTTTTATGTCGATGAACAGTTGTGTTTTATCCAAATTAATTTTGGAAGAATTTCTAAATTTAAAATTTCATTTAAAAAAATAAATAAAATAAAACCACAGAGAATTATTCCTCGGCTGATGACTAAACAGTTTTAGAGTACGACTTCGGAAACATAAGATATTTGTAACTGAAAATCAAACATATGATAAAACCAATTGAGGTGTAAAGTTTCTTTTGTACCTCAGATTATCATAAGATGCTTTCATTAGAAAATTAAAACTGTGATCACCTGTTCTTCGTCAGTAGATTTACATACCTGTATTCAGTATGTATTGCAGACATACTGAGGAAGCAATCTACACGTTACTCATGGAGTGTTTTGACCAATTTACATTGTTGCGTTCAAATGACACCCTGAGGATATTTGGTACGCCTATACCTTCTGTGAAAAGAACAACCCCCTTTTAAACACATTATCTTCTGAGAGAAATACGGAATCATATGTACCATATACTCACTTCCGGTGTTGTCCTGGAACTGAGAGCGTCATGTGCAAAATAGCAACAAGTAAGATGTCTTAACGCCTCGGGTGGGATATCAACTTTAAAAGGGATCTATACCGAACTATATCACATACACATATGAGACTTACACCTTATTGAACATACATTACCATCTTAAACAGGCATTACCATCTTAAACAGGCCGGCATCTTCGTAGTCTTAACATTACCATCTTAAACAGGCCGGCAATTCTCGAAACATTCGAAGCACTACGAACTAAAGTCGTATCAGTTATCACAGGGGTTACGATCCAATATTAACGATGCTAAAGGTTACGAACATTTCGAAAATGAGGGCACTGGAGTTGAAACATGTAAAGTAATGCTGAGTACCAGGGCACCTGTTGGTCCGATACTCTTGATTGGTTATCCCCGACTTGCTCAAGTCTCGTTTGTTGATAACTCTCCTCCTTTAATACCGTAGTATAGAATTTCTTTAACACATCAATGGTGTACTAAAATACTGTACAGAGCCGTTTGAGGGGGTTATACAGGTATTTACCTTGCAAGCAGCAAGCAGTTTTCAATTATACCTTCTGCATCGAGCTGTAGACAGACAATCTCTGCGATTTTAAAGAATATTTAAATAATTTCTCACATTGCTTCTTGTTAAGATGTTAAGATGTTTCTAGGTTCTTATACAGTTGGTTAAAGAAGTTATATTACCGATTAAGATTGCCAACAGATCACCGTTTTCTGGGACCTACTTTTTTAATCAACTGTAACCAGACATTCTCAGTGATTTTAAAAATCATTCATAAATCAACGTTTGTAATATAAATGGGTACAGAGCAACTGTAAGTTAATTTTGCAAATTCAATAAAAGTTTTTTTGTTGTATTTTTTTTACCTGGCATGTTCATACATTCACCGAAGTTGCAATGTGTCAGTCTTTAAAACGATTAAGGCATACACATAAGAATTTTGTGAATTTCGAACAATTGCAATCTGAGAAACAAATGCGTTTATCGAGTTCATCGACATTGTTTAATTCATGTTTTAAAATGTTAAGTTGCGGTAAAGTTTCCTTTACAGAACATCCTTTATCGGAAGGTTTAAGGGTACAGCGATGCTCAGATGGTGTGGGATAGTATTAATTAACTATCAATGTTATGGCACGTATATGGCATTTACGGCCTAGACCATATGATTCGACAACTGGGCCAATACGGTGAAACTGGGCCAATACGGTAAAAACTGGGCCAATACGAGACAAACTGGGCCAATATGAGTCTGAGCATGCGTAGTTGCACATTTGGTGAAAGCCCGAAGCTATCGCTTCACAACTTTGACCGGTGGTATTTGTTCACCAATCTTGTTTAAAATTATTATTTCAATATACATGAGATGTCTAGTGTTGTGCAAATAGAATGAAAAGAGGTTAATTGATAACATTTTCATTAATTAAGTATTTCCGTATTGGCCGAGTTACAGGTCCTCGGTCCGTTGTATTGGCCCTCGACTTCGTATCGGGCCAATACAGCGGACCTCGGACCTGTAACTGGACCAAAACGGAAATACTTAATAAATAACATTATAAGATTGGCGGCATACCCGGGTTCCAGGTACTTACTTTATCAGACAACTGTATACATACATATATGCTATGTTTCTCTGATGTAACCTTACTTCTCGCATGGTTCCAGGGCATGGCTGTACTTCGGATGTTGCGGGGTTTTATCGGCTGGGAGAACTTCCGGCGTGGTCTTCAGGTTGGTCATGGTCGTCTTTCAAGAAATAGATACAATAAAAGATTACTGTGTATTCGTTTCCGTACCAGGCATATTCAAGCCAGTGGCTGTAGAGTATAACGATCCCCCAACCGTTATTCCATCACTGTATTAATGTGGATACTTAAAGAAATCTTATTTACATAATTTTAGGATAATGAGGTTAATTTTCTATCTGTTTACTTATCACTATTGGTATAAGGTATCAATACTGATGGTATGATCCAAGTGAACGTAATTCAACTTTTCATTTTCGCAAATTTGAATGACATATCATCGTGTGCTGGTTAAGGATTCTACCCGTTGATATAACTCATTTTATTCCAAGTTTATTTTGGAGAACAAGTTTTGTGGTTTGTCAACTTCTTCATTTCAATATGTGCGACGTTTCGTTGCATATTCCTAGAAGCGTTATCAATCCTCAATAACGGTGCTTATAGCCACAACGAAACGCCGCATGTATTGCTATAAAGAAGTTGACAATCCATAAAACGTGTCATCCTTCATCTCATTTACTGCAAAATAGAAAGTGTCATGTGATAAAAGCATTCATCAACTAGATATTTTTGTTTACAGATGTACGTAGAGAGGTACAAATTCAAAAATGCTGAACGAGACGAACTGTGGCAGACATTCACAGAGGTGAGGCTTAATTATGTAGCATATTTTACTCTCATCGTGGCCATGTTCAAGAGAGGTTTCAAACTAATCGCTCAATGAACGCGATTGCTCAATGTAGCGCTACGTAGCAAGGCGAGCATACTTCGAGGAATTTGTCGTTCATGAGAGAATGAGCGCTACTTGAGCGCTACTTGAGCGCTACTTGAGCGCTACTTGAGCGCTACATTGAGCGACCAATAAGCGATTATAAGCGCTCGCTGTTATGAAACGGAGCTACATACACTGTATTCTTTCATGTAAGAGACCAAAAACTAGGTATAATGTGTTATATAAGCTATATAACATCATCCTTGAAACCAGGCTGATTGGAACTAGAGAAAAAACTAATCACTTTTCTGCAAGCATGATATTTTCTCGAATTCATTTAAACGATACCCCTATCCCTTCCAGGCAGTAAACTTCACCTACGTCATCAAGACTATAATGGACACGTGGACGAGACAGACCGGATATCCGGTCGTCAGTGTGCGCGCGCTGAACGACACCTTCATCTTGGAACAGTCTCGTTTCCTGTTGAATCAGGAAGAAGTTGACCCGGATGACAACAATCCGTTTGGGTAAAATAAACATTAAAAGTTTAACATTTCAATAAAATTATGAATATTGTTAAAATGCATCAAAGTAGCGCGTTTTGAAACAATCGATTTAGGCATAGTAGTGCACCTTTAATATCCCTAAAGATTTAACGCAATTAATTTTTTCCCACGCAACTTCTGTTTTAATTTGGGCAATATTTCCCGGCAAATCTGCTGGCGATGAAAAAGTGATACCTTCGGACACAGACGTAATTCTATCCAAATAAAAACGCGTTACATCTCCGACCGACTTCTGTCTTGGTAGAAACGTGTGCACATCGCTAAGATAGAGAACTCCAGACTTCTTTAGAAGAAACATCTATCAGAGGGGCACTGAATGTAATAATAGCTTAACCAGCGATTGCTGGACCTCGATTTTTGTCGAGTCCCCGTGGTCGTGTGGTAAGACGTTGGTACAGTCAGTGTTGGCGAAAGTTGCCTTACTATGAGAGTGTGAGTTTGAATCCCGCAAGGGACTCGGAATTTGTACTATTGAAGAAAGTGTTATTCCAAATGTAACCATGTTAGATTCCAGACTTCTTTGGCGAAACGGGAACAGACCGGATTCATTAATTGTAAAACTATCTTTGGTTGCAACCAAATAGGATAATCTCTTACTGGCACAAAACAACGTTTGCAATAGATCAGAGGCTACGTGGGGAGAAATGACTTGGGTAACGTCAACTTCCAAACGCAAGGCATAACTCTTGCCAGTTTGATTTACTGGCTGATTTAACCCTTGCGGTATTTCCCTCGCTTTGCTGTGTCAAGATAGTGAATCGCTGCATAAGACTGCAAGAGTTATGCCTTGCATTGGGAAGTTGGGGTAACGTATGTGTGTAGGAAAGCAAAGCAACATGTTTTAAAATCCCTGATTTAGGCTTGTACCGAGCTAAATGTAAGGGTGAAGGTGAACTAATTTATCCGTTATTAGTCCAAATTTTAATTCCACGTTCAAAATCAAACTTTAATCAAGATGAAATGAAAATTCGAAAATCTGGGCTCAGACCCTTACAAACGAAAGCCAAATCATTGTGGCATAATAACATTCTTAATGTCCTGTAAAAGGGAGATATTTTAGAGATTTCTAATTTTAAAAAAGTGAATTGTTAGAATAACATATTTATATATTGAAAACGTATCGAAAACGTATTGAAAACGTATCGAAAACGTATCGAAAACGTATTGAAAACGTATCGAAAACGTATTGAAAACGTATCGAAAACGTGCCGTTCTATCTGTTCCAGATACGACTGGTATATACCTTTCACGTACACAACACAGTACGAGAACAAACACAGACAAGTGTGGCTCAACCTCGGCTCAGGTAGGTTCCATTGATTGCAGTTCTAATGATTATTGATTAACTATTAAACATATGGCACTTTTGTATGTATTATATGTACCGTTTAGATCAGATGATTCGGTAATATGGTCAATACTGCGAAACTGGTCATACAGGACCAGTGCGAATCAAACTGGGTGAAAGGGAAACAAACTGGGTCAATGGGAATCAAACTGGGTCAATTGGAAATAAACTGGATCAATGGGAAACAAACTGGGTGAAAGGGAAACAAACTGGGTCAATGGGAAACAAACTGGGTCAATGGGAAACAAACTGGGTCAACGGGAATCAAACTGGGTCAATGGGAAACAAACTGGGTCAATGGTAAACAAACTGGGTCAATGGGAATCAAACTGGGTCAATGGGAAACAAACTTGGTTAAAGGGAAACAAACTGGGTCAATGGGAAACAAACTGGGTCAATGGGAAACAAACTGGGTCAATTGGAAACAAACTGTGTCAATGGGAAACAAACTGGGTAAATGGTAAACAAACTGGGTCAATGGGAATCAAACTGGGTCAATGGGAAACAAACTGGGTTAAATGGGAACAAACTGGTTGAAAGGGAAACAAACTGGTTGAAAGGGAAACAAACTGGGTCAATGGGAAACAAACTGGGTCAATTGGAAACAAACTGTGTCAATGGGAAACAAACTGTGTCAATGGGAAACAAACTGTGTCAATGGTAAACAAACTGGGTCAATGAAAATCAAACTGGGTCAATGGGAAACAAACTGGGTTAAAGGGAAACAAACTGTGTCAATGAGAAACAAACTTGGTCAATGGTAAACAAACTGGGTCAATGGGAATCAAACTGGGTCAATGGGAAACATACTGGGTCAATGGGAAACAAACTGGGTTAAATTGGAACAACCTGGTTGAAAGGGAAACAAACTGGTTGAAAGGGAAACAAACTGGGTCAATTGGAAACAAACTGTGTCAATGGGAAACAAACTGGGTCAATGGTAAACAAACTGAGTCAATGGGAATCAAACTGGGTCAATGGGAAACAAACTGGGTTAAAGGGAAACAAACTTGGTCAATGGGAAACAAACTAGGTGAAAGGGAAACAAACTGGGTCAATGGGAAACAAACTGGGTCAATGGGAATCAAACTGGGTCAGTGGGAAACAAACTGGGTCAAAGGGAATCAAACTGGTCAATGGGAAACAAACTGGTCAATGGGAGACACACACTGGGTCAAAGGGAAACAAACTGGGTCATTGGGAAACAAACTGGGTCAATGGAAAAACAAACTGGGTCAATGGGAAACAAACTGGGGAAATATGACTCTGGCATGCCGAGAAGTGCAAATAGGGGAAACAAGCTGTAGCTATCGACTTCATATGCTTTCTAGTCGCTAGACAATAACAGGCGACTGTGAACTTAACTATATACCTTAACTGTCACTATATTTGCTATTGCCAAACGATCACCGCCATGTAGCGTGCATGTAAACCTATTTGTATTGTCGCTGTATCGCAAATGGTGGTTTGTCGGAATAAACTATTCAATTGAATTCAATATACAATCCATTCATTGAATTTGAATTTCATCACTTCATCAGCGATGAAATTCAAATCAAAAGATATGAATGTGCTCAAATTTGAATTTAAAGATCTTAAGTCATTTTCGTTTCTATGGCATGTATAGGGTCTAAGCAGATGTAGAGGCAAGTAGTATGATTTGAACTGATGTATGTGTAACAGTAAAAGTGTATACCGAGAACAATGGGTGTGTTACATCACGAAAAATGTCAACGATTATGCTATATAAAAAGATAAACGTTTATTTCATGGTGCAGCTACTATCCCGAAGACCGCTGGCTGGTTGCTAGGCAACGTAAACTACATGGGATTCTTCCGCGTGAGTTACGAGAAGGAGATGTGGATTAAACTCGGGGACCAGCTCATGCACAACCACACCGTGAGTACCCATCTTCTTCAAACTGGTAACTCCATTCTCATCCAACATTGATTACTCGACTCTTATCTCCCCATATAACCGTCTTCCTCATGTAACCTCTGTTGTATTACGACAAGTTTCGTTAACGAGCAATTGAACACCCTGATTGGCTGCAATCGAATTAAAATATGCAAACGGCGACGGTGTTTCAAACTGAGTGTTTGCTCAATCTGTTTGTTCCTTCACCTGTGCGCTGCGCACGTATTTCTTACGACAGAGTCATTCGGAGATGTAAGCTGAGTTTTGATTGGGTCAAGATATGGGCGATATCCGTGTTGAAAAATATGATTGCTATGTGATTTTTTGTCATAACATGGAAAACTAAAATGACCATTTCATTACAGAGGTCACATGGAAATATGTGGATATGTATAGATAAGTTTGTAACTCCTGTTTAAGGCCAACCAGCCCTTGTTAAAGTCGTACATTCCATGTTTCTTTCACTTCGCTAGTTTAATCTCTCTCTCTTTTTATTAAAGGAATTCATGGAGGCGAACAGAGCCGGTTTGATTGGGGATGCATTCGCTCTGGCCCGGTAAGCTACCATCCTAGATGTATACGAACCGTTATAGGAAGCAAATAATCCAAGTGTCCATTCTTTGAGTGTTGAAATTTGATAAAAAGTTTATGTTTCATTATTTTAGTATCAAATACTTTCCTCGGTTTGGATAATTTACTTGACTGATATAGTTCAATTGTAACTTAAACAGGCAATCAATGTATACAGAGACCATAAAATAATGGTCTGAGACCATAAAATAATGGTCTGAGACCATAAAATAATGGTCTGAGACCATAAGATAATGGTCTGAGACTATAAAATAATGGTCTGAGACCGTAAAATAATGGTCTGAGACTATAAAATAATGGTCTGAGACTATAAAATAATGGTCTGGGACTATAAAATAATGGTCTGAGACTATAAAATAATGGTCTGAGACTATAAAATAATGGTCTGAGACTATAAAATAATGGTCTGAGACTATAAAATAATGGTCTGAGACTATAAAATAATGGTCTCTGAAGTACAGGACACGATGTATCATGTTAGCAATTAAGTTTTTTCTTGATCTATACAATCTCCCCGAGATCACCATTCATGTTGTATTCAAGGAAATAAGCATATGCAGGTCTATGTATTACTATTGGCCTAATCTCAAACTCAGAGCTCTTCTTTTCTTTGTTCACAAGCGAGAGTTCAGCTACTTGTTTACGTACGCTTCAATTCTCATCCATATACAGGGCCAACATGTTGGACTATGACATCGCTTTAAACCTGACCCGCTATCTCCGTAATGAGATGAGTTACGTCCCTTGGCGAGCCTTCCTGGATTCAATAGAGTTTCTACGCGGAATGATCGCTACCAAAGCCGCGTATGTACATCTTCAGGTGAGTGAACAGTCTTCTCTTGAAACAACTTACCACGAGGTAAAAACCGCTCTTGATAATCGAGCGACAACCTCCAGTTCTACCCTGCCGCAGAACTGTATAAGCATTTGTTCGTTTTGATTGCGGTCCCTTTCGGTGGCTTTGAGTGAGCACACCTTCGAATTCTAAATTGATTGAAACACCTTAAGCACTTTTGCTATATAGCTATATAATATCTTCCTTCAGGCGACGTCATCTTGTCCAGGAGCATATTTTGGCATCCGTAGCGAGAATAATCTTAGAGCAGAACTTTACTTTCACTTTACCATACTTCCGGTTCGTCTAGGTTGAATGAATGAAAGAAATTGCCACTGGTGTTTTAAATATGCACAGTGTAGCGGATCTAAGCTCGGCAAAAGAAACTCATCACCTCATTTGGGTTTGATTAATGCAATATTTAAAAGAAATCAGATGCATTTGACTGTGACAAGATACAATAATACACATCTGAGGTAGTAGTAGTAGGTAGTAGTAGTTTGGATGAATTAATTGATGACGGTGGTTACATTTTAATTTAATGTCTTTGTTTAATGAAGACAGGGGTAAGAAATGAAATTTCGACCTACATGATCCCTACCATATTTAAAATGTTGTAAATGTGTGCAGAATCAGGTACATTTATCATTTTTCACTAATAATTTGTCTTCTATTTCAATGGACAATTGTGCATCATCAAAGATAATTTTTGAAGAAGTTTAAAATTTAAAGTGTTATTTTTTTTAAAAAATATTTAAAAAGACATGTCAAAGTATTCTTTGACTGCTGACAAAACACCTGTACTTTTCAGTTTTAGATTATCATTTCGAAAACTTGAGATATTTGCAATTGAAAATCATACATATGATAAAATCAACTGAGGTGATTAGCTTCTTTTGCCGATGAGTTTATATTAGCAGGGCTGGATATCCTTCCTCAAAGCACTAAGCTGGGCGTAAGTCACTAAGGTAACCTTAGTTCAATGTAAAAGAATAGGACTTAAGTTAAGGTAGCTTTGTGAAAGGAGCCCTAGTAGAATATAACTATTTCAAGCCAAACTGAGAGAGTCAACTTGTGTTTTAATTCGAAATTCTTCAACGGCATTTAGAAGTTGGTCAAATCTTATGGTTTGGTCAAGTATTCCTTATTTGTTTCTATTTCGAAAACTTGCAATAACATTGATCTTGCAATAACGTCGTACGGATATAACAATGGTTTATTGACAGCTTTGCCTTTAATGAACGAATACCAAGTTGAACTTGTTTTGATGCGTAACAGCTTTTGAAGGCACGACTACAAACTTTCGTGTATTCCATTAACAATGAGAAACATGACGATCGCTGTAGTTTTCCATTTGATGACATTTCAGTATTAAAAGGTTGTCTTTAATAATCGAGTCAGGTGTACTTGAACAGGTCACTTCCCATTAAATGTATACATATGAAACAATATGTATTAAGCTATCTTGGTATTTTAAATCTTGGTTATACTCTCTTCAATCAAATGTATCCAGGGTGTCAAATTTGACTAGAAACATAAAATTATATTTCAGAAATACCTGCAAGAACTAGTGAAGCCAGTGTACGACACGGAAAAACCGGCCAGGGTCCCTCTCCCGGAGAAGTGAGTACTTGACTGAATATATGGAAGTCTGTCTTTCTACATCCTCGGTTACCCATGGTTTTATATATGCTCCGTTACTCTCCACTATATCATATATAGTGGAGAGTAACGGAGCATATATAAAACTCTGGGTAATCGAGGCTGGTCTTTCTATTAAAGAAACAACATATTTTTCTTATTTTAGAGCATATTTCAAGTTGATGAAGCTTTCACCTGGTCACCTACACATAAACTCAATGCCGTCTGATTAAACTCGGTCATTTGATACAATGTGAAGAAAATCGATCGTGAAATATTGCATCTATACCGGGATACGAATTCCTGTACCTTGGGTGTGAGAAGCTAGGAATAAGTAACGGGCCCAGAGAAGCATCCTTTCGAATTCATTCAAAATGGCAAGCATTAAAAAGCTGCGATGTGATTGGTCCCGTAATGACTAGGTTTGGTCTGCACTAAGCTCGTCACAAATCAAACCAATACAATAAAATGCCTTCAGATCCTGAGGAAAAGATACCGCAAATCCTTGAATAAAAGCCTCGTCGAAGACCTCTTTGAAAAGACGATCGCCTCCCTTGAATAATCGCCGGGTTAAATTTAGCAAAGGTTAATAAACTTATAGCTATCTCCTTTTCAACATTATTCCGGCATAAGCATATGTATGCGAAGTTTAACCTCATAATCTGCACTTTTCGATTACAATAGTCATAATTTAAAACACACTGAAATTATTTTTTCATGATTTAAAAAATAATACACATATATATAATCGCTTGATCAAATCGGTGTTTGAAATTAATAATCCCCGGGCGAGTATTCAAGGATTTACGGTATATCGAAGATGCATCGTAGATGCGCTATATCGTCATCAAAGCAAATTATATTTATCGTAGGTAAACATACTAATATACACCTTAAATGCATTTAGGGTGTATTGTTTTTAAATCTACGTTTTACCTAATTGCTAATGACGATATCGAGTTCTCGTGCTTTTATCCCTCGGAACAGGACCGATTTTAATCAGACTGCATCAACTTTTGCCGTTAAACCACGAGGTACATAAAGAGAAAACATAGGAACGATTAAAGTATTATGATGATTGTCATCGGGGCACATGTAAACAGAATATATTACAAACATTCAACAGTTCTCTTTCCTTTGATATATAAATACACTTTTCAGCGTCAAACACTGACATAATTTCCAATATCCCTGTCCATTTCCAGATGACATCGTACATTCATATAGCGCTGAACTACAGAGCTCATTCGAGCCAAGAAGTAGTAAAAATAGTAGATTTGCCACATATTTTCACAGTTTGATAACTTATATCTTAAACATACTGACCATATGTTACAGATACCTACACAGAATAACGCTGGGTATCGCCTGTGATGTGGGCATAACGAAAGCAGTCAACTACGCTAAGGGGATGTTCGACGCTTGGAAAAAATACGGGACTACGTGAGTGCAAATTTTGTGAACTTGTTTATGCTTTTCTGGTGGATCATTGAGAAATTCTGTCTCCAAATGCTTCACTTTTATTATTCATATACGTGTGCATTTTGCATTAAATGCACACATTGCATTACTACGACTTGTCCGAATGTATTTAAGCAGATATAGTTTAACAGTTAACGTAAGCAGTACATTTCCCCATGTATTGATGCATTCACATGGAAGCGCCCGTAAATGATGATGCGTCCTTAAAATATATTAACTTCAGTGTTTCAAGTCAAACATTGAACCAATCTTTTCTGACTTAGGGAAGGGAGGCCCTCCTCGTGGCGTACTCATACAATTAAAGGGGCAGTAGCACGTGTTTTGGCTCAAATAAGTTGATGAAATGTTTTTGAAAAATTATGCCACTAATAGTAAAACACCCTTCTCTCTTCAGAAAATGAAGTTATAAAATGATTATACATGGTTCCGTAAAGCCATGGGAATCGTTTTGTCATTCAGAATAATAAAATGTGTTCACAATAAAATGGCCGCCATGCACGTTTTGCTTTATACGCAACACCATTATTACCACTACGGATACTTGCTTTGTGTAATAAAAATAGAATACGTGCTACTGCCCCTTTAAACTTGTACCATAGCTATCTGCAATGGTGTGGTGTAATATTGAAACGTCTCTATAATCACAATGTATCTATCTTCACTGTTTCGTCTCGATAGCCTACCGCTGCGTACAGACTCGTTAGTGTTGATCTCCTCTAAAGTGGCGGAAGGAGGGGATAGGAATAGTAGGAGTTTGTACGGGGGCACCTTCTTCTTTTCGCGTGGATTTAACGAGCTATTTTCAGAAGAGCTGTTCTCTCACTCGGCTGCCAAAAATAAACGCCGGGCAGCGGTTAATGGAGGTTCGAATAAAAATAAATGGTAGAAATGGTGAATTTTGATGCCACTTTCTAAAAACTTTTCGAAAGTGGCATCAATATTCACGGGAGCACCTTGGGGCATAGTGAAGCCTCACTAACTAACATCTCTCATCTTGTATTTCCAGGTTGCGTACAGACACGTCCGTGTTGATCTATTCAGTGGGGGTGCGAGAGGGTGGAGCGGAGGAATGGGACTTTGTGTGGGAGAAAGCTCAGTCTACCTCCGTGGCCTCTGAACGAGAGATTATGATGGAAGCCCTAGCTCAGACCCAGAAGCCCTGGCTTCTCTGGAGGTGATACTAAGCGTCCAATTAGTTGTTGTCATATTAAATGTTTTCTTGGTCTTTTGCCCTAGAGTTCAACTGCGATTTGATCTGCGGTTTGTGAGAGAGCAACAATTCCACTTTTGTGAGTATCTAGGATAAACCTTTGTGTTGTACATAGGCCTACAAATCACGTTATAGGGGAAATGAACAAGATGAGCTTACTTAAAGAGCAACTCCCGGATGATTTTGCTCCAATTTCTTTCAAGTAACTGCCTATAGTGTACATGCACATTGCAAAGACATGGAAATTATGTGAATCGGTTTATAAACAACAAATTCTCGCATCCCATTACCATTGAAATTATGTGTGACTTTAGCAAATCGTAAAAAAAGTCAGAAAACTGTCTGTTTACGTCGCTTTTTGACGTGTCGGCCATCTTGTTTTACGGAGAACACCGGAAAAATCTCGATTTTCCCCGAAGGAAGGTATGACGTCAACTGGAGAAAACAAACGAATGCAAATGGCGACCGCCGTAGTAATAACACTGTCAGACGAGTAAACTGCGCGGGCAATAGGAATCATACCAGTCGACCATTTAATGTCAAAACTTGCAAGATATTTGCATATGACAACTTGAAGAGAATTAGAAAAGGAATATACTCAATATCAGCGATAAAGTTTTAAAAATGGTTCTTACTAAACCCGGAAGTAAAATCCCAAATAATTAACCGAACAGCTGATATCATACGTGTTTCAGTGCTGACATAGATGGCAAACTTACGTATTTTAGATACATCATTAATAGTGTATGCATGTAGTTAAATATTTTGTAATTTGGTGACTATAATACATAGGTTTTTTCATTTCTGGCGAAATAACTTTCCCGTGCCTGCATGGTCACGTGATGTCTTCTCGGGATGCAGTGAACTCCAATGCATATCCACATGTTTCGCTGAACTCGTACCCAATTTTGTTTTAGGATGAATAGTGTATTGCAATAGAAATAATTTAATTGTAGTGATATTGTTTCATAAATATTGAAAGACATTGAATGAAAGAATGAAAATATTATATCTAACTGATCTGTATTTTAGTGGATAAAATAGGTAAGAATAATGGAATTGTTGGTGATTGATATCTTATTTAAATGATAAGATAATTATTATTCATTTCAAAGTTTACATATTTTCTGAGTATATTTTGTCAAGTATAATTATATATCTGATCAAATGGAAAATTCAGACATTTATCAATAACATTTGCAATTTTAACTAACCTGTATTTTCGGTTACATATAGATCTATATATATAAAAATAAAACATATGTACTTCATCAGAATGCATATGATTAATTTTGTAAATAGCATTATCCAAAGGGACAAAGATATTTATTTCTATAAAATAGATTTGTAACTGTGTGTAAATACCTACGTAAGCATGATTTGTGTTTTTTACATTTGCCTACACCTACCTGCATATCAAACAAACTTACCTTGAAACAGACCTAAGAATTCTGAAAAAATATATACATTCAAGTTTTCTATTTTTACTGTGACTTTAATGTCACTTAAGATGCAATATTGCATTTCCACTTTTTAATCATGAATAAAACAAACAACAAATATAAGAGCCAAATTTATTCAACTAAGTATACAACATGTATTGACCATTATTTTTTGTAAGTGTTTGCATTTTAGGAATTACATAGAAACAGTGCACATGAAATTAATTTTATCATAATTTTTTTTTTTTTTTAAATTTTTGGAAATATTTGATTTGATTTACTCTCATAATTTAATTGAATATTAATTTGATTTACTATAACACTGTTTTGTGTAGTCTTTCTCTGAGGCAGATCAAGTTTGCTTCAAAGTTGAATACAATATTTCGAAAACATTCGTTGGCACATTCTCATATCCAAGAGAATATAATGATTTGGATATCAGTTCACACAATCAGCATAAATATCACCTCTTATGACAATGTTTATATATATCATTTCCTGATATCAAAGGATCACACCTTCAGCACCAATATTTCACTGCACATACAGTCCATTCCTAATGGGGTTTGTGTTGTTGTTGTTGTGTTCTCTGGAATTAGGGACTCCAATCACCTGTAACAACAATAGTAAATCTTTCTTGATGCTGCATATGTTTACACATGGTTAATTCATAACATGTTTTTTTTGGTATTTGGTATAGGACTATTTGATATTTGTATGTCAGGCATCTACAGCCTCAGTCTTATTTCATCACAAATGAATAGTTATCAAACAAAATATTGAAATATTTTATGGAAAGCCATTTCTTTGAAAATTTAAATATGCATACAGTATACATTCATGATCACTAACTCATATGGCTTCAAATTTGTAATTTTTAAATACCAGTAGTAATTTCTACTACATTGTTATATGGATTTGAATTTGATATCTGTCTAATATATTTCATTGAAAGCAAATGTCGATATTTAAAAAATAATTTCCTGAAGCTGAAGACAAATCAATTATAAACGTTTTTTAAAAAGGCGAGTCATGCACACATTAACATTTTACCAAAGAAATGGTGCAAATTAATTATAAGTTCTCATAATTGACATGTTAATGGATCTCTGGGCTAAAATTAACACCAGTCATTCAGCTCGAGGCTAGTAAAAATTACTATGGATACTGCCATCCCTGTGGGCCAGACAAATTTCTTTAAAAAATCACTTTGGAAGATTGTGAGCGCGTATCGAAAAATGAATCTGCAAAACACACTCGACGAGAGCCACGATTTGAGAGACTGATAATGTTGTTTTCCTCGACTCAGATTGAAAATTCAAGTAATATTTATAATTTCGAAAGAACATGTCCATTCACATAACAAACAAGAAAAAAGTGAGCATGGCTCACATACCCCCGTCATCCGCTATCCGTCCATTGAGAATTATAGATGTAAAGGTTACTATGTTTAAAAAAAAGCTTCAAGCATCATAATATTGTCCAAAATAATTTTAGGAACTGACTGTTATTACAAAATTTAATTCACCCAGATGTAATATTTTTCAGGTAACTTAATTTTTCCCATTAGGGCATCACACCGGTAATTTGTACCAAGTTCAATTACAGATTCAAGGGCTTTGAAATAATATTGCGGAACTGGACTGTGAACTCGATAAAGAGTATCATCTGGACTACCTACATGTACAATGTCATTCACCTAGATGTAATAGTTTCCGAGAAAACTTGTCCCAATTGGAGCATCACAGCTCTTTTGGTACAAAGTTCAATTTCGGATTCAAGGGCCATAACTCCGAAAAAAATAATATTTCGGAACTGGTTTTCGAAGTCGATGAAGAGTATCATCTGGACTACCTCCATATTAAATTTCATTCACCTAGATGTAATAGTTTCCGAGAAAACTTGTCCCCATTGGAGCATCACAATTCTTCTGGTACTAAGTTCAATTTCGGATTCAAGGGCCATAACTCCGTAAAAAATAATATTCGGAACTGGTTTTCGAACTCGGTGAAGAGTATCATCTGGACTACCTCCATATTAAATTTCATTCACCTAGATGTAACAGTTTCTGAGAAAACTTGTCCCTATTGGAGCATCACAGTTCTTCTGGTACGAAGTTCAATTTCGGTTTCAAGGGCCATAACTCTGTAAAAAATAATATTTCGGAACTGGTTTTCGAACTCGATAAAGAGTAACAAAACAAAACAACCAAAATTTCATTCACCTAGGTTGAACAGTATCCGAGAAAACTTGTCCCCATTGAACACAATAAAACTAAGTCCAAAAAGTGACGTTTCCATGGAAACGACAAAAAATATCAATCTCAGAAAATTGAAAATTGTCTGTGCCCAATCGGAAGAACATGGTTAACATCTGTACAAAGTTTGGTTGATGTACCTTTGACGGTTTTTGAGAAAATTGACCGGACGGAAGGACGGAGGGACGGAAGGACGGAAGGACGGAAGGACGGACGGAATGACCGCTATATACCCCCGCTTACTTCGTAACGGGGGTATAATTATGCATCGTTAGAAGAAAGAAATCAAAGACCCACTTACCGAAATCATTCCGTGTCGACAGAGGACAACGACTCCTTCACTAGTCTACAGAATTTGACATGTCCTTTCGGATCATGAATTCTTCTCATAATTATGTACCAAAGCAAATATTTAGCTAATTCCTCGCTGCCATTATACTTTCATACAGCAGATATTCGAATTTTACTCTCAGTTTAACTTTATTTGTGACCAAAAATCGTAAAAACGAGATCACCGAAGTGAAGCGCTGTGTTGTTTACATTGTCACGTGGTTGTTACGTCACGTTTGTTTGCCCCAGTTGACGTCACATCCGGTTACATCACCGGAACAAAACGATCGCGGCAAGTAAATGACGCTATTTTTTTAAAATCGCAAAAAATAAAATAATCTATTGTTTTAAAATTTTAATGACCTAACGGAAAATCATATTTATCAAGATACTATGCATACAGATGCATATTAGTGTACAATTTAGCTTGGTTTAGTCAAACGAATGTTGGTCCATTTTATCCGGGAGTTGCGCTTTAAGTAGGTACTCCTATATATCTGCGAGTATCAATCTTACTTAAAAGGAGGGTTCTATCAGGGTATTTTTTGTGGAAACGAATTTCGGGAGGATATTCCTGTTTACACATATATGTTATTAATACATGATTAGAACACAGTGAAATTGAAAGATACTAATGAAGGTAACATTTTGATGACTTTAAAGTTTATATTTCACAACTTGATAAACACAAGCGCACATTTGTTGAAAAATAAAGCAATGAGAACTGAAACCATTCATCGGCGCTGCGAGTCGGGGAAAACTTCGCTACAGCATAAAAGCAATTTGTTTATTAGTTTTATTACATGTTATGTGTTACTATGTGAATACTATATCAGTGTATGGCTTTAGTTATCAAAAAGTTGCAAAATTGGATAGCGTTTTTTCATTTCACGTAATGCAAATAACCAAGATGGCGACAGAACCCTACCTTTAAATCGACCCTGTTCCTAGGATTACAAATTACGAAATATTGCTTGAGTTTAAACTTGTTTTCCTCTCTCCACACGGTCTTATTACCATTTAGATGTTACGACAGTCAACCAATCAAAAGGCTTCCAACAGAAACGTTCGCGATCGGTTAGGGTAAAGTAACAGGCATACATTCTTTTACAAGATGACGATTAGTTATACACCTATGACGCGACTTCTCCGCGAGTGACCAGGTTTTGTCGGCAATAAACTGGTCTCAGAACATGCGCCCCTACAGAAGATTATCACCAGATCCCGAGGATAGAAGCTATCGAAGAAGGTCGTAGAGGCAATATTTTACAACTGTCATTCCTAGAGACAGGGTCGATATTAATGCGACTGTGCCCGCAACAATGTTGCTACTTGATTGATAAAATCCGGAAACGCCCGAGATGAATCATTTTGTTTTCGGACTCGACCTTACTTTGTTATCATCAAATATCAAAGACAGACTTGTGCAAAGCATGAAATTCACAGCCGTATTGTACAATGATTGCAATTTACCCAATTAAAATATAACTGCCAAAAACGATTTTACTGTTTAACACTAAGAATCGAAGCGTCAGTAAAATCAAACTGTATTTGTTTCAGATACGCCAACTGGTTGTTTGACCAGGACAAGATAAAACAACAGGATGTTCGGGTTGTGATGAGTTACTTCACAAAGACACCGCTAGCCCGCATGGTGGCGCTCGAGTTCTTCCTCACGCGCTGGAAGGATCTGCTGAACAGGTGAGAATATTATCATTAATATATACTGAGAGAAATAAGTAAGGGAACGTTTGGTTAGCTAATCATTTTTTTAATGATCCTGTATGGGGTTTGAACGTAGAAACCTTGAGCTGGAACTTGTCTAAAGCCAGTATCAACCAACATGTGAAGCGTACTGTGCATCCTGACATAGCGTCATCCCTCAAGGAAAGTTTAACAGTTTATGTGTTCCTTTATTCATTTCCATCAGTACATTAACACACTTATTAACATGTATGCAATATACAGAGTGATGCAAAAACATACGGATAGTGACGTTATTTCCATAGACTTGCATGTTAATTAAGTCTTGGATAAATAATTTTCATGAAATAAATTCTGCTTGGATCAATGTCAAATTTTCCAGCTTGATTAGAAAACATCTCAGCTTGAAGTACATAATTTGGATTAAATTTTCTGACGACAATTTATCAAATGTCATCCGATTTACGTGTGTACATTAAATAAAAAACGGGTCCCATAGATCGCCATGTTAAATGTTAATGTTCACAACTATGTATATATTTTGATGAAATTGCTGTCATTTCCTATATATAAAACGGAAAATTAAACATAACTTATGAGGTTGTAACCAAGATGATTCCTCACAAACATGATAAATGTGAATAGGATTGGACAAAAATCCTATCTATGAAAATTATTTATCCCAGACTAAATTAACATTTAAGTGTATGGAAATGGCGTCACCGTCCGAATACCTTTTGCACGACTCTGTATATGCTTGATAACCTATGAGGAGTTTTACCTAAAAGTTTAACAAAAAGCTGAAATTCAACCATATATCCTAGCTCTCCACGTGACTTCAAGGCTGCGTTCGTTTTGCACAAAGTGTCGCACGGGAGATGAAATGACCGTAGTGTAACTCATAGTACGTGATTTGATGTGGTGGCCAGCGAGATTCATCTATATTCTTCCTTACTTACATATAGAATACTAAACGATGTCCTGTTTGATAACATGCTTATTAAACGAGTGGATGGTTTGGTATTTTAACTAGCGAAAGCGAGTTAAATACCGATGCCATTCACGAGTTTCATAAACATGTTATCAAACGGGACTGAGTTTAGTATTTTATTTATTACTCGATGATGTAAATAGCGCTGAATTGCAAGAAAATCGTTTTTAGTGACGCTTACTTGCAAATAGGTCACCCGCTATTCCAGTCGCGCGGCTAACATTGTGACGTCAACATAAAACGACTATGACGTCACACGCCGATTATGACGTTACGGCAGCACGCGGTGGTATCACACATGTGTATAACCAACTCATTGTTATCTAATGAGTGATCTCACCACGTTTGAGTAATAAATATATAAACACATTAGTAATAAGTCGAAGTGAGTTGTAGGTATGGGTAAATGCAAAATGTGGATTTTAAACATGTTAGGTGTATTCGGAGACCATAAACTTCACAGTGTCAAAGATTCCGGTGTAGTTGTAACAAAAGGCACATGCATGTATGAAGGTTGAAACACATGAATGGAAATCAGTCATTGTATTCACCCTTGGCTTGATATAAGCTTTATCCCAAGAGACACAAATGATGTAACGTTGAAATCAGATCTATAGATATCATCTATATAAACTGCCAGGCAAAAGAAAGTACTCACCTCAGTTGATTTTATCATACTATCATTTCAAATTTCCAATTCCAATTATCAAGTTTTCGATGTCATAATCAAAAACTGCTGAAAAGGTCAGTTTTTAGTCCAACTTCCCAATGCAAGCCATAACTCTTGCCAGTCTCCATTACGGTGTATCGTTTGTAAACTTTAGATGGGGCCCGTCGCGTTTGGTTTCGGCAATCCTTTTGAATACAAAATAATTTAACAAATGAATAAATAAATACTTATATAGGGTAAATATAATTCAATTTTATCAAATACTGAGCCTATATAATTCTGTCGGTCTTATTATGTGTGCCCAGTTAATCGAGTTTGATACACGGTTGTCGTTCGCGTTAAGTGGCAACTGAGCATGCGCAAGTTTATAGAAATATAGAATACTAAACGATGTCCCGTTTGATAACATGTTTATGAAATGAGTGAATGATTTGCTCGCGAAATATAGAATACTAAACGATGTCCCGTTTGATAACATGTTTATGAAACGAGTGAATGATTTGCTCGCGAAATATAGAATACTAAACGATGTCCCGTTCGATAACATGATTATGAAATGAGTGAATTATTTGCTCGCGAAATATAGAATACTAAACGATGTCCCGTTTGATAACATGTTTATGAAATGAGTGAATGGTTTGGTATTTTAACGAGCGAAAGCGAAATACCGATGCCATTCACGAGTTTCATAAACATGTTATCAAACGGGACCGAGTTTAGTATTTTATTTATTACTCAATTATGTAAATAACGCTGAATTGAAAGAAACTCGTTGTTAGTGACGATCACTTGCAAATAGATCACTCGCTATTGCAGTCGCGCGGCTAACATTGTGACGTCAACCAAAAACGACTATGACGTCACGCGTCGATTATGACGTTACGGCAGCACGCGGTGGTATCACACATGTGTGTAACCAACTCATGGTTATCTAATGAGTGATCTCATCACGGTTGAGTAATAAATATAGAATACTAAACGACGTCCCGTTTGATAACATGTTTATGAAACGAGTGGATGGTTTGGTATTTCAACGAGCGAAAGCGAGTTAAATACCGATGCCATTCAGGAGTTTCATAAACATGTTATCAAACGGGGTCGAGTTTAGTATTTTATTTATTACTCAATGATGTAAATAGTGCTGAATTGCAAGAAAATCGTTTTTAGTTACACTTACTTGCAAATAGGCCATCCGCTATTGCAGTCGCGCGGCTAACATTGTGACGTCAACCAAAAACGACTATGACGTCACGCGCCGATTATGACGTTACGGCAGCACGCGGTGGTATCACACATGTGTGTTACCAACTCCTTGTTATCTAATGAGTGATCTCATCACAGTTGAGTAATAAAAAACGAACGCAGCCCACCTGTTTCACCTCGAGTTCCTGTATTACAACGTCTGAAGAAACACATGAACTACGAAATCAAGTGGAAATAGTTTTACTTGAAAATTCGTCATATTTGACTTTACAAAATGGTAAAATGATACTGTAGTAACTGTTGTTCTTATATATGTATATATATATATATATGTATATATATATATATAATGACTTTTACTTATGATCGTAAATGCGTTAGTTTGTCAAACAAGGGAAATAACTCCGAGAAGCTTATTCAACTTAAGTCTCATTACACTAACCGCCAAATTATTTTTAAAAAGTTATGATTTTATTTAATAATTTTGTATTAATTCAAACACTTCTCGTTTCAGATTCGGACAAGATCCTTTCTTAATGAGAGAAGTCATCCCCACAGTAACATCTTTTGTAAATTCGGAATTCCACTTACGTCAGGTACGTTTTAGTAGTTTAAAAATAGTTCTCTCATTTCATGAGAAGAATCAGATTAGAACAGAAATGTTTTAGGTTGGTTTGTTCAACCTTTTAGAGAGCTTTTGAATATGATAATAAATATATAGGAGGCTTTTTCATGGAAGATAAACACACGATCCAAAATAGGTTGGGAAATCACACTAATTAGTATACGTGTTTTGCAGTCTAAATATAGGTCGAGTCTATTATTTTCAAGCAAAAGAAAATCACAGTTTGTATAAGTACTGGCGGAAATGAAAATATGATTTAAATTTATGATATGATATAATCTATTCATCATTTGATTCAATCATGTACCTACAGACAAATGCATTAGCTGTTTTTCCCCAACTATAAAGGTCTTTTGAATGAATCGTAGAATCAAGGGGAATGTAGATACATTCATATTTATTATATAAGGTTGCAAAGGTTAATGATATTTAAATATCATTTAAAACTCTCGCTCGGGCAATACAAATATTCACAGTCGTTCGTGTGAGTCTCGCTTCTTCAGGTAATAATCTATGTATATGTTTTGTTTTCAGTTGGAAGCGCTCTTTAAAGAGAACCCACCGAAACAAGCGTCAAAAGCTGCAGAGAATGCCCTGGCTTTAACCAGGTAATACTTCATTGAACATGATCAGTTGTGTCATAAACACGTAGACATTTTAATTTTACTAAGAAAGCATAGTAAGACTGTCCATATTTTATCATTTGGCGTCATAAAACAAATAGTATCGTGTGACGTCATAAAACAATAGTATCGTGTGACGTCATAAAACACTAGCATCGAGTGTCGTCTTTGACGAGGACCGCTACTCATGCTTACCGCTCCTTTTTAGCTGTCAATAACAGTGCAATGATTTTATTACACATAAATGTGTGTCATGCGTCAATTTTGCAAAATTGATGATTAAGACATTAATAGTATTATACATTCTCAAAGTGTTAATCTACTTTTATCTGCAGTTTGAATAAAAATCCTCGTTCTCGCTCAGGTGATTCCAAAATTGACACTCGTTGCGTAAACTCATATGAGTCACATGCTTATGCATCCCCCATGCTCACCCTTTTAGATACACCTACTGACACTCGTCATCTGTTTTCAGGTCCAATATCAAATGGATGGAGACCCATTACGAGAAGATCGCTAACTGGCTGAAGGACAACGTGACGTAATGATCACGTGACGTGGCGTGGCAGCATGTGGCGGCAGCTGCAACAGAGGCGCTCTCTACTACTCGCCATTTTCATCCTCTGTTGAATTTCTCTGTATATTGTATCGACGGGCCATTGTCAGACTTTGTTCATGTGATACGTGTATACCATTGTCAATAAACTGTTTTCTTTGTTTGTCTCCCTTATACGTCATCTGCATTGGTTATTTTTTCGAAACTTTGGATGAAGAATTCAATTTTCTGGTAGATAAAGGAAAATCAAGATTTATGAACAGTCTACTTCATGATAGCGGTGTTGGTGTCTCCACCAAAACGTCACATTCATTGTAATAAACACATTGACCATCAATACATCTGGTGTTTCCTTCATCTCTTCAACTTCTAAAATCTCACTCATAGAAGTTCAAACAGATGCCAGGCGTTTAATAAGTTTGAAATTACCCCACATTCACTAACATATCTCCAACATTCATCCTTCTCAATGGGTGTATTTATATCCGCTACCCTTCTACAATACCGGTACCTTGACTCCCTGGGTGTATTTATATCCGCTACCCTTCTACAATACCGGTACCTTGACTCCCTGGGTGTATTTATATCCGCTACCCTTCTACAATACCGGTACCTTGACTCCCTGGGCCCGATAACAGTAGCCGTGTATGACTATAAGAATAATCAACGAGTTGCGAGGAATTACGGATTATCTGTCACGAGTTAATTATTGTGATAAACTCCGAGCTTTAGCGAGGAGTTTGACATAATAATTCACGAGGGACTGATAATTCGTTATTCCGAGCACCGAGTTGGTTATTTTTGTTCTTACCCAAGATCATTTTAATGCATACAAATCGAAAAACAAGAAGCGAATTCACGATCTTTGATTAGACTGCAAAATACGAATTGTACTCATACGCCATTCATAAACTCTCTCACATCTTCAAGATGCGCACATATTGATAGTTTACAACTTGCGCTCTTTTTTCAAGAAAAATTTAACTGTTGAATTTTATTCCCAAAATGGTTTACGGACGTAGTAAACAACTCATTTATATCGTAAACAATGTCGCAGAATGATTGAAATTTGTGAAAACGTGAACTGATAATCTCTATGTTGGAATGCACGATAGGAGTGTAATTACGTCACCAAATGACGTCATGGTTAATGACGTCACAATGCAATGACGTCACGGCAGTGCAGTCCGCGATTTTTGCATGCTGCTTCACCTTACAAGTTTAGTACTGTAAATACGGCCTCGGAAACATGTGTTGAACATGATTTTATATTTAATATGTTTTAATGACGTGTTACTTCTATTAGGTATGCTCGAAATTGTTTAATTATGTGAATTAGCTTGAACAGGAGAGCTAAGCAATTCATGAATGAATGCAAAGTAGTTCTATCAACCAATCAGAACGCAAGTTATATTTAAAAAAACTGTAATTCCCATGACCATTATGAAAACTTTAATACCCGCCATAGGCCTATCTGTGCCCTCTTGGGTAAGAATATAAATAACCAGCCAATGAAAAACGCTTTAATTCCAGCAATATTGATAGTACCCGGATGGGGGACCTATGTGCGATCATCGACGTTCAAATCACGCCATTCCATTGGCTGAAAATAGTGAATGCTATTTATAGCGACGCGTGAGTGACTATAGCCTACACCAAAACGAGAGTTACTGGGCCCAGGGAATCAGGGTATTGTAGGGTAGTAGATACAAAGACACTGACGGAGCCACAGGCGAGTGTATCGCGTTTGAAAGACATACCCATAGAGACCCTGCTATATTAAAGTAAAAGGATGTAACGACGATACCATCCCATGCTCATTCAAAGTCATATTTCGCATCATAAACCATTTTTATAGCACATTCGATGGCTACGATAAGAAAGCTACAAAATATTAATTCTCCGACATTTTGTCTCAAAGCATCGTCGTGCAGTTCGCTCGTCAGCCATTTATGGCCTTGACATTCATTTGACCCGAAGTATCCCACATCCAGCTTCCCGGGCCTTTGAGCGAGAACGAAGGCCCGGGAAGCCGGATGTGGGATACTGCAGGTTAACTGAATTTAAAGGTCATGAACGCTGAAAGTTAAAAGTAATTTTGATAAAAGAGCAATAATTTGAATGTAATTTAAGTAGGTTAATGACCTCGTAACTCTCCATTCCTTAAAAATAATAAGCCTCGGCCCTTCGGGCCTTAATTGGCTCCATTATTTTTAAGGAATGAAGAGTTACTCGGGCATTAACCTATACGTAGTAGATACAAATACACTGATGGAGCATAACGTACATAACGTTAGTACTTTGTGAGAGAAGACAAGATTTAAAGGCGCTGTAGCACGTTTTTTTCGCTCAAATAAGTCGATGAAATGTATTTTAAAAATAATGTCAACAATAGCAAAACACCCTTCTCTCTTCGGAAAATCAAGTTACAAATGAGTGTACATGGTTCCGTAAAGCCATGGGAATTGTTTTTGTCATTCGAAATAATAAAATGTGTTCACAATAAAATGGCCGCCATGCAATGTTTGCTTTATACGCATTACCGTTATTACCACTACGGATAATTGGTTTGTGTAATAAGATGTTTTACCCTCTAAAGTAAATATAAATGACATAAACTATCATTATAAATGAGAAATTTGAAAAAATAAAATTTGCAAAAAAACGTGCTACAGCGCCTTTAAATCCATTAGATGTTTATATATGTGACACGACTGGGTGTGTGAACGAGATCACTTTCGGTTGAACATCTTCAAGGGTTCGAATCCCTGTTTGGGCAATAATGTTTAAAAACTGAAATCTAGATTTTCGCAATCAGGTAGTGTGGATATGTTATCATATACAGATAGATATATTTGAAGAAATTCCGTGAACAAATAAACGTTTGAAAACATTGTTTTACTTATTTATTTTAACAGTGATTCTAACCCCTGTGTAGCAGAAATGTACAGCACAGTTACAGTGCCGTTTGAATTAACTTTTTGAAGTCAATCAACTTGGGAAAGAATACTTACCATTAATGCTATTTAATATAAATATATGGACAAGAGAGAGACATTGGGTATTTATGATTAATATATATTTACGATATCAAGTTATAAATGCATAATTATTTCAAGACATATCCAGTTCAAGTTGACGTCATGTAACTGTAGCATAATACATTCTGTGATCGAGCTAATATTCCCATTGATATCGAAGTGTTCTTAAACGACAGGAGCTATGAGATGAACGAGCAAGGTTACATATGCTGATGGATCGTTCACACAAAGTCAATAAAGCGCACGTAAAATACCTCAATTTCGCGTTGAAAAGGGAAAAAGCTTCAAACACCCCGACAGTGAAGATATACGGCTTGCTTACAAAATGGACGACAAGATGATACATGTACTTTGGAGACCGAATGAATGTGGCGTTTTACGGGGAGCGTCGTGTTGAAGGGATGGCGTTTTACGGGGAGCGTCGTGTTGAAGGGATGGCGGTTTACGAGGAGCGTCGGTTTGAAGGGATGGCGGTTTACGTGGAGCGTCGGGTTGAAGGGATGGCGGTTTACGGGGAGCGTCGGGTTGAAGGGATGGCGGTTTACGGGGAGCGTCGGGTTGAAGTAAGGGGTGCTGAGGTAAATACAACCCAGGTCACCAATAGAACCCAGGTCTCTATTAGAATCCGGGTTTTACTGAATACCCCGTGTTGTAATATAAAATAGTTATACACTCGTTTTGAGGAGAAATATTGGTGTGATCATGTGAGATTCATCATAACAGGTCCATGATAACAAATATCCGTCTTGTTCAGTTAATTTTCCTTTTACAATAAGTGACCCCAAAAAGATTATCAACGTCAAACATGTCTGAAGAAATTTAACCCGGCCTCCAATACAATCCGGGTCACTAATAGAACCCGGGGGTAAGGGGCTGCTGAATGAAATAGAACCCCGGGGTTGTATTAGAGGAAATACGGTACTGACAAGAGTTATGTCTTGCGCTAGGAAGTTGGTGACTGCACTGCCTGTGACAGTTTTGAAACGTCACACAACATACTGAAAATAGTTATACCACTGAAACACCTAATTGTACAGGACGCCTCAATTTCACTCAAACATGATCACATAATTTTAGCCTGAGTACAACTACTTGTTAGACATGTCAAAATAAGTTTCAGGGAAAACTGTGTAATTTCTAGTTTTGTCACATAGGGAAAACTGGTCGTTCATCTCTGTTGCGCAACATATTTGCGCTAAACTTCACCTGTGCTTCAGTTGAGTTAGGGAGAGGCGAGAGTTTCAAGAGCTTTAATGTACGTCACGACGGCTAGTAGGCTTAACACATAGAAGTCTGCAAACAAGAGTCTGCACAACATGTACCAACATAGCTCCATATTGCGGAAATCTTCGAGAAAATAAACTGAGAGAAGCGAACCGTACGTAAGAGTGCTACTGCACTTAAACCATGTACACCAGTTTTATAGCACAGAGTCGAACCCCGGACCCTTGTTCCGAATTCTTACGCACTGTCCTGTCGCTGTTTACTGTTTCAAGAAGAGGCAATCATCAGTGTTTGAAATACTGTTGAAAAACAGCCAACCCGAAAGTTTTATTTTGTCAATTTAAATGGCAAGATACATGTATAAAAAAACCAAGCAGGTTATATAAGCCCAGACCAAAAGTGACTATGTTCCGGCCTAATTTCATACACGGTCCTACTGGGGGTCGACTTCAACCTCTCACGAGGATGTGTGCTACAGGATGGAACGTTAGACAATGTTAGCTCATTTATCCATATCCATATAGCTGAATGGATGATATACATGAATAAATACTAAACTAATTTTGCAACCTTAGCAAAAAAAAAACAATCGCCCTCTCCTAGAAACGTTTTGTGTACAATACATCAAGGCGTATTATTTTATAAGTAATGTAAAACGCTATTCAGAACATTCACCATTAAAATACAGCGATGTTAAATCTTTGATTAAATGCTATAATTTTAAATCAATTTGAACCAAACGTTATTAAGATCGATATCCGCTTCAAACGAATATCCACAAAATGGACGCTATGAGATTGCTTACACTAAACGCTTTATGCATATCGTATTCAGTTGAGAAACACGCCATATCTTGCCAGACCGCCCCACTGTCCCAAACGTCTCAAGTAAGGCTAGAGTTCGGTCAGTGACCTAGTTTGGGGTTCAGTAATGATTGGTTTGAATTTATGTATTCCTTCAATCTGTACTCCTTCTCTCCCTCTCCCTCTCCATTTCCCCTCCCCTCAAATGGGTTGAAAGGTCACGTGATGACATTAAGAATGCGCAATGGGAAAGTATGCACGTCGTGTGATCAACTGCACTTTTTATGATTCCGTTATGGAAGGATCGATCTGTGTAGCGGACCTCTTCTCTTCTCTGGGTCAAACCTTGCTTTCTGCTGACTGTACAACTTTTGAATTGGCACATTTGGAGTTGGCAAAACTCGATGGCTGGAGATTGGTATCATTGGCTAATATGACGTTGTTGACTTTGGTTTTGGAATAGATTTAGCTTTTGTTATCGATATGGTGGGGGGGGGGGGGGGGGGGGGGGGGGGGGGGGGGGGGGGGGGGGGGGGGGGGATGGAGCTAGTTTGGGTGTTTTGGGATTCAAGGTTGTTTGTGTATAGGGTGTTGTTGTTGTTTGGGTGTTGAGTCGCGTTTGGGTTTTGGGTCGTGTTTGGGTGTTGGGTCGTGTTTGAGTGTTGGGTCGTGTTTGAGTGTTGGGTCGTGTTTGGGTGTTGGACCGTGTTTGGCTGTGTGGGTTCTGGGTTTTTGATGATGGATGAATAGTTATGTCTTGGGTTTATTCTTTGGATTTTACTTTATTTTGGGAATGGATTTAGTTTGAGTTTGCTTTTCTTCTGACAATATCTCATCTGCTTAGTCTGCCAAACTGATCTTCAAATCAAGCTGTGTTTGGACCATATTGGTCTTTGGTCGGGTCTGGTTTTGTTTAAGCTTTTGATTTGATCTTCGGTTGATCTAGCTTTGGTTTAAGCTTTTCGATTTAGTTTTTGATTTGGTCTTTAGTTGGGTCTTATGCTGGTTGCACTTTTTGATATGGTCCTTGGTTGGTCTTGGTCTTGAGGTTCGCGTTGAGATCTCTTGAGATCATTCATGACGTTTAAGACCATGGGTTTGGTTATAGTTTGGTCCTGGGGTCGTGATTCTCGGTCTTTGTTCTAGGAAGTGATGCTAAGGATGTGAGTTTATTGTTGGGTTTTAGATGTGTTATTAGATAATGGTTTCAGGTATTTATCCTCGAATTTGTGACTTGGATCATGGTGTTAGGTAAGGTGTCTTGGGTTAACTTGGGTCATGGTGTTAGGTAATGTGTCTTGGGTGGACTTGGATCATGGTGTTAGGTAATGTGTCTTGGGTTGACTTGGGTCATGATGTTAGGTAATGTGTCGTGGGTAGACTCCCAGCTAGGTTTTGTTCTTGGTATTTAGGCCTTTGAATGATACTGGGACAAATGCCAATTCGCTTGGAAGCAAGTATGATATATGTATGACGGGTATCGATTGTTGATTGAAGCGTTTGTTGAAGCACACAGCAGCACGTAGCTCATACAGGACAAGCATCCTGCTCATACCAAATAAGAAACAATGGTACAGTTTATTAAAGATCAACAGTTGAGCGTCACAGCAATCACCCGGAAGGATGAGTGGCGTATACATGTGTTTGTTCAGGAGTGGAGTGTTCGTTAAGCGCTCTCTGTTGAGGGCTGAGGTACACAAGCCTGAAGTATGAAACACTGACAGACCGAAATGGTCGACCACGCCTTCCATACAGCTTAGCATAGCTTAACTGTAACCATCCCCTCAATCGACGTTGTATCTAGAGAATACTCGACGTTTCATCTAGAGAATAAACTGTTCTGCATCGTGACAAACCATGCTTTCGATATTATATCCAGGGAAATAGCAATCTTGCCGATGTCAACCAGTTGAACCATCTAAAACTTGGTTTGAGGTTGAGATTGAGGTTTGAGCTAACCTGACAAAATTATGACGGTTATTTCCCTAGATTTAATATCGATGATACATGACGTTACAGTAAGTTATCGAGATATATATACCCTTTCTTAATACGCCAATATAATAGTGTTCGAACGAGCTCTTAAACTGGACTTATATACAATCGTGTGTTCGTTTATTACCTAGTTATTCTGTCCTTATTTTCTTTTGTGGTTTACGTTGTATTCGGAATTCGGTTTGACTATGTGTGTTTGCGTGATTGCTGTAATGTTTCCCGTGTTCCTAGCGTTGTGGTGATGGTTTATGATGGTCGACATCATCATATCTAGTGACTTAGTTCAGTTCCTAGATAAATGATATACTCCGTATGTTCATTTGCTTTGTAATGTTCTTCTTTAGTTTCCCTCTTTGGATTATGAAGGCAAGCTTACGGCCATTTATTTTAGTCAATACAGTGAGGTGACTGTAAATTCTATTTCATGCCCACACGGTAGTGGGCGATTAGTTCCCAAGTTATATCGCTTATTTCTGCCATGTTGGCTTGGATATTGATATCTTAAACTGCAACACAAGCGATTTCCTGATAAACCTAAATTAAATATGGGCTCTACATATCAGTTATGTTGGATATATCTTTGTAAGCACGAATCGTTATAAACGTCGAGTTAAGTCTCAGTGAATAATCCCAGTTCCTATGTGCCTTTCATCCAATCCTGCCTTCATCCCATTCTGCCTTCGTCCCATTCTGCGATCGTCACATTCCGTCTGTTATCCCATTCTGCCTTTCGTCCCATTCTGCCTTCATCCCATTCTGTCATCATCCCATTCTGTCTTTCATCCCATTCTGCCCTTTTATCTCATTCTGCCTTCATCCAATTCTGTCTTTTATAACTTTGTTTTTCATCCCATTCTCCCTTTTATCCAAATCTGTCTTCATCACATTCTGCCATCATCCCATTCCGCCGTCATCCCATTCTGGCTTTTATCCCATTCTGCCTTCTAGGGCTCAGTATTGCCCCAAATTTCGTATTGCGATATATTGCAATAAATACAACCTGTAATGCAATACGTATTGCAATATATTGAGTGAACACTACATTCAACTTGTATGCTCCTGTTTGCAGTTTGAACGTTATACATTAAGTAAATTTTGATTGCATACAATCAGAAAACATTTGTAATACAATTCAACATGTATTCTTGCACCCAAAACGAATTTTGTAACAAGTTGATCTGGTAACTAGCCTAAAAACAAGATATATGAATAAATTTCACTAAAAATGTGTTGGTGTAATATATTGCGATATGAAAAATCATATTGCAATAATTGTATTGTACAATCTGTATTGCAATATATTCGTATTGCGATAATATTGCTCAGCCTTACTGCCTTCATCCCATTCTGTTTTCATCCAAGTTTGCCTTCATCCCATTCTGCCTTTCATCCCATTCTGCCTTCATTCCATTCTGTCTATATCCCATTTTGACTTAATCCCATTCTGCCTTTCATCCCATTCTGCCTTCATTCCATTCTGTCTTCATCCAATTTTGAATAAATCCCATTCTGTCTTTTATCCCGTTCTGCCTTTTATCCCATTCTGCCTTTCATCCCATTCTGCCTTCATCACATTATGTCTTTTACGCCATTTTGCCTTCATCCAATTATGTCATTTACCAAATTCTGCATTCATCCTATTATAGATCTGCCTTTTATCCCATTCTGCCTTTCGTCTCATGTTGTCTTTTAACCAATGCAGCCTTCATCCCATTCTTCCTTTCATCCCATCCTGTCTTTCATCCCATTATGTCTTTTACCCCATTCTGCCTTCATTCCATTCTGTCATTTATAACACTGTTTTTCATCCTATTCTGCCTTTCATCGGAATCTGTCTTCATCCCATTCTGCCTTTTATCCCATTCTGCCTTTCGTCTCATGTTGTCTTTTAACCAATGCAGTCTTCATCCCATTCTTCCTTTCATCCCATCCTGTCTTTCATCCCATTATGTCTTTTACCCCATTCTGCCTTCACTCCATTCTGTCATTTATAACACTGTTTTTCATCCTATTCTGCCTTTCATCCGAATCTGTCTTCATCCATTCTGTCTTCATCCAATTTTGCCTTCATCCCCTTCTGCCTTTCATCCCATTCTGCCTTCATTCCATTCTGTCTTCATCCCATTTCGACTTACTCCCATTCTTCCTTCATCCCATTCTGTCTTCATCTCATTTTGCCTTCATCCCATTATGTCTTTTACCCCATTTTGCCTTCACCCTATTATATGTCTTTTACCCAATTCTGCCTTCATCCCATTCTAGATCTGCCTTTTATCCCATTCTTCATCCCATTATGTCCTTTATCCCATTCTGTCTTCATCCCATTAGGTCTTTTATCCCACTCTGACTTCATCCCATTCTGCCTTCATTCCATTCTGTCTTCATCCCATTTCGACCTACTCCCATTCTGCCTTCATCCCATTCTGTCTTCATCTCATTGTGCCTTCATCCCATTATGTCTTTTACCCCATTTGGCCTTCATCCTATTATGTCTTTTTACCCAAATTCTGCCTTCATCCCATTCTAGATCTGCCTTTTATCCCATTCTTCATCCTTTTATGTCTTTTATCCCATTCTGTCTTCATCCCATTAGGTCTTTTATCCCACTCTGACTTCATCCCATTCTGCCTTCATCCCATTATTTCTTTTACCCCATTCTGCCTTCATCCCATTCTGTCTTCATCCCATTCTGCCTTCATCCTATTATGTCTTTTATCCTATTCTGCCTTCATCCTATTATGTCTTTTACCCAATTCTGCCTTCACCCCATTCTAGATCTGCCTTTTATCCCATTCTTCATTCCATTATGTCTTTTATCCCACTCTGCCTTCATCCCATTCTGCCTTTCATTCCAGTCTGCCTTCATCCCATTATTTTTTCTTTTCCTTTTTTAAAATGTTTATCTCATTCTGCCTTCATTAGATTTTTTCCATCATCCCATTCTGCCTTCATCCAATTATGTCTTTTACCCCATTCTGCCTTCATCCCATTCTGTCTTCATCCCATTCTGCCTTCATCCTAGTTTGTCTTTTATCCTATTCTGCCTTCATCCTATTCTGTCTTCATCCCATTTTGTCTTATATCCCATTTTGCATTCATCCCATTCTGCCTTTCGTCCCATTCTGCCTTCATCCACATCTAGATCTGTCTTTTATCCCATTCTGCCTTTCAACCCATTCTGTCTTTTATCCCATTCTGTCTTTCATTCCATTCTCTCTTCATCCCATTCTGGCTTCATCCCATACTGTCTTTTATCCCGTTCTGC
The DNA here is from genome assembly GCA_936450465.1 of Gibbula magus. Lineage (NCBI taxonomy): Eukaryota > Metazoa > Mollusca > Gastropoda > Trochida > Trochidae > Gibbula > Gibbula magus. The sequence continues at coordinate 62,329,386 of OW388302.1, forward strand.
CTTTTTATTCCATTCTGCCTTCATCCAATTCTGGCTTTTATTCCATTCTGCCTTCATCCCATTCTGTCTTCATCCCATTTTGCCTTCACCCCATTCTGTCTTCATCCCATTCTGTCTTCTATCCCATTCTGCCTTCATCACACAATGTTTTTTTTTCCATTCTGCCTTCATCACATAATGTTTTTTTCCCATTCTGCCTTCATCGCATTATGAATTTCATCCCATTCTGTCTTCATCCCATTTTGCCTTCGTCCCATTATGTCTTATGTCCCATATTGCCTTCATCCCATTATGTCTTTTATCCCATTCTGCCTTCATCCCATTATGTCTTTTACCCCATTCTGACTTCATCCCATTCTGCCTTCATCCCTTTCTGCCTTCATGCCTTTCAGTTTAGAATGTCAAAAGGGGAAAACTAGAGATAGGAAATAGCAAAATGACAAAAAGTCTTTTCATTTATGATTTCTTTACTGATTTTGGTTCTATAGTCCCGACATCAATTAAACATTTCTACTAAAAAACAATTAGAAATCTAGCTGATGATTGCGTATTTGTACAAAAAACCCTATCACAATATTTATTGCAATAGTGAGTTACAATAGTTTATCGCTATCGCAATAGGAAGTGATAATAGACTATCGCTATCGCAATAGTCTCTTTGGGTCAATAGTCACCCCTACATTCTAGATCTGTCTTTTATCCCATTCTGCCTTTCATCCCATTCTGTCTTTTATCCCATTCTGTCTTTCATTCCATTCTCTCTTCATCCCATTCTGGCTTCACCCATACTGTCTTTTATCCCATTCTGCCTTCATTCAAATCTGTCTTCATCCCATTTTTCCTTAATCCTTTTCCGTCTTTTATCCCATTCTGCCTTCATCCCATTCTGTCACATTCTGACTTTTATCCCCTCCTGTTCTGCCTTCATCCCATTCTGCCTTCATCCCATTCTGCATTAATCCCATTCTGTATTTAATCCGATTCTGCCTTCATCCTATTTTGCCTTCATCCCATTCTGTCTTTAACCCCATTCTTCCCTCATCCCATTATGACTTTTTTCCCATTATGCCTTCATCCCATTTTGCCTTCATCCCATTCTGTCTTCATCCTATTCTGCCTTCATCCTATTATGTCTTTTACCCAATTCTGCCTTCACCCTATTCTAGATCTGCCTTTTATCCCATTCTTCATTCCATTATGTCTTTTATCCAACTCTGACTTCATCCCATTCTGCCTTTCATTCCAGTCTGCCTTCATCCCATTATTTTTTCTTTTCCTTTTTTAAAATGTTTATCTCATTCTGCCTTCATTAGATTTTTTCCATCATCCCATTCTGCCTTCATCCAATTATGTCTTTTACCCCATTCTGCCTTCATCCCATTCTGTCTTCATCCCATTCTGCCTTCATCCTAGTTTGTCTTTTATCCTATTCTGCCTTCATCCTATTCTGTCTTCATCCCATTTTGTCTTATATCCCATTCTGCATTCATCCCATTCTGCCTTTCGTCCCATTCTGCCTTCATCCACATCTAGATCTGTCTTTTATCCCATTCTGCCTTTCAACCCATTCTGTCTTTTATCACATTCTGTCTTTCATTCCATTCTCTCTTCATCCCATTCTGGCTTCATCCCATACTGTCTTTTATCCCGTTCTGCCTTTTTATTCCATTCTGCCTTCATCCAATTCTGGCTTTTATTCCATTCTGCCTTCATCCTATTCTGCCTTCACCCCATTCTGTCTTCATCCTATTCTGTCTTCTATCCCATTCTGCCTTCATCACACAATGTTTTTTTTCCATTCTGCCTTCATCACATAATGTTTTTTTCCCATTCTGCCTTCATCGCATTATGAATTTCATCCCATTCTGTCTTCATCCCATTTTGCCTTCGTCCCATTATGTCTTATGTCCCATATTGCCTTCATCCCATTATGTCTTTTATCCCATTCTGCCTTCATCCCATTATGTCTTTTACCCCATTCTGACTTCATCCCATTCTGCCTTCATCCCTTTCTGCCTTCATGCCTTTCAGTTTAGAATGTCAAAAGGGGAAAACTAGAGATAGGAAATAGCAAAATGACAAAAAGTCTTTTCATTTATGATTTCTTTACTGATTTTGGTTCTATAGTCCCGACATCAATTAAACATTTCTACTTAAAAACAATTAGAAATCTAGCTGATGATTGCGTATTTGTACAAAAAACCCTATCACAATATTTATTGCAATAATGAGTTACAATAGTTTATCGCTATCGCAATAGGAAGTGATAATAGACTATCGCTATCGCAATAGTCTCTTTGGGTCAATAGTCACCCCTACATTCTAGATCTGTCTTTTTTCCCATTATGCCTTCATCCCATTTTGCCTTCATCCCATTATGTTTTTTATCCCATTCTGTCTTCATCCCATTCTGCCTTTCATCCCAGTCTGTCTTCATCCCATCCTGCCTTCATCCCATGATGTTTTTTTTTTATCCTATTCTGCCTTCATCCCATTCTGTCTGTATCCAATTTGTCTTCACCCCATTATGTCTTTTATCCCATTCTGCTTTCATTCCAATCTGTCTTCATCCCATTTTTCCGTAATCCCATCCCGTCTTTCATTCCATTCTCTCTTCATCCCATTCTGGCTTCACCCCATACTGTCTTTTATCCCATTCTGCCTTCATTCAAATCTGTCTTCATCCCATTTTTCCTTAATCCCTTTCCGTCTTTTATCCCATTCTGCCTTTATCCCATTCTGTCTCATCCTGACTTTTATCCCCACCTGTTCTGCCTTCATCCGATTCTGCCTTCATTCCATTCTGCATTCATCCCATTCTGTATTTAATCCGATTCTGCCTTCATCCCATTTTGCCTTCATCCCATTCTGTCTTTTAGCCCATTCTTCCCTCATCCCATTATGTCTTTTTTTCCCATTCTGCCCTCATCCCATTTTGCCTTCATCCCATTATGTCTTTTATCCCATTCTGCCTTCATCCCATTCTGCCTTTCATCCCAGTCTGTCTTCATCCCATCCTGCCTTCATTCCATTATGTCTTTCATCCTATTCTGCCTTCATCCCATTCTGTCTGTATCCCATTTTGTCTTCACCCCATTATGTCTTTTATCCCATTCTGCCTTCATTCAAATCTGTCTTCATCCCATTTTTCCTTAATCCCATTTCGTCTTTTATCCCATTCTGCCTTCATTCCATTCTGTCTCATTCTGACTTTTATCCCCTCCTGTTCTGCCTTCATCCGATTCTGCCTTCATCCCATTCTGCATTCATCCCATTCTGTATTTAATCCGATTCTGCCTTCATCCCATTTTGCCTTCATCTTTTAGCCAATTCTTCCCTCATCCTATTATGTCTGTTATCCCATTCTGCCTACATCCCATTCTGCCTTCATTCCATTCTGTCTTTTATCCCACTCTGTCTTTCATTCAATTCTCTCTTCATCCCATTCTGCCTTCATTCCATACTGTCTTTCATCCCATTTTGCCTTCATCCCATAATGTCTTTTATCGCATTTTGCCTTCATTCCATTCTGTCTTTTATCCCATTCTGTCTTTCATTTCATTCTCTCTTCATCCTATTCTGCCTTCATCCCATACTGTCTTTTATCCCATTCTGCCTTCATCCCAATCTGTCTCCATCCCATTCTCCCTTCATCCAATTCTGGTTTTTATCCTATTTTGCCTTCTTCCCAATCTTCCTTCATCCCATTCTGTCTTATTCTGTCTCATTCTGACTTTTCTCCCATCCTGTTCTGTCTGTATCCCATTATGTCTTTTTTCCCCATTCTGCCTTCATCCCATTTTGTCTTCATCACATTTTGTCTTCATCCCATTATGCCTTTTATCCAATTCTGCCTTTCATCCCAGTCTGTCTACATCCCATTTTGCTTTCATCCCATTATGTCTTTTATCGCACTTTGCCTTGATTCCATTCTGTCTTTTATCCCATTTAGCCTTCATTCCATTCTGCCTTCATCCCATTATGCCTTCATCCCATTATGTCTTTTATCCCATTCTACCTTCATCCCATTATGTCTTTTATCCCATTCTGTCTTTTATCCCATTCTGCCTTCATCCCATTCCGACTTCACCCCATTCTGCTGTCACCCCTTCTGCCTTCATCCAATTCTGCAATCATCCTATTCTGTCTTCATTCCATTTTGCCTTCACCCCATTTTGACTTCATCCCATTCTGCCTTTAATCCCATTCTGCCTTTTATCCCATTCTGCCTTTCATCCCTTTCTGCCTTTCATCTGATTCTGCCTTCATCCCATTCCGACTTCACCCCATTCCGACTTCACCCCTTCTGCCTTCATCCAATTCTGCAATCATCCTATTCTGTCTTCATTCCATTTTGCCTTAACCTCGATTTGACTTCATTCCACTCTGCCTTTTATCCTATTCTGCCTTTCATCCCTTTCTGCCTTCATACCATTCTGCCTTCATCCCATTCTGCCTTCATTCCATTCTGCCTTCACCCCATTTGGCCTTCATCCCATTCTCCCTTCATCCCGTTCTACCTTCATCCCATTCTGCCTTTTATCCAATTCTGCCCTTCATCCCATTCTGTCTTCATCCCATTATTTCTGTCGTCCCATTTTGCCTTCACCCTATTCTGCCCTCATCCCATTCTGCCTTAATTCCATTCTGTCATTCTTCCCGTTCTGCCTTCCCCCCATTCTGCCTTCTCCCATTCTGACTTTTATCCTAATTCTCCTTTCATCTCATTTTGCCTTCATCCCATTATGTCTTTTATCGCATTTTGTCTTTCATCCCATTCTGCCTTCATCCCATTCTGTCTCATTCTGTCTCATTCTGACTTTTATCCCATCCTGTTCTGCCTTCATCCCATCATGCCTTCATCCCATTTTGCCTTCATCCCATTCTTTCTTTTAGCCCATTCTTCCCTCATCCCATTATGTCTTTTTTAACCATTCTGCCTTCTTCCCATTTTGCCTTCATCCCATTATGTCTTTTATCGCATTTTGCCTTCATTCCATTCTGTCTTTTATCCCATTCTGTCTTTCATTCAATTCTCTCTTCATCCCATTCTGCCTTCATTCCATACTGTCTTTCATCCCATTTTGCCTTCATCCCATAATGTCTTTTATCGCATTTTGCCTTCATTCCATTCTGTCTTTTATCCCATTCTGTCTTTCATTTCATTCTCTCTTCATCCTATTCTGCCTTCATCCCATACTGTCTTTTATCCCATTCTGCCTTCATCCACTTCTGTATTTTATAACATTGTTTTTCATCCCATTCTGGCTTTCATCCCAATCTGTCTCCATCCCATTCTCCCTTCATCCAATTCTGGTTTTTATCCTATTTTGCCTTCTTCCCAATCTTCCTTCATCCCATTCTGTCTTATTATGTCTCATTCTGACTTTTCTCCCATCCTGTTCTGTCTCTATCCCATTATGTCTTTTTTTCCCATTCTGCCTTCATCCCATTTTGTCTTCATCACATTTTGTCTTCATCCCATTATGCCTTTTATCCAATTCTGCCTTTCATCCCAGTCTGTCTACATCCCATTTTGCTTTCATCCCATTATGTCTTTTATCGCATTTTGTCTTCATTCCATTCTGTCTTTTATCCCATTTAGCCTTCATTCCATTCTGCCTTCATCCAATTATGCCTTCATCCCATTATGTCTTTTATCCAATTCTACCTTCATCCCATTATGTCTTTTATCCCATTCTGTCTTTTATCCCATTCTGCCTTCATCCCATTCCGACTTCACCCCATTCTGCTGTCACCCCTTCTGCCTTCATCCCATTCTGCCATCATCACATACTGTCTTCATTCCATTTTGCCTTCACCCCATTTTGACTTCATCCCATTCTGCCTTTAATCCCATTCTGCCTTTTATCCCATTCTGCCTTTCATCCCTTTCTGCCTTTCATCTGATTCTGCCTTCATCCCATTCCGACTTCACCCCATTCTGCTGGCACCCCTTCTGCCTTCATCAAATTCTGCAAACATCCTATTCTGCCTTCATTCCATTTTGCCTTAACCTCGATTTGACTTCATCCCACTCTGCCTTTTATCCTATTCTGCCTTTCATCCCTTTCTGCCTTCATACCATTCTGCCTTCATCCCATTCTGCCTTCATTCCATTCTGCCTTCACCCCATTTGGCCTTCATCCCATTCTCCCTTCATCCCGTTCTACCTTCATCCCATTCTGCCTTTTATCCAATTCTGCCCTTCATCCCATTCTGTCTTCATCCCATTATTTCTGTCGTCCCATTCTGCCTTCACCCTATTCTGCCCTCATCCCATTCTGCCTTAATTCCATTCTGTCATTCTTCCCGTTCTGCCTTCCCCCCATTCTGCCTTCTCCCATTCTGACTTTTATCCTAATTCTCCTTTCATCTCATTTTGCCTTCATCCCATTATGTCTTTTATCGCATTTTGTCTTTCATCCCATTCTGCCTTCATCCCATTCTGTCTCATTCTGTCTCATTCTGACTTTTATCCCATCCTGTTCTGCCTTCATCCCATCATGCCTTCATCCCATTTTGCCTTCATCCCATTCTTTCTTTTAGCCCATTCTTCCCTCATCCAATTATGTCTTTTTTAACCATTCTGCCTTCATCCCATTTTGCCTTCATCCCATTATGTCTTTATCCCATTCGGTCTTTCATTCCATTCGCTCTTCATCCAATTCTGCCTTCATACCATTCTGTCTTTTATCCCATTCTGCCTTAATCCCATTATGTCTTTTATCCCATTGTGCCTTCATCCCATTCTGTCTTCATTCCATTATGTATTTTATCACATGCTGCCTTCATCCCATTCTGTCTGTTATTCCATTCTGTCTTTCATCCCATTCTGCCTTCATCCCATTCTGCCTTCATTCATTTCTGCCTTCACCCCATTTGGCCTTCATCCCATTCTCCATTCATCCCGTTCTACCTTCATCCCATTCTGCCTTTTATCCAATTCTGCCCATTCTGTCTCATTCTGACTTTTATCCCATCCTGTTCTGCCTTCATCCCATCATGCCTTCATCCCATTCTGCCTTCATCACATTCTGTATTTAATCCGATTCTGCCTTCATCCCATTTTGCCTTCATCCCATTCTGTCTTTTATCCCATTCGGTCTTTCATTCCATTCTCTCTTCATCCAAATTCTGCCTTCATCCCATTCTGTCTTTTATCCCATTCTGCCTTAATCCCATTATGTCTTTTATCCCATTCTGCCTTCATCCCATTCTGTCTTCATTCCATTATGTATTTTATCACATGCTGCCTTCATCCCATTCTGTCTGTTATTCCATTCTGTCTTTCATCCCATTCTGCCTTCATCCCATTCTGTCTCATTCTGTCTCATTCTGACTTTTATCCCATCCCATTCTGCCTTCATCCCATTCTGTCTTCAATCCATTATGTATTTTATCACATGCTGCCTTCATCCCATTCTGTCTGTTATTCCATTCTGTCTTTCATCCCATTCTGCCTTCATCCCATTCTGTCTCATTCTGTCTCATTCTGACTTTTATCCCATCCTGTTCTTCCTTCATCCCACCATGCCTTCATCCCATTCTGCCTTCATTACATTCTGTATTTAATCCGATTCTGCCTTCATCCAATTCTGCCTTCATCCCATACTGTCTTTTATCCCATTCTGCCTTAATCCCATTATGTCTTTTATCCCATTCTGCCTTCATCCCATTCTGCCTTCATCCCATTATGTCTTTTATCGCATTTTGCCTTCATTCCATTCTGTCTTTTAACCCATTCTGTCTTTCATTCCATTCTCTCTTCATCCAATTCTGCCTTCACCCCATACTGTCTTTTATCCCATACTGCCTTCATCCAACTCTGTATTTTATAACATTGTTTTTCATCCCATTCTGCCTTTCATCCCAATCTGTCTCCACCCCATTGTCCCTTCATCCTATTCTGGCTTTTATCCCATTCTGCCTTCATCTCATTCTTCCTTCATCCCAATATGTCTTATTCTGACTTTTATCCCATCCTGTTCTGTCTGTATCCCATTCTTCCTTCATCCCATTATGTCTTTTATCCCATTCTGCCTTCAACCCATTTTGTCTTCATCCCATTATGCCTTTTATGCCATTCTGCCTTCATCCCATTCTGTCTTCATCCCATTATGTATTTTATCCAATTCTGTTTTTTATCCCTTTCTGTCTTTTATCCCATTCTGCCTTCATCCCATTATGTCTTTTATCCCATTCTGCCTTCTTCCCATTATGACTTTTATCCCATTCCGACTTCATCCCATTCTACTGCAACCCCTTCTGCCTTCATTCCATTCTTCCATCATCACATTCTGTCTTCATTCCATTTTGACTTCATCCCATTCTGCCTTTTATCGCATTTTGCCTTCATTCCATTCTGTCTTATATACCATTTTGCCTTCATTCCATTCTGCCTTCATCCCATTCTGCCATCATCACATTCTGTCTTCATTCCATTTTGCCTTCACCCCGTTCTGACTTCATCCCATAATTTCTTCATCACATAATGTTTTTTCATTCTTCCTTTCGTCCCTATCTGCCCATATCCCATTCTGCTTTCATTCCGTTCTGCCTCGCGCCCCCCCCCCCCCCTTTCATCCCTTTTTTCACTTCATCCCATTCTGCCCTCATCCCATTCTGCCTTCATTCCATTCTGTCATTCTTCCCGTTCTGCCCTCCATCCATTCTGCCTTCTCCCATTCTGACGTTTATCCCATTTTTCCTTTCATCTCATTCTGCCTTCATCCCATTCTGTCTTTCTTCCCATTCTGGCTTCATCCAAGTCTGCCTTTATTCAATTCTGCCTTCATTCCATCCCATCCCATTCTGTTTATCGTCTCAGACTGAAAGTATCATTCTTCCTACAGTCTGATTTTGCCTCCAGTCTCATTCTTCCATACAACTCAGAGAGAGAGAAACATCAAACAGATACTGATTGCCTCAAGTTATACAAACATTTAGATGATAAAATGGTACGAATTGATAGTTCTATTGAATGAATATAAAGTGTTTTATTAAGAACACGTCTTACAAAATTAGAATTACAAATATTTAAATATGGATTTTTTGGTTTTGTTTTGAACAGGCGATCGCAATTAAATAATCGAAATTAGAAAAAAGTGACACAATTATCATTATACAAGCACATTAAATTGATAAAAATAATACATCTTTACTCTTCTAAAGTTATAAACGTAAATATGATATAAAATAGTTCAATAAAAATCGACGCACAGAAGCCCATCACGCCAGTAGACAAAAGAAAAACTACAAAAAATCACGGAGAGAAAAAAAGGAAAATTATTGTGTCAATTGACAAAATCCAAAACACTTTCGAGGGGATTGTCCGAGTTAGCGGAGCGATTGGCGGCGTGGCATCGAGGGCCCCCTTGAATCAATGTTAGTGGTAACATCAACAGCAATTATCTTCATCTTGCTTCTCTCGCTCGCTCTTGAATTCACCACGTTCGGTGGTGTTCGGTGGTGTTCGGTGGTGTTCGGTGACGTTCACGTTCGGTGGTGTTCGGTGGTGTTCGGTGGTGTTCGGTGGTGTTCGGTGACGTTCGGTGACTAGTACAAGCGGGTTAACTAGACTGACATAAACTCTTTGAAAACCTTATGAAATTTTATTGATTTATTCGCCACTTTCAATGACAATTGCAATATATATTTTTCTATGTATATATATATCTGAAAAGTGTAATAAGGTCGCACGTGAAGTAAATGTATATAAAAATAAAATACTTCAGACGACACTTGCTGTAGATATCATTTTAATACGTGATACGCCTATTTCGACTCATTACAAGTCTTTTCAAAATTAGTTGATTTTACACAGCATTGCAGGTAGTATATATACAGCTTATATGAGGAAGTAACACTGTACAATGGGCATCGGTTGATTGGAACACAGCCTAAGTGAAAAATAAATTTCAGGATGTCTTTTTCGTTAACATGTAGACTTCAGGAAGATATGTATCGTTTTAGGACGAAGTATAGGAGAACACGTAACGACAGAACGAGAGACAGACTATGATTCGACCAACTGCCTTTGCTCGGCTTTAGTGTCTGTCTCTCATCAGTGATGGGTGGGGCAGAAGGTGGCGGTAGTGGTTTTGGAGTAAGGGGGGGGGGGGGGGGCATTGTGGGTTGGGGGTGGGGGGGGGGGGGGGGGGGGGGGGTCAAGGGGCGGTGGTGGTATTGTGAAAGACGTGGCTTGAATCAATCGTGTATGGGACTTCGTTTGTAATTATCTCCAGTTCTCTCTCCAATCTCTTGCTCTCCGTCACACAACGATTGGTCGATAGGGTCGAAGCAGGAGACTCGTGCCGTATGGGAGTTAGACCAACTGACTTACAAACTCTGTGTGGGAGTCAAGCTTCCCTAAAAGATTATAGTTATTAATTAGTATCATCTTTCAACTCCAATAACTTCATCTTGGATACAAGACGTTTGGTTCATGGCACTCGAACCCGAAAAGTCCCGGAAAATGATCGACTCCGAGAGAAGATATTACAACAAAGAGATACCATTGCTAATCAGTTCCATCACTCCAACCCATGCTATTCAAGCATGGTCAGGAGGGTCCCCAGCAAGTGATCGCACCATATGCATGGATTAGAACTAGCGTCTGTCATATTGTTCGAGCCTGGATGAGAAGGGGAGGGTGGGGATGGGTATGGAGGGGGGGGGGGGGGGGGGGGGGGGGGGGGGGGTTGTTAGTCGAGACAGTAAAAGGGGGTTCATGAGGACAATCAATGTACATGGGACGTCTTTGACAATACGGTTCCTATCTTTACAGCGACCAGTGCCGCGTAGACGTATGAGAATCAGTAGTGGGGAGAAGATCAAAGGGAGAGAATTCTTGCATGTTCGGATTTGGACCTGCCGGCACTGTGTTCTTGTTTAGGGGAGAGGGTGCGGAGAGCGGGGATTGGAAGGAAAAGATCAATGTTACAAGAATATAGACAACATTTTTGGGATAACAACTTTTGTATTGTAAACGGCCACGTGACACGATATCTGGATAACAAGTTCGTAATTAAAACGCACACGTGTCCTTTATTATCTTGATAACAACTTCGTTATTTCAAGTGACAAGATTTCAGGAAAATAACTTCATTATTGTAAAGGGACACGTGTCAATATATCTAGATAACAACTTCGTTATAGGTCTTTGAAGCGCATTTAGAAGTGGTATACACAAGAACATGAAGATTTTCTGGATAACAACTTCTTTAATGTGAAAATACACGACGTTTCGGAGTACATACTCACTCCTTCATCCGGTGGAATGTAAGGAAATAACAAAATATGGTACATTTAAATAGCAAACAAAACAATGGTGAGGAAACTCAATCAGGGGGGATTAACATGCATGAGAATGGTATACAATGGGGATTTGTAATACAAACATGATGGAGATGAGGCATGAGAATGATGAGGATTTGCAATACAAACATGACTTCGTTATAGTGAAAGGACACATGCTTCTATTGCTTGACTGTTCGTAGTAAAGACGTTGTTATCCACAGACTTCTGATACGTGTCTGTTCACAATAAACAAGTTGTCATCTAGATACTATATGTGTCTGTTATAAAAAAAATATTCTTAGAGGCTTAGAGAAGCAACACCAATGACACCATTGCCAATTATTAACTATATTGATCTTGCCATCCCCCCCGCCGCTCTTTAAACGGGGAGAGTTTGAGCACGTTACTTCTTAATTTTCATTTTTGCCAAACAGTCTTTGTTGAACTCGCACTTTAAATAAGGGGAGTGTGGGGAGGGGGTTGTTTGACGCTGATACAGGGAACTCTATTGCCATTTATTCCCATCGATCCCACCATTCCTCAATGCCACCTTCCGTTCCTTAAAGTGCAGAGCTTCCATATTGGGTTTTGACCAACCGCCTGTGTCGCTCCTCCGCCGCCTCGGAGGGGGGAGGGGCACTGAGTCATGCCTTGTCATCCCACAAAGAAGATGGACGCTGTTTGTGTTCCTCGTGTCTTCAACATCGGTCATCTGCCAGCTGACGGAAGTAGTCGGTTGTGACACGAGCAGACGATACTATCCGCCATGTTGAGAACGGTAGGTGGCCGTGTTATTAACTTCGAAGCCTCGTATTTCAATCAGATATGAGATTCTCTGCTTCTCACTTCACTACATACACTAACAGATGACTGAAAGACAGTAGTCTGTTCATGAATTTGCATCTAAACAATTTCAACTACGACTACCATAATATAAGTTGATGGTTATTTCTTGGAGATTGATCACACTGGGAGTTCCCCAATGTTAAATCAGATATTTAAATTCTCGCTTCACCAATACACTTTATACACAACAGATAACTGAAACGCACTAGTTATTCCATGAATTTACAGCTAAACAATTTCAACTTCAAGTACCGTAGTAGTCCCTGCCGTCAGTTGAGGTTTAGTATGTGGTCTCGAGACATAAGCGTGAGAGTTCCCAGTTCGCCTGTACACTATTTATATATTAACAAATATTATATATTATACATTTAGTAAACACCCCTTGTAGTTATAGTAACTCTTATATTTTGTGCGACCGACGTTTTGGCACCATCACTAACGGAGGCAGGGGATGGTTTGGGCATGGGAATGTTTGGCAGGGGAAGGTTTAAGTAGAGGAAGGTTGGGGTAGAAGAAGGTTTGGGTAGGAGAAGGTTTGGGTAGGAGAAGGTTTGGGTAGGAGAAGGTTTGGGCAGGGGAAGATTTGGTTTGGTTTGGTTTGGGTCCGTGAAATGTACATGAACAAATTGTCAAACATTTCACATAAGTAAACACACCTATCCTATTTAGTATTTACCACATCAAAACGATCACTCTAGTCAAATAATATCTGTTTACCACACCATATATTTCATAACAGTAAAACTATAGCCGTAATTATACTACAGATCATTAAACCCGGGGAAAGCTTAAGCAATCACACTGTTGCCATATCAAAACGACCACTTTAGTCAAACAAATCACCCTAACTACCACATCAATCAATTCACCATAGTACAACAATCACCGTATTAACCACACCAAACACTTCTCCGCCGTTATACAATCATTGCATTTCTTTATAAACGAAATAACAATTGAAATATCGCAGTAAAAATAACTAATTAACAAATGCACCATAGTAAACAGAAAATATACGAACTTAATCAAGCAATATTTTCAAACATATTCACCACAATGTATCTAAATTTAAATACAATATAGGTTATTTCCTTACCATGTAAACCATAATCCTTTCAACACATTAACACAATTATAACTCACAAACTGAAAATATTCATACATGTTGACAGTCAATCGTATATTATGTGAATTCGACTTTATTACACTTCCGCAGAGACCTCAGGCCTATAGTACATGAAATACATTGCAAACATTTAAAATACAACGTTTGTAAAATGTACTACATATGCATAAACTATATACGTGGACAGATTTTTAAGTTCTTGGATGTTCGACGTGTTTATAATTAGTAATAATGTAAATTTAAATTTATTTGGATGGACATGATGTCTGTTTTGATATATTTACTTCGGATTGTATAGTAGATGGGACACATGGTATTCATCTTCTACTACAATTAGGTTACAAAATTGACCAATTCTGAGTTCACTAGGTATATTTACATATTTGCCTTTCTAAATTAAAAGATCATGCGATGAACTTCTAAAACGTTCTAAACTTACCCTATATTTTTTACGTTTAGACATGATAGATATAAATCGGTATTTTATACTTTTTTTTTATACATGGAGTAAAGGTTACATTTACTTGAGATATGGGTTGTTCTTGCCAGTTTTGGAGATATATATCTTTGAGTCTTTGGGTAAATAAATTAATGAAATCTACATTCACATCGTTGTGCCAGTTTTACATCTGTCACCCAATTATTATGTCCATTTCTACTGTATAAAAGCATAATTTCATAGCATTTCTTTGGTAAGCGATATGACGACATGTATAATAACTGTATCCAATACCGAATTGCTTTACAATAAGAGTAAATATATATAAGGGAAATCTGCCACATTCTCCATAAACCATAATTTTTGGAGTATTTTGTATAACACTCCAAATCTTTTTACATTCATACAAATGTACGATTTCTAATTTTGCAAATGTATTTAATCCCCAAATTCCTGCCCCATAGAGAAGGATAGGATATGTTTTACATCAAATATTTTGCAAAACGAGTTCATATTAGGATCACCTTGAATACTTATTTGCCGTAAGATTCCAAGTAATACCGCTGCAAAATAATAAAGAACGCTGCATAAGTTGCATGCGAAGACCACGACAATTTATTTGTGAAATACACTCCACGGCATTTGTAAGGGTTAGTTGTTTCAAGTTCGCAATCTTTATATAACCATTTTCCCCTTTTGAAAGTTTGTCATCATTTTTTGATACCAGCACTTTTGTTTTATCCAAATTGAAAGTCAACTTCGAATTTTCACAAAAGTTTTCAAGTTCATAAATTTGTCTTTGGCGACCAACAATTATACTTGATAATAACACAATATCATCTGCAAAAAGCAAACAAAAATAGCTGGAAGACATCAGGATGTAAGTGTACTTCATGTAAACAATTATATTCTCAATCTGCATAGCCAATTCATTTATGAAAAAATAAAATAAAGAGGGACTCAATACACACCCTTGTCTCACTCCTACCTGTATTTCAAAGGTTTCAGATGATATATTTTTTTTATTTCTGACACATGCTTTAACATTTTCATATATGTTTCGTAGTAGGTTGTTCATTTTAGGGCTTATACAACCAATGTTTAGAAGATTCCAAAGCTTTTTCAGAATCAACAAAAAGCGCATACACTTTCGACTGTAGTGAACTTAATTATCACCTTAATGGCGTTATCAGAGTAAAAACAACCAAAATGTGTCGTCATATTGAAATAAGCATCCCTAGCCACAAAGAAATCGATGCCAATAATTAAAGCCACCAAAAACTTTAAAGCTATCTAAGTTCAAAAGAAAACTTAAGCCACCAGAGACACCAAGGATACACATGTATATTAATTCACCAAAAACACCAAACCGGACATAGCCACAAAAGCCACAAAAAAACACCAAAGCCATTGGTGGCCACAATAGCCACCAATCCGACCAAGAGCATTTAAAACCATCATAATCATCATTGGCCACCAAATTAAAGTCAACAAAGCCACTAAAGTCACTCAAATTCACCATAAGCCACCACAAATCACCAAAAGTCACTCAAAACATCCAAAAGCCACGAAAAAATACAAAAGTTACCACTACATTCATGCATGTGCTTCTCCTTTCACATGAAACAGTATTGTCCTCTTAGTGTTACAGTATTGTCCTCTTACTGTTACAGTATTGTCCTCTTAGTATTACAGTATTATCCTCTTGGTATTACAGTATTGTCCTCTTGGTATTACAGTATTGTCCTCTTAGTATTACAGTGTTGTCATCTTACTATTACAGTATTGTCATCCTAGTATTACAGTATTGTCATCTTACTATTACAGTATTGTCATCTTACTATTACAGTATTGTCATCTTGGTATTACAGTATTATCCTCTTAGTATTACAGTATTGTCATCTTACTATTACAGTATTGTCATCTTAGTATTACAATATTGTCCTCTTACTATTACAGTATTGTCATCTTACTATTACAGTATTGTCCTCTTAGTATTACAGTATTGTCATCTTACTATTACAGTATTGTCATCTTACTATTACAGTATTGTCCTCTTAGTATTACAGTATTGTCCTCTTAGTATTACAGTATTATCATCTTACTATTACAGTATTGTCATCTTAGTATTACAGTATTGTCATCTTACTATTACAGTATTGTCCTCTTAGTATTACAGTATTGTCATCTTACTATTACAGTATTGTCCTCTTACTATTACAGTATTGTCATCTTACTATTACAGTATTGTCCTCTTAGTATTACAGTATTGTCATCTTACTATTACAGTATTGTCCTCTTAGTATTACAGTATTGTCATCTTGGTATTACAGTATTGTCATCTTGGTATTACAGTATTGTCCTCTTACTATTACAGTATTGTCCTCTTAGTATTACAGTATTGTCATCTTGGTATTACAGTATTGTCCTCTTAGTATTACAGTATTGTCCTCTTAGTATTACAGTATTGTCCTCTTAGTATTACAGTATTGTCATCTTACTATTACAGTATTGTCATCTTAGTATTACAGTATTGTCCTCTTAGTATTACAGTATTGTCCTCTTAGTATTACAGTATTGTCATCTTACTATTACAGTATTGTCATCTTAGTATTACAATATTGTCCTCTTACTATTACAGTATTGTCCTCTTACTATTACAGTATTGTCATCTTGGTATTACAGTATTGTCATCTTACTATTACAATATTGTCATCTTACTATTACAGTATTGTCATCTTAGTATTACAATATTGTCATCTTAGTATTACAATATTGTCATCTTAGTATTGTCATCTTAGTATTACAATATTGTCATCTTAGTATTACAATATTGTCATCTTACTATTACAGTGTTGTCATCTTGGTATTACAGTATTGTCATCTTACTATTACAGTATTGTCATCTTAGTATTACAATATTGTCATCATAGTATTACAGTATTGTCATCTTACTATTACAGTATTGTCATCTTAGTATTACAATATTGTCATCTTAGTATTACAATATTGTCATCTTAGTATTGTCATCTTAGTATTACAATATTGTCATCTTAGTATTACAATATTGTCATCTTAGTATTACAGTATTGTCCTCTTAGTATTACAGTATTGTCATCTTAGTATTACAATATTGTCCTCTTACTATTACAGTATTGTCCTCTTACTATTACAGTATTGTCATCTTGGTATTACAGTATTGTCATCTTACTATTACAATATTGTCATCTTACTATTACAGTATTGTCATCTTAGTATTACAATATTGTCATCTTAGTATTACAATATTGTCATCTTAGTATTGTCATCTTAGTATTACAATATTGTCATCTTAGTATTACAATATTGTCATCTTACTATTACAGTGTTGTCATCTTGGTATTACAGTATTGTCATCTTACTATTACAGTATTGTCATCTTAGTATTACAATATTGTCATCTTAGTATTACAGTATTGTCATCTTACTATTACAGTATTGTCATCTTAGTATTACAATATTGTCATCTTAGTATTACAATATTGTCATCTTAGTATTGTCATCTTAGTATTACAATATTGTCATCTTAGTATTACAATATTGTCATCTTAGTATTACAGTATTGTCCTCTTAGTATTACAGTATTGTCCTCTTACTATTACAGTATTGTCATCTTACTATTACAGTATTGTCATCTTAGTATTACAATATTGTCCTCTTACTATTACAGTATTGTCCTCTTACTATTACAGTATTGTCATCTTGGTATTACAGTATTGTCATCTTACTATCACAATATTGTCATCTTACTATTACAGTATTGTCATCTTAGTATTACAATATTGTCATCTTAGTATTACAATATTGTCATCTTAGTATTGTCATCTTAGTATTACAATATTGTCATCTTAGTATTACAATATTGTCATCTGACTATTACAGTGTTGTCATCTTGGTATTACAGTATTGTCATCTTACTATTACAGTATTGTCATCTTAGTATTACAATATTGTCATCTTAGTATTACAGTATTGTCATCTTACTATTACAGTATTGTCATCTTAGTATTACAATATTGTCATCTTAGTATTACAATATTGTCATCTTAGTATTGTCATCTTAGTATTACAATATTGTCATCTTAGTATTATAATATTGTCATCTTAGTATTACAGTATTGTCATCTTAGTATTACAATATTGTCATCTTGGTATTACAGTATTGTCATCT
Source organism: Gibbula magus (assembly GCA_936450465.1). Classification (NCBI taxonomy): domain Eukaryota; kingdom Metazoa; phylum Mollusca; class Gastropoda; order Trochida; family Trochidae; genus Gibbula; species Gibbula magus. The sequence goes on from OW388302.1 coordinate 62,347,308, forward strand.
TAGTATTACAGTATTGTCATCTTAGTATTACAATATTGTCATCTTAGTATTACAGTATTGTCATCTTAGTATTACAATATTGTCATCTTAGTATTACAGTATTGTCATCTTAGTATTACAATATTGTCATCTTAGTATTACAGTATTGTCATCTTAGTATTACAGTATTGTCATCTTAGTATTACAGTATTGTCATCTTAGTATTACAGTATTGTCATCTTAGTATTACAATATTGTCATCTTAGTATTACAATATTGTCATCTTAGTATTACAGTATTGTCGTCTTAGTATATGACATCACATTAGCTATGACATCACTGAGCTCACTGCTCAAGAAGTCAAATTGCAGTTTGTGTTGCAGATATGTTCATTATTTTGATAATAATTGTTGAAGAATGATTTTGAATGATAAATAAAATCTCACTCTCGTGTCTTCTGATATCAAATATATCAACACTTGTTGATTAAAGTAAAAAATATCCTCGGCAAGCCTCGGATATTTTTAACTTTAATCAACTCGTGTTGATATATTTGATATCAGAAAACACTTGGGTGAGATTCTCTATATCCCATGACATTGTTTATTATGTTTCAATTATGTTATTTTCACGGGTGAATGATACCATGGTTTATTTTCATTGATAGATACCGGTATTCTCCGACAATCACGCATATCACACATACGAGTCAGTAAAACCGTACAATATAGCAAGTAGTCTAACACTTAGATTCTTTATATCTGAAAACAAATATTGAATAATATTGAAAAGAAGCCTTATTTTATACAGAGAATTCCATGTCTTAAGTCTCCTTTTCAATATTTAATAAAATCATGATATTTTCAGGATAAATACTTCTTTCAGAGTCTGAGTATAAAATTACATAGCAAGGTGCAACCCAACATAAGACTCCCTACATCCACTTGCCTCAATCATTATCCTGCATGGAACGAATTTGGTACGTTTCTCTACTGCTTCTGTTGAGTTTGCTAGAGAGTCAGTGAACACCAGTACGATACAGCAAGGCGCGGCCCAACATCTTCACGTAGAATTGCTACAGTCATTATGATGTTGAATCGGCATTCGGTCATTTTTCTACTGATACGATACTGCAAGGTGCGCCCCAACATCTTCATGTAGACTTGCTACAGTCATTATCATGTTGAATTGGCATTTGGTCATTTTTCTACTGATACGAAACAGCAAGGTGCGACCCAACATCTTCATGTAGACTTGCTACAGTCATTACCATGTTGAATCGGCATTCCGTCATGTTTCTACTGATTCGAAACAGCAAGGTGCGCCCAAACATCTTCATGTAGACTTGCTACAGTCATTATCATGTTGAATCGGCATTTGGTCATTTTCCTACTGATTCGAAACAGCAAGGTGCGACCCAACATCTTCATGTAGACTTGCTACAGTCATTATCATGTTGAATCGGCATTCGGTCATTTTTCTACTGATACGATACAGCAAGGTGCGCCCCAACATCTTCATGTAGACTTGCTACAGTCATTATCATGTTGAATCGGCATTCGGTCATGTTTCTACTGATACGATACAGCAAGGTGCGACCCAACATCTTCTTGTAGACTTGCTACAGTCATTATCATGTTGAATCGGCATTCGGTCATTTTTCTACTGATACGATACAGCAAGGTGCGCCCCAACATCTTCATGTAGACTTGCTACAGTCATTATCATGTTGAATCGGCATTTGGTCATTTTTCTACTGATTCGAAACAGCAAGGTGCGCCCCAACATCTTCATGTAGACTTGCTACAGTCATTATCATGTTGAATCGGCATTCGGTCATTTTTCTACTGATACGATACAGCAAGGTGCGCCCCAACATCTTCATGTAGACTTGCTACAGTCATTATCATGTTGAATCGGCATTCGGTCATTTTTCTACTGATACGATACAGCAAGGTGCGCCCCAACATCTTCATGTAGACTTGCTACAGTCATTATCATGTTGAATCGGCATTCGGTCATTTTTCTACTGATACGATACAGCAAGGTGCGCCCCAACATCTTCATGTAGACTTGCTACAGTCATTATCATGTTGAATCGGCATTCGGTCATTTTTCTACTGATACGATACAGCAAGGTGCGCCCCAACATCTTCATGTAGACTTGCTACAGTCATTATCATGTTGAATCGGCATTCGGTCATTTTTCTACTGATACGATACAGCAAGGTGCGCCCCAACATCTTCTTGTAGACTTGCTACAGTCATTATCATGTGAATCGGCATTCGGTCATTTTTCTACTGATACGATACAGCAAGGTGCGCCCCAACATCTTCATGTAGACTTGCTACAGTCATTATCATGTTGAATCGGCATTCGGTCATTTTTCTACTGATACGATACAGCAAGGTGCGCCCCAACATCTTCATGTAGACTTGCTACAGTCATTATCATGTTGAATCGGCATTTGGTCATTTTTCTACTGATTCGAAACAGCAAGGTGCGCCCCAACATCTTCATGTAGACTTGCTACAGTCATTATCATGTTGAATCGGCATTTGGTCATTTTTCTACTGATACGATACAGCAAGGTGCGCCCCAACATCTTCATGTAGACTTGCTACAGTCATTATCATGTTGAATCGGCATTCGGTCATTTTTCTACTGATACGATACAGCAAGGTGCGCCCCAACATCTTCATGTAGACTTGCTACAGTCATTATCATGTTGAATCGGCATTTGGTCATTTTTCTACTGATTCGAAACAGCAAGGTGCGCCCCAACATCTTCATGTAGACTTGCTACAGTCATTATGATGTTGAATCGGCATTCGGTCATGTTTCTACTGATACGATACAGCAAGGTGCGACCCAACATCTTCTTGTAGACTTGCTACAGTCATTATCATGTTGAATCGGCATTCGGTCATTTTTCTACTGATACGATACAGCAAGGTGCGCCCCAACATCTTCATGTAGACTTGCTACAGTCATTATCATGTTGAATCGGCATTTGGTCATTTTTCTACTGATTCGAAACAGCAAGGTGCGACCCAACATCTTCATGTAGACTTGCTACAGTCATTATGATGTTGAATCGGCATTCGGTCATTTTTCTACTGATACGATACAGCAAGGTGCGCCCCAGCATCTTCTTGTAGACTTGCTACAGTCATTATCATGTTGAATCGGCATTCGGTCATTTTTCTACTGATACGATACAGCAAGGTGCGCCCCAACATCTTCTTGTAGACTTGCTACAATCATTATCATGTTGAATCGGCTTTTGGTCATGTTTCTACTGATTCGATACAGCAAGGTGCGCCCCAGCATCTTCTTGTAGACTTGCTACAGTCATTATCATGTTGAATCGGCATTCGGTCATGTTTCTACTGATACGATACAGCAAGGTGCGACCCAACATCTTCTTGTAGACTTGCTACAGTCATTATCATGTTGAATCGGCATTCGGTCATTTTTCTACTGATACGATACAGCAAGGTGCGCCCCAACATCTTCATGTAGACTTGCTACAGTCATTATCATGTTGAATCGGCATTCGGTCATGTTTCTACTGATACGATACAGCAAGGTGCGCCCCAGCATCTTCTTGTAGACTTGCTACAGTCATTATCATGTTGAATCGGCATTCGGTCATTTTTCTACTGATACGATACAGCAAGGTGCGCCCCAACATCTTCTTGTAGACTTGCTACAATCATTATCATGTTGAATCGGCATTCGGTCATTTTTCTACTGATACGATACAGCAAGGTGCGCCCCAACATCTTCATGTAGACTTGCTACAGTCATTATGATGTTGAATCGGCATTCGGTCATTTTTCTACTGATACGATACAGCAAGGTGCGCCCCAGCATCTTCTTGTAGACTTGCTACAGTCATTATCATGTTGAATCGGCATTCGGTCATGTTTCTACTGATTCGATACAGCAAGGTGCGCCCCAGCATCTTCTTGTAGACTTGCTACACTCATTATCAGGTTGAATCGGCATTTGGTAACTTTTCTACTGATACGATACAGCAAGGTGCGCCCCATGTAGACTTGCTACAGTCACCAAACTGCCTGGATCTACTGTTAGAACTCTCCTTTATTTCTGGAGTTTAGTTTGTTTCCTTGGAGAGGAAAGTTAAGGAAACTGCCGAGCCTGTCGGTTTTAATCACAAGATTATAGGAGAATCGGAGCGAGGCTAATCCAATGACTATATCCCTGGAGATACCTTGTAGGGGTTGCTTGCTTGGCGCTTCTCTCTTGCTGTGTCAATTGGCTAAAACTGACGTTCGAAAGAGTTCAAGGAAAAATAATTTGAATTTTATCAAGTTACCTTTAAAGCTTTACATTGGAGATAATACGTTCTCTGAAAAAAAAATGTTTAACATATCGGATTATGTTTATTCATTGGGAAAATATTTTCTTCCGAAAATTGAGTTAAGAAAGTTGACGAATTATCCTGCTTGGGAAATATAAGTACACGGTAAGGAAGTTAAAAGGGAAACTTGATATGTGACAAATTGAATTCAGTAGAAAAAGAAAATTCATCTTGTGTATGAATTTCGTTAAAAAGGATCTCTGCTGTGACAGCAATTATATTTATGTATTATTTCAAGTACAGACATTTCCGTTTTATTCTGCGCTGGTGTTCCCAATAATGAGTATCTACAGTTTATAATCTAAAGTACAAATTGTTCTATCGAGATGCGTCGAATAACATCAGTTTGCAAGCATTCCCAAATTACATGAAATACCAGTCCTCTTCAAATTACACAAAAATTGCATTAGTTTAATTACAACGTAAACAATGGTACAAGCTAACAGTATGGAGACCAATTGTTCGGCCGGTGCTTTTTATCCCTCACTGGGTCCCTGCCGAAGGCCGCGTAGCTCGCAAGTATCAACCGAACGATTCCGAATCGGCCTAATATGCTTAAAACTCCGTCCGGATAGCCAATCAATGGATGCGCTCTCTTGAGGCGCGGGATATGCCACGTGCGCTGCACGCGCTAATTGCTCACGTGGTCCCTAGCGAGCGCCCTCTTGCAGCGAGAGCCAATCATGAGTCATTGGCTAAAGGTTCAGACTTTACTCCGTTTCGAGCAGAAGGCTTTTGTTTCAATCGGTTTTACCCGTCTGCAAAAGCAATCAATCGTGGTGTCGTGTATTTTTCAACTATTTTTTAATTCAAGCTGTGTATTCTAAATGTTTCGATTGAAGCCTGTAATTTTTTTATATAATTATTTTTTTATTTTCAAAATTGAATATCGGTCTTCAGTTGTTATTTCAAAATCTTCAATTGACACTTTGATTTTTCATTTGAATATTTCAAGAAAAACAAGTTTCATTTGATTTTGAGCGGTCTCGATTAAAATCTCGTCTGAAGTTTATTTTTCAATTAAACACTGAATTGCCCAGCCTGAATATTAAGAAGTTGTCCTTCCGTCCGAATTAGTTTCCAGAGGATAACTCGAAATCTATATACGACTTAAAAATTAGAAAAATGTGGAATGGAAGTAACGGATGCAGTTGTGCACACATGTGGTGCTTTTATGGGTACCAACTCCAAGGTACCAAATATTTTGAAATTTTGACCTCAACTGCCATATTTTCTGACTTTGTTTCATTTAGAGAGCATAGCTCGATGCTCCAGTGACGTGTAAACTTCATATTTTGTACACAAGTTGCCCAAGTGGTGATATTTGTCTCTCAGGGGGTACTGGCTCATTGTACGTTGTAACGTATTGTCACCCATTGACGTGATTGACTTTATATGTGTTTACATTAATTACTGTATGACTCGGGCGTGTGCTCAATTTTAACTTGTTTGTGTAGTGTCTATCTATTGTAAGTAACAGAACATGTAGTTTCAACCTGTGATCTGGGATTATGATTATTTTTCATTTTTTTAAATATTGAAAATGTGATTGTTATATTTTTGTTTTCACTGAATTCAAACTGACTCAAAACTTTAGCTTAAATTATTACTTTCTGGTTATGAAAACTTAATTCAAACTGAGTGTTTGGTTTCTATTGATGTCAGTTTGTAATTGTGGATTCTCACTTCTAAACTGATAATTTAGAGAGGTGCAATTTTCAAATATTTTCAATATCTCATCTCATTGTAAATGATTCAATTTCGATGGATTTTGACTGCAGTTTAAAAATCTAATCAATTTAGGTCTAAAGCTAAGTTAAGATGTTTTGAGTTTGAATTTCAATCGAACCACTCTACAATGCATTAAGAATAAAAACAACTCAAAGTTGGGTTTTATTCACTAGCGCGTAACTATATGATAACGTTGCGAGTGGGATAGTTACATAAATATAAAGTAGATGAAACTGCCTTTAATTAGGCTACAAATAAGAATTTACGTAGCAAAGTCGTTCCTTTGAAATAGAGACATATAAAAGCACCTCTGAAGGTTTACGAGCCCCAATTGTATTTTCTGATCTGAATTTTATTTTCTTCTTCAAGTCAAGCATGTATGTCATACTCGTTATGATCAATTTTGAAATACGATTTTGAGTGACATGATGATTGTGGTCTAAAGTCCTTTATTGCTTGCCACTTTCATGTTTTTGTTATTTCTATGTTTTATTTAAATATTAAGATTGTTATTTAAAAAAAAAGTGTTCTAAAACTTATTTGACGTTTGTATTTGCATTTTTGATTCTACAAATTAAATATATTTTAAATTCAAATTTATTGGTTATGGAGCCTCGAGTCCAACACTTTAAAAACAAATTATTTCTTTTATCGGAGATTAAACTCTAGTTTTTGCCGGGATTATTTTCAATTAGAAACTGGGTTATTGTGTATTGGCTGAGATGTTTTACTCCCGAAGATTGGGTTTTTGAACTATTTGTAATTGACGTTTGGAAAAAATCTTCCATTTTCAACCAAGCTAGTTATTAAATACATTAAACAAGAATCTCAAACTGTTTTTGCATAATTTGAATGAGACGAAAAAAGAATTCGTTGGCGGATTTTGCGGGTAGATTTTATCAACTTGGTGAACTAGTTTGTGTTTATTGTATGTTAATGATTTAACAAAACGAGTCATGCCCTTCAAATTGCTGATCTGTAGTATTGTGAGTATTGAAGTATAAGAACTCGTTCAATTCTCTCGAAGTTTTGATTAACAGGTGATTCATTCCTTGATAGATCTGGGCAAAATATGTTCCTATACTTATATATACATAACTATACATTACAATACATTACAATACATTACCATACATTACTATACATGACTTTACATTACTATAACTACTATACATGACTTTACATTACTATAACTACTATACATTACTATACATTACTATTACTACGTTACATTACTATAACTACTATACATTACTATAACTAATATACATTACTTAACTACTATACATTACTATAACGACTAAATATTACTATAACTACTATACATTACTATAACTACTATACATTAATATAACTACTATACATTACTATAACTACTAAATATTACTATAACTACTATACATTACTATAACTTATATACATTACTATAATTACTATTCATTACTATACACTACTATAACTACTATACATTACTATAACTACTATACATTACTATACATTACTATAACTACTATACATTACTATGACTACTATACATTACTATAACTACTATACATTACTATAACTACTATAGGTTACTATAACAACTATACATTACTATAACTCCTAAATATTACTATAACTACTATACATTACTATAACTACTATACATTACTATACATTACTATACATTACTATAACTACTATACATTACTATAACTACTATAAATTACTATAACTACTATACATTACTATAACTACTATAGATTACTATAACTACTACACATTACTATAACTACTATAACTACTATACATTACTAAAACTACTATACATTACTATAACTACTATACATTACTTTAACTACTATACATTACTATACATTACTATACATTACTATACATTACAATACATTACTATACATTACAATGCATTACTATACATTACAATACATTACTACTATATATTACTATACATTACTATAACTACTATACAATACTATACATTACTAAAACTACTTTATATTACTATACATTACTACAACTACTATATATTACTATACATTACTATAACTACTATACATTACTATAACTACTATAACTACTATACATTACTATACCTTACTCTACATTATTATACATAACTATACATTACTCAATCTAAATATATTTAGATCGAAATATTTGTATAATGTTATATTGTCTTAACATAAATCTATTTAGATTGATACATTAATATACATTATCCAAAGTTAACTTTTGGTTAGAGATGTTTTTTCAAGATACACTGTTAAAGATATATATATATATATATATATATATATATATATATATATATATACACATACATACATATATATATATATATATACATATATATATATATACATATATATATATATATATATATATATATATATATATATATATATATATATATATATAAAGAATCTCACCCAAGTGTCTTCTGATATCAAATATATCAACACGAGTTGATAAAAGTTACAAATATCCGAGGCTTGCCGAGGATATTTTTACTTTTATCAACGAGTGTTGATATATTTGATATCAGAAGACACGAGGGTGAGATTATATTTATCATCCAAAATCATTCTTATTACGTTTAAGTGAAAATAGTGTACATCTCTGAGCACATCTCTGCCATTTTACTTCCAGTGCAGTGAGGTCATAGCATTGTGACGTCATCGTGTTTATGACGTCATAACATTGTGACGTCATTACTCGATGATGTAAAAGCCTTGTGATGTCATGTAGCTGACGGCGACAGGGCATTGTGCAAAATCTACTGCCAAAAAGATATCTCCTAGGAGATATCGCTTGATCTCACACAAGCGATATCTCCTGTGGAACACAGTTTTGGATGATAAATATATATATATATATATATATATATATAGACACACTATAAGTTGTATCAACAACTACTTTCACGAAAGTACTACGCATTGTTAAGTTGTTAACCAATGGCTTTGCTAGGAAGCAGTTTGAAATCTGTCTCGAATTGACTGAATATCAAACCCAGTGTGTATTGATACATACAGGAGATTGAGCATAACGCTCAAGAGAGCATATGACTAAATAACTCCTGGAAACTTCTCCGGATCCAGGCGCTCTATAAAAAATTAACTTACTAAACTTATTGCTTATCATTATAACACAACACTACGCCAAGAACGGATAATTGTGTGGCAAGGAACTAAAGATTCAAAGATTACCCGACTTTCACCAGTCAATCAAAAACTACTTCTCCGAATGTACCACGATTTGTGAGGACCGTTATAAATTAATAGTTCTTAATGAAACTATCCGCCATATTGGATTTTGTGCATTACGTGAACGAGGGACCTTATATATATATATATAGAGTGTATATAAGGTCCCTGCGTGAACTGAAAACACGCTATATTTTACCTAATTTTATAAAATTTTAATGATAAAAGATATTCACTGATAGACAAAGTAACACATAGCGTGTCATAAAACTAATAAACAATTTGCTGTTATGCCGTAAAACTTGTCCCTACTCGCAGCGCCGATGAATGGCTTCAGTTCTCATGTGCGCATGTCTTTAAGTTGTGAAATATAAATTCGTCAAAATATTACCTTTATTAATATCGTTTAACTTGACTGTGTTCTAATCATTTGACTTTGACTGACTGACATTTATTAGTAGCATATTTGTGTAAACGGGGATATCCTCTCGAATTTCGTTTCCCAAAAAAATACCCCGATAGAACCCTCCTTTTAAGTAGTTCTTTTAACAGGAATTCTTTCTATTCGTCTCTATTCTGTGCAAAGGAAGCATTCATGCAGGAGACAATGTTGTCTTTCAACCGCCATCACGCTATGAAGGAGTAAGATGCTTCTGCTCACAATAAATAAGATACCTAGAATTCTTACTTTTTCAACTATAAAAGTAACTAACTTTGTCAAAGTTAAAGAGTGTTGTTGGCGACTTCATTAATACATCAGGACCGTGTTTTAATTCCTAAACATAGATTATGAACAAAACCGGGAAATTTCCGTTTTACTGAACGCCTGGACTGCTCTGACCCCGAAACGGCAACACAAAACATGACATTTTCCTCCATTATTGAATTCAAGATATAAATGCCAAAATAGGACATGAATATTTATTGAAAGTGGACGTTCAATCGCTTCAATTGACACTGCCTTTATCGAGCAACTGGCCCGCGCATTAACTTCAAATTACACCATGTCCGGAGAGTATTACCCCGCTCCCTGCAGAACGACCCCAGTCCCAGAGGTACGGTATAGCTAAATTATGAGATCCGTTAAGTGTGTAAGTTGATCGCTGCCTTTAGAAGGGAAGCGGGTCTCGGGAGATCTGGGAATCGAAGATGGCTGGTGACTTATCGATATTTTCAGCGGAAAGCTTGCTGTTCCAACTTCAAGCCATAGTGTCACCATTTGCTTTGTTGGCAGAATGAGACTCAGAATGAGACTCGGGTTGTAAACCACGGGCACTTCTTTCTGTTGGAGGTTTTGCGTTTGTCACAAATTATGTTCTCTAAGATTTTGTTTAAAGGGACAATTCGGCCATGGTTTTCTTTGGAGACACAAGTCATAATTTGCATATGACTTGGTGAATCAATGTAATAGTTCTCTAGTTTATCATTATTCAACTCTTAACAGCTCGATCTTCAGCATATGAACCTCTTCTGCAATAAATAATAAACCTTTTGATTTTAAATGTCGTCGTCCTTGTCACACACGAAGAATTCAAATCAAAAGTTATATCACCATTTTCCTACGTCTCTGTCTCTGTCTGTCTGTATCCGTCTCTGTCTCTCTATCTCTGTCTGTCTCCCTCTCTCCGCGTCTCTCTGTCTCTGTGTGTCTCTGTCCGTCTGTTTGTTATTTCCCCCTCTCTCTGTGTCTCTCTCTGTTTCTGACTCTGTCTGTTATGTCTTCTCCCCCTCCCTCTCTCCTCCCTCTCCCTCCCTCCCTCTAGCGTATACATGCAAGTCTACCATGCACTGGCTACCACTTCAAGATTAGAGTGTGCGTTTATTCACACGTTAAATTCCTAATCGAGTTTCTTTCAATCCAAAATGCCTCTCAAATCACCCGTCTCTCCCGTCGTGTTTTCCAGAAGCGGTAGAGGCATATAAATTGCATATCCGAGGCTAGAACGTTAGAGACGTCACAGAGAGGACGGCAGGCTAGCGACACTTGAGAAATCGCAGAAGAGCTAGATTTGGACATTGACGATTTGATCAGAGTAATTCGGGGCTGATGATAGGTTACAGGACAACAACATGGCATTAAGCCACAAAGACAAAAAGGAAGTTTCTTGGCGTATTTCTTTGGACTGACTTGGACTGTTCATGCTGGGATGAAGTTTTAAAGAAAAAAAACCACAACTGAATGTGGTATTTTAAAACGTCCTTGAAATTACTTCCAATCAGTTTATTCTTTCAATATTTTCAAGCTTGAATCGTGTTTGACACAGCATTGCGTCGTAAATATGAAACATATGTTCTTATCATATTTCTGTTATTATCCTTACCAATTGATATTGGCAATATGATTACGGTTTTTCAAGGTCTGCTATTTAGTTTTTTTAACGCTTTGAATTATTTTCATTGTTTGAATATTTTTTTACATTAAAAATCAAAGGCTCTAATGAAACCTAGCTTTTTGAAGATGTAAGGTCGAGCGTCACTTCAGATTGGTTCACAATGTTAAAACAATTAATTTCTCCCCATCGACACCATAAGCTAAATTCTAACACAAAATTAATTAATTTTTATATTTCAATTGCTTAACTTAAAAATCTTTTGTTGACGGGCTTAATCACTTTTGTTTGAACTGTTACAAATTTATTACAAATTCCCCTTTCAACCCTTAACGACTGTCCTGTTTTCCGTTGTTAAGCGATATCCTCTTGTAATTGAAACACGTTGGTGGCGACAGCCGTTGAGCGGCGCAGCGCCGTGTAGCAGAGAACCAGTTTAAGGAACAACCAATCAGAATAAAGTAATAAGAGGCGTGCGCCAAGGGAACATTTTCTAGAATAGAGTATTTTGCATGCAGACTACTTCAAAGCAACGTGCATGCCCATCGAAGTTTTTAGTTCAAACAAATCCCCAAAAGAACCAATTTTCAGTTATCTGACAAATTATGGCCATAATGAATGATTTGATTGCATGACAGACTACTTAATAGCAACACTGTGTAAGAGATGGCCATCACAAATGAGCTGTTTTGTTGCTTGGAAATATTTTGGAGTACGGGTTATGAGTTTGTCTGGAAAGATAATTTTATTGGAAAACTATTGTATAGTGTTATGTACACATTATAGTCATATAGTTATGTACAAGATTGCATTTATATAGATTATAGAGGAGGGAAATTTGGCGTAACTTTTATACACAAAGTTTTGAAAAGTTTTTCAGATACCTATATCTTTATCTAAAGTGAGGGTTCGAAATTCGAGAGAACGTTTCTGTTTACTCCATCCATTTTGCGGAAGTGCGGAAGCCAACTGCATTTTGATAAGCTCTCTATGATTGGCTAAAACTTTTATCGCAAACAGGGCGATACAACTATTTGATTGGCTGGACCAAGCGTCACCTCGCTTTATGAGCTGACTTTGTTATACATACTTACTGCAAAATTCACGTGAAAATTTTACTGAGGGCAATATATTTATGACTTTATATTTGAAAATTTGATAAAAGCGAACACACATTCTTTCAAAAACTAAAAACAATGAAAAGTGAAGCCATTTATCGGCGCTACAAGTGTGGAAGCTTTCCTACGGCACAACGCAACATTGTTGATTGGTTTAAGTACACAGTGTGTGTTACTTTGTGAATAATCCATCAATGCACATGTTTTGTTAGTTGAACAAATTATATAAGTGAAAATAGAGCGTTTTTCATTTCGCGTAATGCAAAAATGCAAGATGGCGGACAGTCGACGACAGGACGTCCTCTTTAAGGGGTTTATTGGCGACTGGATCTATCGCTATGGTATTGGCGGTACATGTCCTGTTTATTCTACGGAGTGAAAGTAGATAGACACAAGTGTCATTAAGTTTTGAAAGGGGTTATATTCGTCTTAAATTGCTATGGTAAAAGGGTTATTGTTATACCATCACCATGACAACGCTAGCAGTTGGTTGTTAAAATATAACGTTTCTCTTACAGGGTGTCTCTCTGAATTGTTTTACCGCAGATTGTTTGGATATTACATGTATTATAACGAAAACATTGTTTTCTCAAGTATATATTTGTTTCTCTTAGTATAATTTGCCTGATAACGGTGAAAGCATCTACGACGATACGTCGCACTCATGCAATGAAGTTGTAAATCTACTGAACTCGTCTCCCCTCATGTTGATTGGTGGGTAATAAGCTGGAATCTGTGTGGTGACTGGAACTTAGGAAAGTCAGAGTCTCCTTTGAAAATGTATAGTCTTATTTGTGTTGGAGTCTTTCCCCCTGCAATATTACTGCCTACTAGCAGCCGTAGCAGTATGTGAAATACTCTTGAAATCGGCGTTATGCCCCAAATCACCGCACCTTATTTGTGAGCTGTCGTCAATTCGTCATCAACTGCGTCTTCAGTCCGGATTTTTTTATATGATTCTTCAAATAACCGAGGACTTTTCTTTTTGGTGTACATGTAAGTATCAGACATATTTTTGAGACAGAAGGTTTGACATAAAGTTAAACACAGTTATAAATATGGAAAATTAGTTGTTGTAGATACTGTCGACTTATAGCTACACACCAACAGAGCGTTCACCCGCACGTGTATCTCAGAGCAAATATCATGTAAAGTGGCATGTCTTTGAAGCATATACATATAGTGTCAAGGCAAAACTAGACTGATCATCTTGCATTTTGCATTATGAAAAGGCTATTGAGTATTCCATAATATAATCTCGGCTCCGTTCCAGCGAGCGCTACTAAATGCTCAATTAGCGCTCAATGAAGCGCATTCTCTCCTGAACGACACCGTGCAATTCCTCGAGGCATGCTCGCTTTGCTACGTAGTGCTACATTGAGCAATCGCGTTCAAGAGAGGTTTAATGTAGCGCTCAATGAGCGATTATAAGCGCTCGCTGTTATTGAACATCCCGGATTTGATGTCTCACAGTAAACATGTACAGTTTTGTCAGATCTTTGAAGTGACAAGGGGTCAACCTTTTCGAAAAACCACAGTTTTTATTTTCTTCTTTGAAATATTCTGTAAATGATCAACTGAGTCTAACATATTATTTTATTGACTAAATGAGAACAAATTCATCACAGATACATCGAATGAGTATATCAGGAAATATGTGATGTGCGTACGATGCTTCAAAGACATGGCAAATTACATGATATTAATTTGCACTAAAATACACACGTGATGGGGAACAAAGTTTGGGTATGCAGCTGTAATGTAACTGTTTGGACTTTAATCAGTTTGCTGCAGGACTCCATAAAACAAGCCAAGAAAGTGCAATTTCAACCTCCTGCCGTGCCTAGATAAATACAAACATGACAATTTCTTAAAGGGGCAGTAGCACGTTTTTGCGCTCAAATATGTCGATGAAATGTATTTGAAAAATAATGTCACCAATAGTAAAACACCCTTCTCGCTTCGGAAAATCAATTTCAAAATGAGTGTTCATGGTTCGGTATAGCCATGGGAATCGTTTTTCGCACGGTAATTCGAAATAATATAAAGTGTTTACATTAAATAGCCCCATGCAATTTTTGCTTAATATGGGACACTGTTATTACCACTACGGATAATTGGTTTGTGCAATCAGATGTTTACCCTCTAAAGTAAATATAAATGACATAAACTATCATTATAAATGTAAAATTTGGACAAATAAAATTGGGGAAAAAACGTGCTTCTGCCCCTTTCGTGTATTATTGTAGATGCAAACTTTTATTTTCACTTCTCTGTACATAACGATTTGAATGAGGGAAGTTTGTTTCTGTTGTCTTGGTATTATTCGAACTATTTATTCGAATTTATTCGAATTATTTCGAATCCATTGAACGCCCTTCATGTACTGACCGCGATGGAGCCATACTCTGAAATACATGCCAGGCTAATATCCTGTGCGACATAATATCTTGTCCTCCAAGAAGTGAAATTGTCTGTTTTAAAATAGAACCGCTTTGGATTGGAGGACGACTTTTAAAAATGTTTAGTTGCAGAAGAACGGAAGAGTCCCCGTTGCCATGGAAATTTTAATTACTTAACGCCCCTTGGCTGACTGGTTGATTGGTTAGATAAATAAAATAGTACGCTCGGTGCCAAACAGGCGTTTTAGATGGGGAGAAGAGTCTACGATATAGGTCCAGAAATAACACAAGCTTCTCGAATAACCGCAGGGAGAAATTACCTTATTTTATCGAATAAACTCCACTATAAATAAAATACCTTCTTATATTTATGTAGGATGTCATAAAAGAAGCAAATACGTTCTTTTTCGCTATCCTAACTTGATCAAAACGACGATTTTTTAAGGGTGTGTTTTTCAGAAAAAGGGAACAGATAATCTTTTTAAAAAATAGTTCATTTGGCTTCTAGAGACGATGTAATCATTTTTTAGTTGTATTTATCACTCGCCCATTAATATATCTTGCAGTTTTACAGGTATAGTTTCATATAGCCGGGCTACATTTAAGCGATTGTATGAGATTGGTTTTGAATAATATAATTAAAAGTTAGTTCGTGTGCTTATAAAGTTTCCCTGAGTCTGTATTTATAAGAATTTTTTTAATTATCTATTTTGGGTTGAAACTGACCTATTTTGTGACAGCTATACGGGAAATAAATACTGCTATAATATTTGTTCGTCGTTGTTCTCAGTATATGTCATATACAATATAATAATATAGTATATACAATCAGTATGTGTTAAATATGGACAGCCGACAGACACGATGCAGCGCAAGTTGTTCTATCATACAATGACGAGCGCCAAGCAAGGAAGCAACAACTCCCATGTTTGGGTATTAAGGTGGTTTGAAATCGAACCCCGGGCTTCCGGGTTATGATCGGACGCTTGACCATCCGACATACGGTACATAAATAAGTTATATATTTAACCCTTTTCAGTTATTTTATAATAGTTATACTTAATGTGTCAGTTATGTTGGTGTCATGTTTTAACCTGTAATGTGTGTCCCATAATCCAATTTGGTGGTTCTTTTACTCTTCCTCTATGCTTTTATATTGCATTAAATTTGTGAGTTTTATACGTGACGCAAATATAAACTGTTTATTTTATTTTTTATTTTTCGGTCACCAAGCTGATTAACTTGTGTTTAGGTATCAAGGATGATTTGTGTATCTCAGGTGATTGAACGTGCTTGAGTTAAGTCACCTTTTTACAAATTAGGATTTGTTTTTTTTATCATTTGGAAGTTTGGAGACGCTGCAAAGAGGATTACGTTGTTTACTGGAGATAAGGACCAAATTTATGTGTTTATTTAGATTCCTTTATCCCATTGAAAGGGGCTGTTGAACGTTTTTTGCAAATTTTATTTTTTCAAATTTTCCATTTATGATGATAGTTTATGTCATTTATATTTACTTTAGAGTGTAAACCAATTATCCGTAATGGCAATAACGGTGTCGCGCATAAAGCAAAAATTGCATGGCGGCCATTTTAATGTGAACACATTTTATTATTTCGATTTACCAAAAACTGTTCCTATGGCTTTATCGAAACATGTACACTCATATTTTTAAACTAGATTTCCGAAGAGAGTATGGTGTTTACTATTGGTGACATTATTTTTCAATACCCTTCATCGACCTATTTCAGCGAAAACACGCTTTCGTCGATTTATTTGATCGAAAAAAGTGCTACTGCCCCTTTCAGGCAATTACAACAATAGTAAAGGCTAGGACCTGAGTTGTTTGTGACGTCACAATTTAACCTCGGTTTGTATTTCCGATATTACTTAGCAGATGCCATTGTTTCGATTCTGTATGGTGGATGTGGTCGTTACGATTCAGTCAGCAACGTGTATAGGCGCACAGGTTTAGCTGTATTTGGTTGACACCGACTGGTTATGTGGGTATCATCTCCATATATGAATATTGTGAGATGGACTTACAACAGTGGTGGTTAGATTGTCAGAATATTCAGGTTGTGCGATTGCTATAACGATTGTCATCTTGCTAGTGAGTCAAACGCCGGCGCCAGATAAGTCGCTCATATTTTTTTTTTTATATTTAGGTTCTGACTTTACAAATGATTCTTCAACTGCATGTAAGTCTATCGAAATCGATACAGATCGTCTTACTTCGTGTTTGTTTCGTCTATTGTGGCGAAATAGGCAAAACGAACTGTGATATTCAATATACAATTTAAAAATACTATAAGAATTTTTGAAAAAATGTTACGTGATTTATAGTTTATATTTTCCACCATGGATACTTGTTGTGGGTCAAATTATGTATTTGAATGACAATTCTCCAACTTGATAACAATAGTGTAACAATACACCGAATTATCTGTGTAAAATATTGCAATGAAAAAACAGGATTTACTTCGATTTCATTTATCAATTAGAAAATGCTAAATTTTATATAATGGTAGCTTTCGTAAGAAAAAAACAACGTTAAAATTGGTTCTTTACATTCATTTCAATTCGAAATCAAGATGATTATAATGATTATTACGATAATTAATATTATATACTTTAGAAATGAATATTGATTACAATCGTAATTTTCTAAACATTTGCATTCGCCATCAAAAGAGAAAATCATATGCATAGCATTCAATTATTCTAATGAAGTTAGTTAAGAGTCTAATGATTATTTTATAAATTGTTAATTGATATAATTGCAGTTTAATTAACAATTGGTCCTATGGCATTTGCGACCGTATAATGTGGAACAAACCCCCACGCCCTAGCTAAAAGGTGCATTTTAGATCCAGGATTGTAATTCAACATTAACCTTGATATGTAAAAGATTAAAAGAGACATATTTTGTCTTAAACGTTAGACTTACAAAGTTAGAATTTGTCTAAAATATTAGTTCTTAAAGGGGCTGTAGCACGTTTTTTGCGATTTTTATTATTTTGAATTTTACCATTAATTATGATAGTTTAAGTACTTTTTATTTACGTTAGAGGGTAAACCATCTTATTGCTCACACCAATTATCCGTAGTCGTAATGACGGTGTTGCGTGTAAAACAAAAATTGCATGGCGGCCATTTTAATGTGAAACATTGTATTATTTTGAATTACAAAACAAAAACGATTCTCATAGCTTTACCGAGTCATGTGCATTCTTTTGCAACTTGATTTTCCGAAGAGAGAAGGATGTTTACTATTGGTGAAATTATTATTCAAATATATATCATCGACACATTTGAGCGCAAAAACGTGTTACTGCCCCTTTAAGGCTGAAAAGACTTATAAACAGAATTGAGGAAGGTAAGATGAGTTTTAACTGAATAATTTATTGTATATAAAGAATATATTTTACTTTTTTTTTACAAAGTTTTACTGGGTCAAATATTGTAATCACCGTTCATTGTCCTTAACCAACGTTTGTTTTTACCGTACATTTTCCTGAGGAAACATTAAATTTTGAAGATACATATGCAGATGTAACATATACACAGCATAATTACGAGTATAGCTAAGTTGAAATATTATCGTAAAAATAAAATTTCAACAGAACATTGAACCTGTCAAAAAAGATATAGAATGAAACTAAATCTATAATAGGCAAGTTTTGAATCATTTTCGTTTTGTGTTAATGACACAAGAAAGACAGACATGCTTTTTGACAAAAAAAAATTTGCAATTTTGGATATTTATGATGTATCCACAGAAATACTAGTCAAAAAATGACATCTGAGAAATATTTCATTTTAGTTCATTTAACAAATTACCCTTCTTAGCTGCTTGTTTTAGATGTTACTATCTATTTATAGAACACACTTAATCTAAATGGACGGTAGAGTCGACGATGGGTTAATTGGTCTGGGGGTCGTCTCAAAGGAAGGGTCCTATATTAATGGAGGGACCGTCACTGGAAAAGTAGTGTCCTACATTATTGGAGGGACCGTCACTGGAGAAGTAGTGTACTACATTATTGTAAGGGACCGTCACTGGAGAAGCAGTGTCCTACATTATTGTAAGGGACCGTCACTGGAGAAGTAGTGTCCTACATTATTGTAAGGGTCCATCACAGGAGAAGAAGTGTCCTAGATTAATGGAGGGACCGTCACTGGATAAATAGTGTCCTAGATTATTGTAAGGGACCGTCACTGGATAAGTAGTGTCCTAGATTATTGTAAGGGTCCGTCACTGGAGAAGAAGCGTCCTACATTTTGTAGATTAATGGAGGGTCTGTAAAAGCACGGACTTAAATTACGTAATTTAAGTCCGTGGTAAAAGGAGAAGTAATGTCCTAGGTTAATGGAGGGTCCGTCAAAGGAGAAGAAGTGTCCTAGATTAATGGAGGGACCGTCACTGGATAAATAGTGTCCTAGATTATTGTAAGGGATCGTCACTGGATAAGTAGTGTCCTAGATTATTGTAAGGGTCCGTCACTGGAGAAGTAGCGTCCTAGTTTAATGGAGGGACCGTCACTCGGTAAGTAGTGTCCTACATTATTGTAAGGGACCATAAATTGAGAAGTAGTGTCCTAGATTAGTGTAAGGGTCCGTCACTGGAGAAGTAGTGTCCTGGTTTAATGGAGGGACCGTCACTCGGTAAGAAGTGTCCTACATTATTGTAAGGGACCGTCACTTGAGAAGTAGTGTCCTAGATTATTGTAAGGGACCGTCACTGGAGAATTAGTGTCCTACATTATTGGAGGGACTGTCACTGGAGAAGTAGTATCCTACATTAATGGAGGGACCGTCACTGGATAAGTAGTGTCCTAGATTATTGTAAGGGACCATAAATGGAGAAGTAGTGTCCTAGATTAATGGAGGGACCGTCACTGGAGAAGTTGTGTCCTAGATTATTGTAATGGTCCTTCAATGGACAAGTCGTGTACTACATTATTGTAAGGGACCATAAATGGAGAAGTAGTGTCCTAGATTAATTGAGGGTCCGTCACTGGAGAAGTAGTGTGCTACATTATTGGAGGGACCGTCACTTGCGAAGTAGTGTACTACATTATTGAAGGGACCGTCACTTGCGAAGTAGTGTGCTACATTATTGGAGGGACCGTCACTTGCGAAGTAGTGTCCTACATTATTGGAGGGACCGTCACTGGAGAAGTAGTGTACTACATTATTGAAGGGACCGTCACTTGCGAAGTAGTGTGCTACATTATTGGAGGGACCGCCACTGGAGAAGTAGTGTCCTACATTATTGAAGGGACCGTCACTGGAGAAGTAGTGTCCTACATTATTGGAGGGACCGTCACTGGAGAAGTAGTGTACTACATTATTGAAGGGACCGTCACTGGAGAAGAAGTGTACTAAATTATTATTCAAAAGTGATATGTGCACACATTCTGAATATGGAACAGTTATGTTTGCCTTGTAGTAAATTAGACGCCTAAATCTTTACGTATCATTCCCTGTCTTGCATTCAACCCCCAAGCCAGTTTTGATTTGTGGACTTGTATATATTCAAATATACACCAGGAGAAATTCTAGATTAGCCACTTTCCCGAAACGTGAACAAGTCTTTTTATTCTACTTGGTTGCCAAGCAACGGGGAAAAGCTGATTTCATTGCAGGCTTTAGCACTACTCGTCTGCGTGGCGTTTTCAGAATTCGTAAAAAAGTAATTTGTATTTCCCCCAAACGTTTTAGGCGATCAATAGCGGTTTATTTTCTTTATATTCTTTCAACACACAAAAAAATGCCGTGTAATATCGACCAGGGACCAATGCCCTAGTTTTTTCTCTCTGTGATAGAGTACATGACGCTGAGAAACTCCCCCAATCAATACAAGCCCCCGAAATCAACCCGCTCTTACCTGAGACTCTGTTACATTGTCTTGTCTCTCCTAGCTTTACTGGATACTCTGGTGTCGTCGAGTTTGCTGTGGTTGTTGGGGAGGGGGATTTGACGAAAACGTTGATTATCAAAACTATTTGACGTAAATAAATATTATCCAAATTTATTTCATTAAGATATAGTTCTCGGATATTTCATAGTTTCCAATTTGGCTTTCTTTCGTTTCTCATACATATGTGTATAAGGATTTGACGTAAACATAAACTCTCATAAGTAACTAATTAAGCTACATTTTTTCGGGTTTGTGTGAGAGAGGGGAGGGGGGTATTTGACATTGTTTTGATATTTTTAAAATTAAGATGTATTTTATTAATTTTCACTTCACTTCACTAATTGCTCATATGATTTCAAGTTTTTTGTCACATTTATTAGCACATAAAGTATCATATTCGTAATAAAAATATTTAGCTAATATTTAAAATGTGTAGTAATATTTGACGAAATTCTATTATTCTCCAAACTTGATTCAAGATATATTTTCACGTCTAGTTTGACGGTTTCCACTTCCCTTTTCTGTTATTTCCTTATATGATAGTAACTTTTCATAAAAGGATTAAGAATCATTCTAATAAAATGTTTTGAAAATATCTAAACGTTAGAGTACTTTTTAATAAATAATAAGTCTTAAAAATCGTATTACATTTAGGTTGTATTCTCTGAATAAAATTAAGAGGTGACCCATAACATATTGAAAGGTTAATGATTTTCAACGAACGTGTGTTTTTTTCATTTTTGATGGAGTACATGACAACGAAATTGGATATCTATAACAGCTTTTAAAATATCTTTTCCATGAAACTGGAAGAACATACGACCCTGAGACCGCCATTGGTTCATTTGAGACATTCTGTTATAGTAACGGAATCTTTGTAAAAAGTAGTTGTTTATATAGTAAAAAACCTACTCGGCCAAAAAAACGATACCTACAAACATGAAAGATAATTAAAGAGGCAGTAACACGTTTTTTCCAAATTTTATTTTTTCAAATTTCGCATTTATAATGATAGTTTATGTCACTTATATTTACTTTAGAGAGTGAAACATCTTATTACACAAACCAACGGTGTTGCGTATAATGCAAAAAATACATGGCGGCCATTTTATTGTGAACACATTTTATTATTTCGAATGACAAAAACTGTTCCCATGGCTTTACGGAACCCTGTACACTTTTAAGGAATGGTGTTTTACTATTGGTGACATTTCATCAACTTATTTTAGCGAAAAAACGTGCTATTGCCCCTTTAAAGCCAAGAGCGATAACACGAGTGAAAAAAAGTTTACTTACATTATATCTCTAAAAGCCAACGAAGGGATGTGTTTTCAATTTTGGAAATACAATATGTCCATGCTTCAAGTGGGAAGAGTTATAGAATAGTGAAATAAACCTTTTTGGCTTTTATGACATCCCACAGAAATGATGAATTCCAAGAATGTACACTTTGTCAACAATATCCTTTACTCAATATCAATATTTCATAATCGTTTTTCTTGGTCAGTTTTCATTAAAATTTCAGAAGCACTTGTATGTAAAATTCACAAGAAGACGTGTGATTGTTTCCACTTCACAGGCAATTGTTTTACATAGGTTACTATCAGCTAATTTGATATCAAATAAAAGGAATTAGTGATATTTTTGTGTAAATGAGTATAAATTGGAATCATCTCAATCAAGCCTGCTCTATTGCCTTTGTCAGTCTAACTCTGGAAAAGACGAAACTTTTCTACGAAGTGCGACGCTCCCGTAACCTTTTTGTAAACGTTTGGAATTTTGTGTAGATTTGAGGGGATACCTTAAGATACAATAACAATTCTATGAAATATAGGTTTTATACGCAGTCAGTGTGAAACATATTGCGTGGGATGAAATAGAAAATGACAAACGAGTAAATCACCATAAATTTAAAACCAAGGATAGGTTTTTAAAAGTGTGTTTTTGATAATGAAAAACATTTTAAGTGAGACTTTGTGGTGAGATTAGAAGGGGATACGTTTGTGATAACATAAATATTCACAAACGAATACATATTCTCGACTTTAAAACCTAGGATGCATGGTAGCAGGTGCGTGCTTGATCCAGAATACACATTTTGAGTGTCATTAGACGCGACATGAACGGAATGCATTTGCTTTAGTTCAACATACAGGGGAGACAACTCCGTCTGTACTGGGTGAGAAAGGGGTGGACGGGGGCCATAGTGAATGACCAAAGAAACAGTGCATGAGCGTGAGCGATGAAATGACATTCTACTTTATACAGTGCGCCCCCCTCTAAACCGAAATACCTTTACGTGACACTGCATGCAAGCATATACATTTTAAATAAATAAATTTTAACGGATCATAAATGTGGCCTAATCATATTATCACAAAATGCTTCAAATCCGAGGTTATCTGGGATTAAAAGCCGCTTTCAAGACTATTACTCTTATATCGCGGCTGCTAGTATTATGGCAGAGAGAAAGCCCGCAACCCCGTGTGGATATGTATTGCGATGGAACCTGCGAGCATTGACTGGAACTCCTCAAATCCGACACCCCTCTTTCTCGACCATTCCTAGACGGCGCCAGCTGCACGAGAGCTGGTAGATGCTGCCTGCACCACATCTAGATTCAATATGGAGTTCCTTTGAAATATAAACTACACGAACAAATAGGGAAAATATACCCCAGGGGCAGTGGCAGTGCGACGAAACTTGATATATTTCAATAAATTACACATTTATTTTAATATTTTATTTAAGTGAAAACTGTTAACATTATCATCTTTTTATTTCACTTGGATTTTCCATGATTTTCATGATGTGATCAGATAGCTAATCAAATAAATCTGTATTAAATCTAAAGAACATCTCAGCTCCAAAGTATCCCGGGAATCAGTGTTGCCGCAGAGCACTGAGCTCGCTGACAACAACATGCGTGTATACTGCAGAGCCAGGGTCAGGATCGAGTCCAATAATACTATACTGACGGGCAAAAGAAAGTATAACACTCACTTGGTTTCGATTAATTCAATATTTTAAAGAAATGAAATGCATTTGATTATGGCACGATACAATAGCACCTTTCGGCAGTAGTTTGAATGACAAAATTGGTGACTGTTTATTTTTTAACTAAAATATCATTATTTAAAGTAGACAGGGGTAAGAACTGAAATTTACACCAACAAGACTCCTACCATGTTCAAAATGTTGTAAATGTGTGCAGGACGAAGCACATTTATTGATTTTCAGAGTATGTGTAATATGTCGATGAACACGTGTTTGTTTGGGGAATTTCAAAATTTAAATTTAAAAAAATCAAACCGCGTAGAGGTATTCTTTGACTGATTTAATGTTTTGGACTAATTTCACAAACTGGTCCGTTTTTGATTACGACGTCGAAAACTCGAGATATTTGACTATAAAATTATACCTATGATACATGCAATTGATCCATATACTTTCTTTTGCCCGTCATTATATGTATATAATTTAAAATATAGTAGAGTACCTCTGTTATGAAAAAAATCAGCCGATGTTCGCAGGATTCGCCACATAGCAACGGCGAAATCGAGGACCAAAGGCGCCTCACGACCTGAGTGACAAATAGAAGTATTAAACATCTGTTTTATGCGTCTCATGAACTAATGTATTTCTCAACATATCGTGTAAGGTTTTTGTGAATTTAGACAATAATCTAGGTCCATTCGTTCGTGAGTTCAGGTGTCAACATTTTGAAAAGGGTCTTGCCAGTATTGGCCAGACAACCTGAAACATTGAAGTGAAATATTATTCCATTACTATGATGGCTGAGAGGGGCCATTTGATTTAGTGTTAACTTTTCAACACGAAATAGCGAAAGTGCGAAAAAATCAAAACGAAATCGCGAAATTGTGAAACGAAATCGCGAAACAGGGAAACGAAATCGCGAAACAGCGACACGAAATCGCGAAACAGAAACGAAATCGCGAAGGAGCGAAACGTCCGTGAAACGAAATCGCGAAGGAGCTAAACGCCCCCGAAACGAAATCGCGAGGGGCGAAACGTCCGCGAAACGAAATCGCGAAGGAGCGAAACGTCCGTGAAACGAAATCGCGAAGGAGCGAAACCGCGAGGGGGCGAAATCGCGAAGAAGCGAAATCGCGAAGAAGCGAAATCGCGAAGGAGCGAAATAAGGATTTTACAGTTCCCTGTTCATAGTAAGTAAGATCGGATGTTCGAGCAAATAATCTGATGTCCTATAATTGTTTTTTTAACGTAACATGACAATTATATTATAAGGCGATGAACCGGTATACAAAGCAGTTATATATTATAGAATCTGCATGTTTTATGATAAATGTAACGTTAATTGAGGACAATGTAAGATCGATACAAAAAAATCGAACTGGTAATATGAACGACGTATAAAAGGTAACTTGTTATTGTTTAAATTTGTTAGAGAAGTAAGAGTAAGTAGGAGTAACTTTGGAATATGTCAAAATAGTAATGCCGCCAACAAGAGCTGCCATATAAACTGAGATACACTGAGTCTACTGACTAAAATCTAATGACTAATCTAATCCGTACTCAAAAGCCATATGCCTAAATTATATATATATATATATATATATATATATATATATATATATATATATATATATATATATATATATATATATATATATATATATATATATATTTATGTGGTTTATAAAGAATGGTTTGTCAAAAGGTTGTGGCAGGATCTACTGGAATGAATTAAAAATGAAACGGACACCGCAGAAAATGCAGAAACAGTTATTCTAAGTCACATTTTGGTCATCTAGCCACAACCTATTCTAATTTTATCTGTCGACAGATTGACATAATACGTAATTTATCATATAATGGACACGCCATAAAAATGTTATTCACTTAATACGTTGTAGCTATTTTACTGTAATCTACATTATAGTTTTTTTTATGGAGTGGGAAATAAATGGTATAGTCAGAAAAAACACATCAATCTTAAATTAAAGCGTATTAAACACGTAGGATAATACAGTA
The DNA here is from genome assembly GCA_936450465.1 of Gibbula magus. Lineage (NCBI taxonomy): Eukaryota > Metazoa > Mollusca > Gastropoda > Trochida > Trochidae > Gibbula > Gibbula magus. The sequence continues at coordinate 62,373,410 of OW388302.1, forward strand.
AATACGCCAAAATTTTAAAAGTTTGAGTACAGTACTCAAAGGAACTGTAGCACGCACTGTTATGATGACTGTCAGACTGGAAACATTCATAAGTTGCGCGTATAATTTTGCGAATGTATCTTTTGGTTGTCATAGTTTTAAATAGTCATAATCTGGAATACCATTTATCATTCATAATAGTTGTTTTTGTTAAACGAAGAATAACCGCGTTTGACATCATATTTCGATTAAACAGTCTTAAATATTTAATACTGACCTACATACAGAAAATACAAATTGTATTACGTTTAAAAAAAATGTGATTTAAATTGTGACTTACTCTTATAAATGTTCCAATTTCCAATAAGCAAGTTATACTAATTTAAATAGTCTTATTCAAATCGACGATTTGTATTCAAATCTTTTAACTTTGTTTGAACGAGGGTATTTCTCATTTGCATATGAAATATAAATGTCTCTGTTATTAATTAAACAAACAACAAATATCGCTTCCTGGCTCGCGTTTGGTCTTCTTTCTTAGTTAGCATGTTTATGATAATACATCTTCGTGTATTTCAATACCACACGACGAGTTTGCAGTGTATAAGAAGAAACGTTTACTCAACGTATGTTTCTAAAAATAGCAATTATAGTTTGAAAGTTTGATCATGAAGCTGTATCCTGTCCGTGGTAGAATACAATGTGGCAATATATCATTTAATAATGCTACATATTATTTCACAATTCAAGGAACATGCACAATGGTTTAGATGTTATGCCGACTCCTGTAACATATAGCTGGTATCGAACAAATGAATACCATCTTCAATTTTGTAGATATTCACAAGACGTCAAAGTAGTTGGTACCCACTTTTTAGAAATATTATCTGTAAATATCGTTGAATTTTATGACATGACGAATGACAGATTTACAATAATTTAAGCGACATTTCCTCGCGATCAACTTTAATAGATAGACTAGATGCCTTGTTTGCAGGCCTATAAACACCGAAAGTTAGGAAACGTCACATTCTCTATAGTAAATACTATCATTCTTTCTATTTAAACGACATAGAAGTAGAAAGAAAATACAGTAGTTTCTTTCTGTATATATAGTTAATGAATACAATTCGTGTCAAAAGCCGATGAGGTGATGTGTTGTCTAGTGGTTACTGGTTCTACTCTTGTCCTTGGTTATTACGGTTCGAATCCCACGAATGATATATTTTGTTTAAAATTACACTCAAGATCTCTATGATATGTGATGTTGAAACTTGATATATTGGATAAAATCATTTTATATACGAAGCGAAGTATACAGTATACGAAGCGTAACATATAACGGTTTATAATTTAAAGAGATAAAAGAAATCACCAACAAGTTTATAAGTTTTTCGAAATTAGAATTCCAGTGTATATATTTCTAACAAATAACACTACACATAAAGACAAATATAACATGCAGATTCTATAATACATACCCAGCAAACACAAAACGTTTTGAAAACGTTTCCTGAAAGTTTCCAAGCAAAACGTTTCCACAAAACGTTTTTGAAACGTTTATAAAACATTTCTTAAAACGTTTTCCCACACCGGTGTTCAAGTTACTTTCCACCCGTGCACGTGCAAGGACGAGACCACTGGATTTTGAACAACAAAATCTGAAACGAGGATTGAAATATATTTTATTGAAAACAATGTCGCGTCAAAACGATTATTATTTGACTGACAACCAATGATTTCCTCAACAACAGTAACAGCAGGACAACAGTTAAGTTACTTATTATGAACGTGGACAGTTATGTTTGATTCTCCATTTACCTGAAACATGCCACTTGGGAACGGTGTTGACGTCATGTTGGACAGAGAAAGAGGAGTTTTCGACCTTTCAGATTTTGCTTTTGTACGAAGGTTTGACTCTTCGTTTGACATGAGTTGTGTTTTCTTGTCCCCTTGTAAAACAAGAGACACATCCTTTTGTTGCTCTCCACTTGGACGTTTGTAGCTGAAAATGGCATTGCTTCGATGGCCTGTTTGCTGGCGAATCAACTGTTCTGACACATTACCATGCCAGAGTCTGGTTGCAGTGGTTGCCCTCAAAGAGTGGTTGGTATAGTGGCCTGTAAACCCACCCTTGGTCATGATTGTCTTGACCATGTCTCGGCAGGGAAACTTTTTATCCTTCTATTTCAATCAATCAGGTCTAGAGAGCTGAAAAGTTGTGTGCAGACTCCTTGGCCAATAGGGATTCTAAATTGTAGATTTCGTGACCCCGTGACCGCAAATAATTTATATATTTCTTTCGATTGTTCATCAAGCCGCCTGTATGTCGCACTGAAGTATCCTCAGGCCTACAGTACATCTACGTGCATCGGTTAAGATTTGGAGATATATTTGATAATGTTAGGGGTAGATAAATGTAAACATATTTGAGTGAAAGTCTCTCGAGGTTACTCTCCAGCTAATCGAAGACTTAGATTGAGTTGGAAAATGTTTGAAAACCTGTGTACCAGTCAAGAGTCGTCTTTCCATTGCAAGGTGAAAACGTATCGAAATGAAAGGGAAGAATTGGAAATCTTTACGTTACGGCCGTGACTTTGTGAAGGTGGTCTAGGGTGATGCCCTGGGAAGATATCAAGGTATTATATATCTGCAGAATCTGATGATGGTCCGACCCTAATGCTTTACGTGCACAAATGTTCACCCTAGCGGACATAGTAGGATCATCTGTGTGTATTTCACTAACAATAACGGGACACTTATAACCAGACGGTAATACGGCTGGGTTTTACATTGGTGATGTTTTGACTTTTGAGGACACAATATTCGAAACTATAAATGTTAATCCCTATCATTGTTAGCAAGAAGGACACTTGTTTTACCGTCGGCATGCGAGAGTGGGTTTAATCCGTTTTTAGGAGGTCCTGTTTTAGCTATGAAAATTATCCTCCTCGAAGGATTGTTCAATTATAGCTTGTCAGTGGTAAAACGTCGCGTACTTCAAGGTGGACTCGGTTACGAGGATGACTAATATTGTTAAAATTATTTTATTAAAAATATTAAAAACTGACTAATTTCGGGACCAACCCCACTTGAAAAACTACTGTCTGTCGAGAAAAAGGTTGTTGACGACTCCCAACTTTCGGTTTAGCATGGACAGGGCCTACCCCCTGTATAATCAGAAAATGGTTATTGAGTATATTTGTCAAAATGAAACAAAAAAAACTGTGTTATCTTATTAATATATATACTTAACGTATAATTAGTGTAAGTGAAACTAACACATTTTCCTTTCTTGACATTTGCAGCCATAACGATCGAGACTAACGCTCAAATATTCAAAGTGTCGTTTTCTTATTAACTTTAAAGACATAATGAAATTATGAGAGAACTGTTTTTGGGTTTGGGGTTTCTCGAGAAAATAAAATTGGGAACGACATATGCTTTGAAGCACACAAAGTTATTCAATTTAATTTCAGGAAAATACTTGTATTCAAGCACCATGCAGTGGAAGTAGTGTTTAGCGTCGACCTCATCCCTTGTGAGGAGAGACCAGAAATACGGAAGCTACTCATTTACAGCTGATTTGATAAATTATGTCTTGTGTTGCTACACTTAGAGCCAAAAATAATGACTCTATTCTACATAAGTTTGCAACATCAAAAACTAGTGAATATTTTCATAATCTAATTTAAAAGTCAGGACTGTCAACGAGTAGCGAAAAAGTGATCTGCTGCTGACACATTATCCATCCTGGTTGAGTGACGAGAGAACTTATGAAGTTATGCAACTAAATGTTTTACCTTCCCCAGTAGAGTTTGTCCAAGATAATATCTTTTATTATGTAAGCATATCTTTCCAGCGATGTGATTGGTCGAGAGCCGATCAAGTGACCGTCGAAAGAAAAGCATATTGACTCCAGCCCGAGTCCGACCAAAAGCCGTATTGACTTGACGTTATCGATTGTTGCAGGACGTCAAACGATTGTTGCATGACGTAATGCTATTGTTAATACGACGTCATTTCACCGTAGTCCCAGCTGTTCCAACCAAATTACATTTTTGACTTTATCTCATTGTTTTCATTTCGTTTCTGTATTAAATACATAATAAAACAATTATGGACTGGTGAATTCGATCAATACCTGTTTTTATGTACCCGAGAAAACAATATTGACCGCGGACTTCGTCCTTGGTCAAGATTGTTTTTTCGGGTCCACAAAAACAGGTATTGACCTCATCACCAGTCTATACATGTGTAGTAATGATATTCAAATATAGGTGACAATGTATGTAACTCTTGACTTATGTTGTTGAGGTGTAGGACAGTACCACATGTTATGATGATAATATAAACTCACTTGCAAAAGAAACGCCACCACATTTTCAACAGAATGAAACCCGAAATACTGCTGTTGGTTAAAGTCTACTTTGAAAGCATATATTTGATGAGCATGTATGTTTCGTGAGGAAGTACTCACTGTTTCATTGATCAAAGTGTTATACTTTTAATTTTGTGTCTGTTCAAATACACATGGTGCTGAAAATATTTTTTCAACACGGACTTTTGACAGAATGTTTCGCACTTGTGTTAAAAAATTATGAACTTTGAAAATTTAATTAATAAAAGATGTTGGCGACAAGATTTACTTCTTTAAGTTGTATTCAATTCGTGTACGCATCATTGTTGTCAAAACAAGTCAAAAAGTCCATTTTCTCTCTCCTACCGCTCCTATAAGTTAGAAGGCGTTTTGTTCAGAAACATTAACAGATAAAATGTCAAAAGCTTCAGTTGACTTCAGGAGAGTGATGTAGTCCTGTTTCAGTCGTTTGCATTATCCATGGATTAGAATACCATTTATTTTTGTTGATGGCGTTTATTTTGCAAGTGCAAATGGTTTATATCTTACAGCTGATTCTGTATTTGTGCAACTATATTCACAGGAATATGTACTTTTGTATTGAACCATTTGAAAATGTATGTCTCGATCATTTTCAAAAACATTTGTTTACTGTGTGTGAGCTAGACCATAATGCTTTGCGCTTGAAAATAATAGACTGGATCTATATTTAGACTGGAAAACACCTTTACTAATTAATGCAATTTCTCGGCTTATTTTAAGTTGGAAAAATTAGGGAAAAATTAAGTGTAGTTTTTTTACGGAGATAGATTTTTGGAGAAATTTTGATATTTTCATCAACATCCGTGATGGCTCTTTAACGCGTAACCTACTCCTTTCTCCAATAGATAAAGACTAAAGCTAACGGTATGAATGATACCATAAAAAAGTATGTACGGTATCTTTTAACACATGCTTATTGTGTGAATATCTAAATTAATTTCTAAAACACGTTTGTGTTATATTTCCCCTTGCCTAAACCTTCGGAAAAAAATTAGCTGATTTACAAAATTAATTTAAGTTTGGTGCTGTAACTGGCTCAAATGTCGCTAATCTAATTTAAAAGTCAGGATTGTCAAAGGAGAGAAAAACTTATCTACGGCTGGAACACGATCCATCATGCTGGTGTCATTAGGGAGCCGTTAGAATTTTATCTTCTCAAATTATGCAACCTGTTTTTTATTTTTGCTATTTGGTTTAGGAGTTCGTCCGTTAAAAGATGACGGGACAGCGCTGTATAATTGAAATATAGGAAAACGTCATTTTTCGAATAGATTGATATCGAATTTGTTAAATGAATTCCAGGAGTATGGTGACACCATTATGTTTGTTTCTCTGCATATTGCCAGGGGAAACTTTCCATCTTCCTGTGTTCTGAGATTATATATGCAGCTTAATTATTTTCTTGCTTGAGACGGCGTCCGCTGGTCCAAAACGAAAGGATAAGATTTCGACACAATTATAAAAAAAATGCGTTTCAATTCAAATGATTTCTAAAATTAGCAAAGGATTATATCAAATTATGCAACGGTTGTTTTATGACGCACAGCAGCGATATGTATGAAATATTGCTTTGAATTGGCGCCCGTTGGATTTAAACTAACTTTGCAGGTATTGAATAACAATGAAGTTGGAAATGTGATAAACTCATGCTATCATTGAAATGTCGGAGTGTGTCATTTATCGTTTTTGGTTATGAATAATTATTTTGGATGATAAATTGAATCTCGCCCTCATGTCTCTTGATATAAAATACATCATTAGTAGAGGCTAACACGTCAATCGTCCTGGCTACCTGTCCTGGCAATATACGTAACCTATACCAACATTCTTCACCAAGATGTAGGTGATATTATGAAAACCACTGCTACAGGCACCAGCGGTTGAACACGTTGTTGAGAATTGACGTTTATTTGCTTTACAACAACATAACGTTTACAATACGTGATACACTGGTCGAGGGATCTGTGCTCATTTGCATATATCAAAGATATGACAACACTTAAGTCTTATATTATAGAAGATGAATACCATTTTTTACTGATTTGTCCTTTGTACAGCAACATCCGAAAGAACTATATCAAAGAAAAATAATATGTAAATTCAAATAAGCTAAAATTGTCTCTACTTTTAAACAGTGTAAACAAAAAAGAAATTGAAAACCTGTCCATGTTTATCTTTTATGCATTTGTACATAGAAATCGCATTATTGCATGAAATGTGAGTGCACTATATATTTTGTACTATAGGCCTGAGGACTTTTAAGTACTGAAATAAAGATTGATTGATTGACAACACTTACTTTTGGACATTGGGCAGGAACTGTATTTACATCTATATTTTGCGAACATGTTAACACGGAGATCAAGCTGTATATTTTTGTGTTTGAACCAAACATTTTAAACATGCGTGTATACATATTGTTAATTGAGGGTGATGGGGGATTGCCAGAGGTTCATGATAATGACATGCCTAATTGTTCTAGGGGGGTGGGGTATTGCTTTGGATATCACTCCTCTGTGCCTTTAACTACAGCTTATACTGCCTACAACAGTGAGCTACATGAGCTAACATCAGCTAGTTCATGGCATATCACATAGAGGAATCCATACGCTTTACGTCACGACAATCAGTTCGGTACTCAATATAGAGGGTTAGGCAACAAACATCCGAGTACGTCTATTCTCAATACGACATACAGTTTAACATACATGAATTTAGATAAGCTGAAGCACGGCCCAAGCTTCCCCTCTTCAGATACTCGATGACAAGATGGAAGCATATATTCATGAATCCAGTTATTTGCAATAAAACTTACTCCCTCTTCGAGCAACCCATCTGTGGACATATCTCTTTGAACCATCGTCCTTCCTGCCCTCACCCCATTACAGATGCATAGCGAGACTACAGGAGGTGACACCCCATTACAGATGCATAGCGAGACTACAGGAGGTGACACCCCTGACTATTATTGAGAGAACTGCTGCTCGATATAAACGACTCAGTGATCCTACATTCACCTATCAACTTATTTCTCAGAATCTCAACTTCTCCCTCCCTACATCCATCTCCACCCTCACCCCTTCTTCCTTATTGAACTACATGCATGGTTCCTGCCCACACCAACCCCTCCACACGTTTCCATTTCGTCTTCATTATTCTCCTATACCCCCCTGACCACAGCTTTTCAACAAATGGGTGACCTGCTACATGGTAGGGCTATCTTAGTTAGAAGGGATAATTTGAGAGGCCTTTGATATCGCCATTTATCCATAATGTTTCTCTGTTCACCCAGCAGTACAAGTGGGTACCTGGTGACTGTTTACCTTTATAATGCCAGCTTAGATAAGAGCAGGTTAATAATGCAAGGAACGCCTTCATAATTCATTTAAGGCACGCTATATACATACATATATATATATATATACTCATTTTATTATCCTTAAAGCCCTTTACTTTATCAGTACAGATGCGCTCTAGCATATATTTATCATTCACATTGGGATTTTGCGCTTAAATAAACACTTACATTACAGCAATGCTCAAGGCGCTTACAAACGTTCAAACTCCTCGGGAAAAAACCCCTCGGATGTTAATGTTAAAGATGGCGGCATCACATGAACGAGAGCGAGGTTCTTGGCGGAAGTCCAGGTCACGTGATTGATGGCCAACACATAGGGTCGTATTGTAATCGCCCTGAAACCATTTCTGTGATATTTGATGAATATGCGATGAAGGTAGATTGGGAAGGACTTTTCTTTCTGCATGTGCCTCTCTATCATTGCCCCATCGATTAATGGTTGTGATTACGAGACGAGCGGTTCGTGATGCGATATGTCTTGTTCATCAAAATAGGGGCTGTCAGTCGTTGCTATGTACTTGATTTCTTCATAACGCTTCAGATGAGTGTCTTTATTTCCACAAGTTCAAATTCCGCAATTCTTAACGATTATCCAAGAATCATCCATTACCGCCATCTTTAAATGGGTGTCAAGGTCATATTCCATTGCTGTGGTTTATTGTCTTCAACATTATATGTATATATATACATGTATATGTATATATACATGCCATATTCCTCTTTTCAGTCGTTGAAATCAGTTTGCCATCATGCTTGAGATGCATCTCGTTTTCCCAATGTTCTCATTTCGTACTTCCATTCCTAATGATCCTTACAGAATCTCCCATTGCCGCCCTCATTACACGGAGACGTTTTAGATCGTTGAATATAAGAATGAATCTTCTGTCAAGATACACATGCATATTAAAAAGCATTTTTCTCATTTTACGTATTGCACAAAACCAAAATGGTGGCACAGAACCCCTCCTTTAAATGGTATTATTTGATGTCACTGAGGGATAGAGTGTTATGCCCATATCTGATGACATGAATTTAGTCAGTCGTTGCTAAATATGTAATATCTTTTTTGCTTTCGGTGAATAATTGATTTTCTTTATATTCGACATTTTGGCTTTCAGCCAACTTGCTTTGCATTGTTCAGGCTATCAATCTCTGCCATCTTTGAATGGGATAGCGTGAGGTCAGAGGTCAAAGTTTTATTCCATCATATCAATTATTACTATGGGCTTGATTTCTTCAATATATTTGAGATGGATTTCCTTATTTCGCCATAAAAATAAGTATAATTTTGGATGTACAACTGCTTAATTCAGTAACAAAAATGTACACGACTATACTATAAAAATAAGACAAGGTCACGTGATCCTCAACGACAGCGTGGACGTAGAGGTCACTTCCGGTATGTATGCAACAAAGTTTGATGTGTATGCACCATCATGCTTTGATGAGACCGGTACTTTCAACACCGATAATGTTTACCTATATCACATATACTTCATTATAAAGACTAACACAATCAAGAGATCGCGGACGATCGATAGAGACCCCTGACTGGATCCATTACACCGGAAATTGAATTATCGTCTGCTCAAGCGCTAAACCGGAAGTAGAGTGCAAAGGTTCGTGCAGTGGGTTATTCGGGGCTGATCTTGGTAATTATGCAAAGTTCAAAGGTCAAATATACGACGAAGAATCAAATGCAAGGGATGCACAAGGAATGGTTTTCCAAATACATTGTTGAAATTATCAAAGAATCATAATTGAATATGCAAAGCTTTTGAAAATTCGGATACTGAAGATTATAGTTAAAATTACTTAATATACAAAAAAAACTTGACTCGTCTCTTGACTAAATTTCCAAGTTGAAGAAATACTAAAAGATGTATTTTTCAATGAGCTTTTTGTTAACCATTCAAACATTTAAGGTGATATGAACGAACAATTTCGTTGAACTGACGTACTTTTTATGTCCTGAAATTAAGACAGCGATTTTGGTACAATAGTTTATAATGGGAACTAATCTTGTTTTTAAATTAATAATTCTATTTTTTTCATAAATCGTGGGTAGAGTTTGTATTTCGATAACAACACCAGGCCACCGTGGCATATTTCTCTCCATTTCCCAAATTGATTCCATGTGAAAATGTGAGTTTAATGGAAGGTTCATTAGAAAAACATGATAACACCATGTAACAACTGTCTGCAATACTACACACCCGTGAGAATATAAGTACTATTACAGATAGTGTGATACAAAATGTAACAATGTTACACTTGTTCATTATCCAGTGGCTTGTATTTCTAATGCATTAATGCCGTGCCACTGTAATCTATCAGATGGGTACTGAAGAGTATTTACTTAAAGGTACATCCATTGTGTTGGTGGGGGTCAAATATTCCAAACGTTATAAATATTGTTACTTTATCGAGAAGTACCGACTGTTACCGAAAACGACCATTTTGATGATAGTAGACTCAGCATATTGACGATATGAAGGTAAAAGTAGTGATTTCTGATCGAAAACCGGACAATGCACAGCGTGTGGCGCGCTTCAATGAGTCAAACGTAATTTTGGAATCTTATTTATAACAGACAAGAAGACAAATTTGAGTTGATAATGTTTAATAGGTCACATAACTACTGTGCATGTAAATGGGACGTGCAGTTTCGGTTTCTGCACATGCATAATGATGTTACTCAATTTTAATTGGAAACTAGTAATTATGATATATTTGGCGATTGGGGATAGATATGCAAGCTGAGTGAATTTATTTATATTGTAGACATCATATGTGGTGAGGTGGAACGTATTAAAGCCAAATACAATTTTATGAAACACAATGGATGCACCTTTAAAGCAGACATATCTCTAAAATATTTTGTTGGGCCTCATGTTGTCGAGGACACGGTGGCCGAATGGATAACCTGTTAGAGTCAGTGCTGGAGATTGGTGCCTGACTCCGCAAAGGGATTGATCCTGAAAAAAGCATGTGTACTATTGCAGAGAGTGTGCCCCCAACTGAAGCAATGTTAAATGAACGATTAAGATTACATGTTTCCGGTAAAAACTGAAAAGTGTCTGCAGACCAGATGTCACGCCTCAGCAATCCATCTTTATGTTCTGTAAAGAAGCTGGCACTGGAAGACAGTTGACAGACACCGCACCGGCCCTCATTCCCCATCTACCGCGGCGAGCAGTCGTCACCATGGTAACCATGGAAAGTGAAATTCACACCTGCAAATGATGAATGCAATTTGAAGGCAAAAAAATCAAAGGACTTGAAAAACATCAGCAAATTTAAGCATTATGGTGCAAATAGCCTCTCAAAGTTCTGAGCCATTTGGCTATTACGGGGAATTCCCCTTGGGTATTCTGCAAGCGCTTGACACACTCGGCGAGGAGGGGCGCATCCGTGATGTGGGCTGTATTGTCGCCTTCAAGTACCGGTGTATATCATTTATAACTCCGCCGTGTAATTGCAGGAAGAAAGCCTTCACAATACACTGTCTATGCATTGCTGTGAAACCTTGCATGCGATGACTTTTGGGTGAACGCCGTACTCAGACTATTACAGTGATAACGCAGTTCATATTGCAGGAATAAAGAATATTTGTTATGCACACACTATCTGCAAAGTGCAATTCTTGTACTTGTTTGTGACGACTCGGAATTTGAACCCACACCCTCAAAGCCAGGCACCAACCACCAGCACTGACTGTACCAACAGCTTACCTATTTGATCACGATGTTACTTTGTTACTATCTGAATGACATGTATTTCTAACAATTTGTTGTTAGGTTGATATATATTCTGGCGAACCTAAAATGTAGCTATGAATAAAACAATGCAGGATTAAATTCGAACAGAATAATGTATTTCATGTTGCATTCAACCGAGCCGTTTGTAGAATAGTCCAGCAAGTGTCGAATGTGTGTAGTGGTAGCCTAATGGTTTCTAGCCTTGTAGCCCAGCCAACATGTTGAAACGTGACTTTAGAATTTCGTTGTGTCGCTATAAAGGGTTCGTAAAATTCTAACCAGTTTTCTACTGCAAAAACAACCCCCTCCCCCGTAAATGATAACTCGCGTCTTTCCACTTACAGTCTAACTTTTACATGCCACTACTTGCGGGGGAGGTTGCCGCAGAACAAGCGAACCACGGGTCACCGGAACTTGAATCATAAAACACGTAGGTTAAAGGTAGGTTTACAAACGCCAACATCCTAAATTAGGGGTAGGTTTTTGTTTCACCTACGTTTTATCTACTTTCTCCTGACAATAACGAGTTTATTTGCCCACAACTGGCAGAATTTAAAAGAGTTCTCTACCAGAGACAAATAAGGCGGTTTCAAACCCAATACCTCAAGATCCGGAGCAGTAAACTGTGCATGACATCGGAATCAATTAAATGTAGAAATAAGGGAACGATTACATGAGACCTATTATCGGCGTAAACTGACCACTTGACCATCTGAACTCTGTTGTGACGTCATATGGGTCACAGGACGTGCAGCGTGGCGCAGAGCGGGAGGTGAGAATCGAAGGCGTTTGCTGACAACAATGCCAAGGCTTGTTCAATTTCCATCCTTGTGCCTCGTGGCCAAGTTGAAAAGACTTTCGCCCCTGTGCATCAATTATTCATCGTATTTTCTGGCCGAGCCTGTCTCCAAGATGCAAAATGAGAATGAAAGCAATTCCTTCCGCCGCATGAGGTCTTCTCACTAACATCCGGCCGCTGTTTGGCATATCATTCCGCCGTCATGTTCCTATATAGTGCCACCAGTAATTCGCTCTATGCAGGGTTAAGATGATTGTGTTTTGTCAAGTGAACGCGTGATAGTTTTCCTAATGACAGGTTGTCCCATGATGTGTATAACAATACCTCGACATCTTAATTTATGATTGTACTAAAATGTCCACACATGCATCTTGTTCATTCTTCAAACTTTAAAAGTACTTATTTATAATTTTACCTAATTAAAAACAAAGTGATCTGCATAATAAAATATACGTTGAGTTCATTTGCAAACCAGCTTATATAAAACATACACTCACAGGCAAAAGAAAGTATACCTTCTTTTCAACAAAGTCAAACACAAAATATGAATGTTTGTTATCGGGATCTATCTCGTGAAGAGATACACACACTATCATTTATGAGAGTAGGATACTAAATAGTGTATATCTGTTCAAACACACATGGGGTGCTGAAATAGCTATTTCAAAAAGTATTTTGGGAAGGTAAACGTTTATGAAATATAGAAATCATGTCAGTACAAGATGTAGTCGGCATAATGTGGACTTTAAATCAATGACGCATCGTTGCTGTAGAATGTCCTCAAACAAACCAGAAAGCCATATTTCACTCTCCTATGTCGCCTGGTTAAGGAGATTCTATAACGATATGTGTTTTTTTTTCTCAGAATTATGAACAGATAATGTTTAAAAAAATACAGATAAAGTAAGTTTACTAGAGACATGGTGTAACTATGTTTTATTCGTTGCCATCACTCGTTGATTAAACGATCTTGCGTTGTTGTACCTATACTTTCTTTTGCCCGCGAGTGTATTGCAACGTATTTGAAAAGGACATGTATTGAGTGCTACTGCTCTAATTGTAGAGTCAGAGTTTCATCACTTGATTCAAGGCCACGTGTTCCTCTGAATGTGTCATGTAACGCCCCCAAATGCTCTTTGTATATGTTTCTATTGTTGTTTTAGCGCTTAGAGCATGTCAAACATGGATTCACCGCAATATAGATATGCTTCATTATTATTCTTTTAAACAGACTTTGTTGTTTAAGAGTAATTTCGATCACGGCTGCTACATGTACCATAAGAGAGGCTTTCAAACAGTAAAAGTAACATTATATTTTGTTGAAGATGTTCTAATCAATTCTATGTTGTCAAGGCAGATTTACAACTAAAGTTCTTAATGACAGATCTGAAATAAAGTGCACTTAGATGATACTTAACCCTCTCTCGAACAAACCCACGCGCAATTAGACTTAACTCGGTGAGACAGGTTACGGTGCCGCGTTGTTTTACGCTTCGTAGTTGTTTTGTTAAAATGTTTTAAACGACTTTGCACAACACACGATCATCAACTTGATGTTATTCTTTTGAAATCATACGTCTATTAAAAGGTTTTTAATCTAAATGATATTTTATTGAAATTGAAATATAATTCTTGTAACAAAATGTTTTTAGAACAGATGAAGTTGTTTTAAACCAAAGTATTTAATTGCCACATCATGATATGCGGCTGGATTTTAAACCAGCCAGGACGGCTGGCGCTAGAGGTTGTCTTGTTTCGACTGGCGCTAGAGGTTGTCTTGTTGCGGCTGGCGCTAGAGGTTGTCTTGTTTCGGTTGGCGCTAGAGGTTGTCTTGTTTCGGCTGGCGCTAGAGGTTGTCTTGTTTCGACTGGCGCTAGAGGTTGTCTTGTTGCGACTGGCGGTAGAGGTTGTCTTGTTTCGGCTGGCGGTAGAGGTTGTCTTGTTTCGGCTGGCGGTAGAAGTTGTCTTGTTTCGGCTGGCGGTAGAGGTTGTCTTGTTTCGGCTGGCGGTAGAGGTTGTCTTGTTTCGGCTGGCGGTAGAGGTTGTCTTGTTTCGGCTGGCGGTAGAGGTTGTCTTGTTTCGGCTGGCGGTAGAAGTTGTCTTGTTAATATTGAAACAGTTAGATCGGAAATTTGTTAATATTGAAACAGTTAGATCGGAAATTTATAAATGACTCTTAAACAACTTGCTTCATAGGTGTTTATAATGTCCCCAAATCAAAATGTTGTTTTCCAATTCTTTAAATACAAATATGTTTCCTCTCCTAACGTCATTTACACGGAGAGATGTGCTCAGGGAAGTGAACAATCCATTTACTGACGATAGTAAAGCTGGTTTCTGTGCAAATGTGTCTATACGGCTTGGTGTGCTTGGGGAATTGAAAAAAGCCATTGACTGACGGTAGGAAAGCTTGTATAAGTGAAACTGCATCTGTAGGGCAATGTTCTCTTATATGAATAAATTTGCCAGTATGCAATGATCTATACTCCTGTACAAGCGCTCGACTTATTAACACGCCTGTAGTGCTGTGACACTTTCTTGTGAAATATGTCTATTGAGACTAACCTACACGCATTCAGTGACGTCACGTCACGTCTAGAGTAGAAATATAGAATACTAAACGATGTCTCGTTTGATAACATGTTTATAGCTTTCGCTCGTTAAAATACCAAACCATTCACTCATTTCATAAACATGTTATCAAACGGGACATTGTTTAGTATTCTATATTTATTACTCGATGATGTAAATAACGCTGAATTGCAAGAAAAGCGTTGTTGGTAACGCTCACTTGCAAATAGGTCACCAGCTAATGCAGTCGCGCGGCTAACATTATGACGTCAACCAAAAACGACTGTGACGTCACGCGCCGATTATGACGTTACGGCAGCAGACGGTGGTATCACACATGTGTGTAACCAACTCATTGTTATCTAATGAGTGATCTCACCACGGTTGAGTAATAAATAACGGTTGCTCTTCGAAACTGACGTGAGGTGTTGCGTACATATGATATGCATGACACGGCTATGGCTTCCTTATCGGTTCAGCTCGTGCTACTCAAGTCAAGTGTGTTCTTTTATGTCTCTTGGGTTTGTTTTAATCCATGTACATTTCAATTCTTATACTATTTGAACTCATTTTTATTGAAAAGTAAGATAAACTAAACAAGTTAAGTCTTCTACCGTTAACCATGTTCAAAGGAAAGCGATAAAGTCTATACAAGTATTGCGTCCTCCTGTATTCCACGTTTCCTCCACATGCGTTATCGTTCGTTATCATACACCTGTAGATATTACCATTTTAAATGATTGTTATAATATACCACTTTTAGGAAGCATGTGCTTCAAAATGTTTATGCGCAGAAAACTATTTTATTTAAACTGACGGGCAAAAGATAGTATACCACTCACTTGTTTTGGATTAATTCAATAATTTAAAGGAATGAGATGCATTTGATTATAATAATACCTTTCGGCAGTAGTTTGAATGTCTTAATTGGTTACTGTTTTATTTTTTAACTAAAATATAATTTCCTAAAGTAGACAGGGGTAGGAAATCAAATTCACACCAACATGACCCCTACCATGTTCAAAATGTTGTAAATGTGTGCAGGACGAAACACATTTATTGATTTTCACACAAAGTATGTGTAATATGTCGATGAACAGTTGTATTTTATCAAAATTAATTAAGGGGGAATTTCAAAATTTAAATTTTAAATTTTAATTTAAAATATTTCAAACCGCGTAGAGGTATTCTTTGACTGATTTAATGTTTTGGACTAATTTTACAAACTAGTCCGTTTTTGAATACGACGCCGAAAACTCGAGATATTTGACTTTGAAAATTATACATATGATAAAAACAACTGAGCCATATACTTTCTTTTGCCCGTTAGTGTATAATTTAACGCTACAATTTATAGTTTATTTTTATATAGCTACCTTATCATTTACCCCCTGTATACCTTAATTTTTGTATTGTGATTGTATATGCCTATAATATGCATCCTTTTAATGTAATTTACATTACTTTACTTCTTAACATAAGTTTACATTACCTATATTGATCTTAAGATTTGTAATATATAGTCTCTCATAACCCTTTTGGGTGGCATTTGTGCTTTTACATTTCGTATTTTAACCGCTGCATTTTACCCCTGTTATACAAATGGCGAGACTTAAATAAACTATATTGTAGTGTATTGTATTGTATATTGTATTGTATTGTACTATCAAGCAGGTGTCAATTCGAACCAGTCTATTTCATCTTAGTTCTATACACGGTTCAGATGAATAAATTATTCGTGTGACAGGTGAAGTATCGGATATACAAATATACAGAGAGAGAGAGAGAGAGAGAGAGAGAGAGAGAGAGAGAGAGAGAGAGAGAGAGAGAGAGAGAGAGAGAGAGAGAGAGAGAGAGAGAGAGAGAGAGAGAGAGAGAGAGAGAGAGAGAGAGAGAGAGAGAGAGAGAGAGAGAGAGAGAGAGAGAGAGAGAGAGAGAGAGAGAGAGAGAGAGAGAGAGAGAGAGAGAGAGAGAGAGAGAGAGAGAGAGAGAGAGAGAAGAGAGAGAGAGAGAGAGAGAGAGAGAGAGAAGAGAGAGAGAGAGAGAGAGAGTGAGAGAGAGAGAGAGAGAGAGAGAGAGAGAGAGAGAGAGAGAGAGAGAGAGAGAGAGAGAGAGAGAGAGAGAGAGAGAGAGAGAGAGAGAGAGAGAGAGAGATATTTTATTATTGTGTCACGCAGAAGTTGACATGTAATACACAAAAATAGGCGCATAAAACAACATCTGCCCGGCCTTAAAGACCTATGAGACACATAAAATCTTTAAAAGCAATATACATGATAAAATACAACATATACATACTAATTTACACAATAAATATCTGACAGAAAGTGGGTGATACTATGGGATACCTACAATATTAAATTGATTGCCGTCACTGAAGCAGCTACTGGGTAAATTAGATTATCACAATTCATAATATAAACAATCTTTATACACTAACACATGATAATTTGGTATTTCATATAGACGAGTTGGAAGTCAGCCACAGTGTATGTTATAATATGTCTTTGTAAGTGGACGGTCCAGCATATGAGAGAGAGGTGGCGTCTGGCTGTGTGAATTCAATACAGACAACTCTTCGTTTGCTTAACTATTCTACCCACTGTTTAAGATACACTAATTGAAACTACTACTTTCAAATCCAGCTCTGATCGCCAATGATATTCACCCTCTATCATCTCTCCTTTCCTTTCAGACCAAGACACCGGCCGGGGGGAGAAAGCGGGAACTAGCACGTGCAGTGATGCCGTTACCATGGCAGCCTATTCTAAGCGATGGACCCACGAGCTTTGGAGAGGTTCGTAAGGAAATTGATATTTTGACCAAGATTCGTCTGAGGTCTTGTAAAAACGTCAGTGTTGGAATAAGTTGTATGTACAGCTGTATTTAAAACGAATAGGAACATCCGGGCATTTTGGCTGTTAAACTAATCAGTGGAACTGAATGCTTTGGGCACTTTTATTGGTTGGTGAACAGATATTATTCGTCCTCTTGCTAGTGACAGTCTTACTGCAGAGTCATCAGATGTTGGCTCAGGTGAGGTGATTTGGGGTTTAACGCCGCTTTCAAGAGTATTTCACTTATATCGCGGCTGCTAGTATTATGGCAGGGAGAAAGCCCGCAACGCCATGTGGCTTTGCATTGCGGTGAAACCTGCGAGCATCGGCTGGAACTAGCGAACCATTGGTGGTACTACGCCGAAATTCAGTGTAGCATTGCACCCAAACCTTACTGCGTGTAGAACAGTTCTCTACTGCAGACAAAGTTGCCGTGCCCCTGGCGGGATTCGAACCCCGAACCGAAGCCTTGATCCGAAGCCGGCGCTGATACTTTCATGGACATGCTTTTTATTGGCTTCCAAGTGAAATTCCATGTTTTTCATTGAATCGTTTATATAAATAAGAGATTTTTAAAAAAGATTTCATCTGATAATGAAAGAACACAATTGGTATCAGTGTAATTTTTTTACATTTTACTGCTTTTGAGATTAGTTCATCAAAAGTGTTGATACATGTAATGTAGAGACCCCGAAATGTAGATCGTTCAATCGTTTTATATTTTCTGAACTTTCATCGTCAGATACTCGATGAAATGTGCTGCTGTTCTACTCAGAGGAGGGTTGAGAATATAGTGCAAATATGCACATATAAGATAAACAAAATAACGTGCCAAAGAAACGTCACCATACAAAATGCAAAATAATTCAACCCACGAACTATATATACGACTGAAACAGAGTTACATCACACCTTCATAAGCCAAGTAAATTAAATTGGAAATTGTAAAACATTATCTGTTCATATTTCCGCGAAAAACAAGTTTAAAGAAATCGTCGTTTTGGAATATCGTTACCAAGACGCGACATAGGAGAGTCCAACAGCCCAATAAGGTTATTAATGTCGACGACATCTTATATTACTTATATTTCTACATTTTATATATTTGTGACTTAAATGCCAAACATTCTGGCCAAAAACGTTGTTTAAAAAGTGATTTCAGCAACCAAAGTGTATTTGAACGGACATAGAAATAAAACTATACTACTTTGATGTATTAAATTGTCAGTACTACAAAACATGTTCCTATCAATTATATTCAACATCTACTTTGTCTAATAGAAATATTACGTTTTATACTCTCGTAGAAATGTGATGACATTTATTTTGCACGTGCGTATACGTGTCCTATTGCTGGTGACACAACGTTTTATAATATTATATTCTGAGGAGTGTTCAAATCTATGTATATTTCCAGTTGTATAGTTAATGGTATCCGGTTAGCGTAAAGTACGATACAGTCATACCTCGTTTATCCGGACACCGTATACAGGAAACCCGGTCATCCGCAAAGTAGTATTTCAAATCTTCTTTATGCATTTCTATGGAAATGATGATTTACTTAACCGCACGATCGGCTATCCGGACCGTTTTCAACTGTGACCAAATCATGCGGATAAACGGGGTATTATACTGTAAACTACGTCATAACTTTGAATTGGAAATTATACAGAGAATTACAGTATGATGTATATTGATAAAATGCCAGTTAGCAATTAGTTAATGCATAGAAGATTGTTGATAATGAGGAACACTTTATGATTATGTTATAGTGTCTTTATATGATGGATGTAAGCAAATGAGAGTTTGTATATGAACGTAGAGTGCAAACGTACTAACAGTTTACACGTGTATGAAGAATTATCAGAATAATTAGAAGCCATATAGTGAGTGGACGGTAAATACATAGAAGCGACATCTTATTGGCGGCAGTGTCATGAAATAGTCCACTTGAAATAGATGAATATTGATGTGCATATATTAGTAAGCTTGGGATATTCTGTTTGGAGACTCACACTGACAGAGACCCATGGAGAGATCACAGTACACACTGACAGAGACTCGTACAGAGACCACAGTACACACTGACAGAGACTCCTGGAGAGATCACAGTACACAGTGACAGAGACTCGTATAGAGACCACAGTACACACTGACAGAGACTCCTGGAGAGATCACAGTACACAGTGACAGAGACTCCTGGAGAGATCACAGTACACAGTGACAGAGACTCCTGGAGAGATCACAGTACACACTGACAGAGACTCCTGGAGAGATCACAGTACACACTGACAGAGACTCCTGGAGAGATCACAGTACACAGTGACAGAGACTCCTGGAGAGATCACAGTACACACTGACAGAGACTCCTGGAGAGATCACAGTACACAGTGACAGAGACTCCTGGAGAGATCACAGTACACACTGACAGAGACTCCTGGAGAGATCACAGTACACAGTGACAGAGACTCCTGGAGAGATCACAGTACACACTGACAGAGACTCCTGGAGAGATCACAGTACACACTGACAGAGACTCTTAGAAAAACCACAGTACACACTGACAGAGACTCCTGGAGAGATCACAGTACACAGTGACAGAGACTCGTACAGAGACCACAGTACACACTAACAGAGACTCCTGGAGAGATCACAGTACACAGTGACAGAGACTCCTGGAGAGATCACAGTACACAGTGACAGAGACTCCTGGAGAGATCACAGTACACACTGACAGAGACTCTTAGAAAAACCACAGTACACACTGACAGAGACTCCTGGAGAGATCACAGTACACAGTGACAGAGACTCCTGGAGAGATCACAGTACACACTGACAGAGACTCTTAGAAAAACCACAGTACACACTGACAGAGACTCCTGGAGAGATCACAGTACACAGTGACAGAGACTCCTGGAGAGATCACAGTACACAGTGACAGAGACTCGTACAGAGACCACAGTACACACTGACAGAGACTCCTGGAGAGATCACAGTACACAGTGACAGAGACTCCTGGAGAGATCACAGTACACACTGACAGAGACTCCTGGAGAGATCACAGTACACACTGACAGAGACTCGTACAGAGACCACAGTACACACTGACAGAGACCCATGGAGAGACCACAGTACACACTGACAGAGACTCATGGAGAGACCACAGTACACACTAACAGAGACTCATGGAGAGACCACAGTACACACTGACAGAGACTCTTAGAAAAACCACAGTACACACTGACAGAGACTCGGGCAGAGACCATAGTACACACAAACAGAGACTCATGGAGAGACCACAGTACACACTGACAGAGACTCTTAGATAAACCACAGTACACACTGACAGAGACTCATGGAGAGACCACAGTACACACTGACAGAGACTCATGGAGACACCACAGTACACACTAACAGAGACTCATGGAGAGACCACAGTACACACTGACAGAGACTCTTAGAAAAACCACAGTACACACTGACAGAGACTCGGGCAGAGACCATAGTACACACAAACAGAGACTCATGGAGAGACCACAGTACACACTGACAGAGACTCTTAGATAAACCACAGTACACACTGACAGAGACTCGGGCAGAGACCATAGTACACACTGACAACGATTCCAGGAGAGACCACAGTACACACTGACAGAGACTCTTAGATAAACCACAGTACACACTGACAGAGACTCGGGCAGAGACCATAGTACACACTGACAGAGATTCCAGGAGAGACCACTGTACACACTGACAGAGACTCGGGCAGAGACCACAGTACACACTGACAGAGACTCATGGAGAGACCACAGTGCACACTGACAGAGACTCTTAGATAAACCACAGTACACACTGACAGAGACTCGGGCAGAGACCATAGTACACACTGACAGAGATTCCAGGAGAGACCACTGTACACACTGACAGAGACTCGGGCAGAGACCGCAGTACACACTGACAGAGACTCATGGAGAGACCACAGTGCACACTGACAGAGACTCTTGGAGAGACCACAGTACACACTGACAGAGACTCTTGGAGAGACCACAGTACATACTGACAGAGACTCCTGAAGAGACCACAGTAAACACTGACAGAGACTCATGGAGAGACCACAGTACACACTGGCAGAGACTCATGGATAAACCACAGTACACACTGACAGAAACTCGTGCAGAGACCACAGTACACACTGACAGAGACTCAAAGATAAACCACAATACACACTGACAGAGACTCATGTAGAGACCACAGTACACACTGGCAGAGACTCGTACAGAGACCACAGAACACACTGACAGAGACTCTTGGAGAGACCACAGTACACACTGACAAAGACTCATAGATAAACCACAATACACACTGACAGAGACTCTTGGAGAGACCACAGTGCACACTGAAAGAGACTCAGCAGAGGCCACATAGACCCAATTCAGAGACAAAAGAGACTGACAACAGACCCACGCTATAGACTCCCAAAGACTCAGGAGACTTACCAAATCCCATCAAATGCATATACTGTAAAGCGTGATATGTACACTGTCAGTGCGTATACACTGTCCACAATAGGGAAGACCAAACACCACGCATCCAGCTGTATAATGTGAAATGGAACTTGACCCAGTGCAAATAATCGACACAAAAGTCATCCGTGTTCCAAGTTTATTCAGGGCGGATTGCGTTAAAGGTGCTTTCATATGTGCATCTCCTTTTCCCATGATACTTTGTTAATAAATATTGTATATATATATATAAATATATATATATATATATATATATATATATATATATATATATATATATATATATATATATATATATATATATATATATTTGTCACGGGTAATATTTCAGGGTTGTTCGATAATATTATAATGCAATTAGAAATATTGTTTTTTATTTATTCATTTTTTTTATAGTACAAGATGATGGGGTTTGTTTTCTTAGTAAGATGCAATTTTCGTTTGATTTCATGAACATATTCATTAAACTAAATTTTAGTTTCGCCCATTTTGGAATTTTGCATTAATAACATTGTATATCCACATTGACACACCAAAGAATGATTTGTTCCTGAGTTGAAATATGGCATCATGCGTTTGTCTGTCTATGTAAAAGGTAAAACTACACCTATGATAGACTGAACCGTTCCTGAAGGGAAATATGGCATCATGCATTTGTCTGTCTCTGTAACAGATAGAACTACCCCTTTAAGAGAATGATCTGTTCCTGGAGTGAAAAACAGCATGACGCATTTGTCTGTCTGTGTAAAGGTCGGGGTGGTCAGGTTACACTCATGGAGAAAGTTTCATTTCTAGATTAATTTTATCCAAAGAAGGTTTCTTTCGCTTGGTATATTGGTAACGTGAACTGCTGTGGTAGTATTTCACAAGATATCTCCACTAGTATACCTACTTCTGCTAGTATGATATTCTATAGCATGTGATTACTGCCATCAACGCCAATCGAGATAATTACCATGAAGCTAGCTTGTCATAGACGACCTTCCTCTCCAGTAGTAATTAGCTGTTAAGACAAGGTTGTGTTCTCTCTCTGCCTTTGTTCTCGCTTATAACTAAAAATATTTTTTCCTCAAATAACTCTTTCGTCCTATTTAATTAAATGTACCGAGATGATGTCAGATAGCTAATTTCACACAAGCTACATTGCACATGCATATTTGAAAAAAAATGTGCAAAAGGTATTGTTTTTCTTCAAGACCACATGCAAGTGTCTATTCGTTGAATAGTTTGGTTTGAGTCGTGCTGTATTCATATCTTACTATACCCAAAGTTGTTCACATATAAGATAAGATAAGATAAGATAAGATAAGATAAGAAGATAAGATAAGGAGATAAGATAAGATAAGATAAGATAATACTTTATTGTCCCGAAGAAAATTTTGGTTACATCGTAAAACACATATAACAGAATAAAACAAGAAACCACAACATATCACACAACAACTTTCAAACAGGGAGGCGATATTGTTCCTTGATAACACTTACTTTAAACCAGACGTTGTGGACATGATTTGAACCATTACCTACCCCAGTAGATCAGAGGGAGGTATGCAGTTTGCATCTAGGTTCATGTAGATACTTGAAGCCGTATCGCCGGCGTGACATGACGATGTATCATTGATGTAAGTGTGGAGAAATCATAGTTTTATACGCAGTTACTGTCTATAACATTAAAGGAAATGCGTCAGTAATGAAAAAGGATGTATCTATTGATAAATCGAAATGAAATATATTTTCTCTAGAAGTGCCACATCTTGCCTCTAAATCATGTATGAAACAGATAATTGTTTTATGAAGTGAGAGAGCTCTTTCCACAAGCTGTTCAGCGTCGTGCTAGACACACTGACTGGGCCAGTGTCAAACGAAAATACAGAAAATTCTGAATAGGCCCAATCGCGCTACATGCAACGCCATTCGAGAAGTGTCGGTACGTTTATTGAATCTCGAACATACATCATTCAGCGCTATGGGCCGATCTCGCCAATGAGGCAAAACCGATGTTTTCCTTATGCACAATTTGCTTCGCCGGAATTCTAAATCGGGATTCTGTCGATGAGTTTTTGGTCCCCAGTGAGGGACGGGGGAGGTGGGCAAGGGGCTGGTGTAGGGAGAGACATGTCATTATAAACTTTCGGGCGATGAACGCTGTACTCTAATATGATGACTGTCGTAAAAATGAAATTAAGAATAATACTGACAATATGGGAGTGCTGAGTTATTTATAAGAATAGTAGTAATTGTTGTGATTATGGTGATAATGACCAGGAAGATGCGCTGGCATATTGCTGCAGGGATAGACGCCGTGGTAGTTGGTGTGGTGGTGGTTATAGTAATGTATAATCATAACATTTTATTGTCCTCATTCTTTGTGTACCCTTGGTACCCGGCAGCCACAAGGCAGTGCCATTTCAAGAATTGTTCTATCCTTATAATGCTTCTTGCTTAGCGTCAAGCAAGAAAGCAACAACCATCTTTTAACGTCTTTGGGTGTGACGCGACCGGGAATTAAACTCCGACCAACCGCGTGATGATAGGACGCTCTACCAACTGACTACATCCACATAAGTTTAAGTTTTATCTTCATGAGGATACTACGTGATAATCAGACAGCGGCATGTCGCTTGAATTGTAAAAAATATATCTGGCATTATTATACAATAGACCGATCCATTAAGCCCCGCCCCCTGGCAACCGTCCCTAGCAACATACAACCTCGGACAAACATGAGGAAGTGTATGAAGGGCTTTTTTTCTGAGAACGACATATTTTGCCGGCGACTACGGCGTTTTGAAGCTTTGTCATGTCACGGAAACGATTAAAATGAAAATAATGATGTCTTTTGATAACCAAACTGTACATTTAAGAACACAATCTACGTTGAAAGTATATTTAGATCACAAAAAACTGGTCTACCATAACGATATAACGGTCAGAAAGTCACTTTGCCAAGGCCGATACTGAATACATTTCCTGCCATTTTGTCTTGACTTGCATATATTTTTGTGGTAAGAATAGGGTGATTAACTCAGTATATGTTGTCATGTTTACTCAATGACTGCGGCCCTGAAGAAATCTAACTTCGACACATGACGTGTACGCCCATCCATGTTTTGGTCTATTTATGGAAATGCATGGAACCGTAAAATATTAAATGTTCTTCAACACACGATAGGATTTCCCTGAATGTTGAATATAGAAACAAATTAGAGTTGTTCTGTTTCTCCGTTTGTTGATAACAGTTCCTCAGTAAAAGTGTTAAGACACAGACATGTGCATTTCAGACTTATCTCCCTTTATAGTCTCCAATCAATTATATTGTTTCATTTCAGTAGTTTTTTACATTTTTTGCAAATAAGCCATCTTAAATATAATTATTCAATAACAGTTGTAAATTACTAGCATTAGAAAATATTACACTGACTGACTATGAGTTTTCCACACTAAATGAACACCTGCAATCATCTTACAATAGTATGTTGAATTTCTAGAGTTATATAGTAATCTAATATTAATGTATATAAAGCTACTTATGATGTTTCAGTATTGTATGATGAAATCAAGATAAATATGTGCTGTTATATATGCATAAAGTGTATGTATAAGAAAATACCATTTACAATAATCATTCAATAAATCATGAAAATATGTAAAATAAAAATTAATATGAACACTTCCATTCACTGAAGATAATTTACATGTAAACACAAGAACAATGTATATCATTCTGATATGAAACAACCAGTCAAATAACAAACAAATAATCTTTTATGTAGAGTTTCAGAGTTTATTATATTCATGAATATATGAAATAATTAACACTCAATGAGTACATTTATTATCCTATACAAAAACAACAAATAAGGTACATGTTGTCATGCTGCTTATTTACTTCAAATGGATGTTCAGCTTGATACTCTCATACACCCTGTAGTTTTCCCTATTTCTTCTGATCTTGTGAGTCTAAAAAAATAAATAACAATTGTTACCATGCATAAAGTTTGTGCAATTATTGATATCATTCTCTTAATTGTTATCTTATTGTGAACTTGAAAATGTTAAATATAGTCTGGTAAATTTTATAATTGAAAATTAAATTGTATTCATACATTTTGAATAACAGAATGTCAACAAATAATTTACAATTTTCCACACTTTCCAAGCTAGTAAAAGCAATGATAAAGCCAAAAAGTCACAGAAGCATATTATTAAATAAATATATTTTTTAAAATGACTATTAACAGATTATTCTTAAAGAATCCAAATAACAAATGGTTCAAGGTAAATTAATAAATATTTTTATTTGCTGAAATTGATGACAACACTTTTAGTCCAATTTCAAGCTGCTGCCTATGGTTTTAATCAATTGTACATATAAGGGAAATGTACATCCCAGGTTATATATGCTTTAGCTAGTCATAACAATATGATTCATTCTTATCAATAGACATTAAAATTCACCCTTGTCAGAGTATTATTATTATCGGACAAATTAAGTATTTATATAGAAATTAAAATAGGTCATGTACAAGAATGTGTCCCTATTTGCAAAATATGTATTATTGGGATCAAATGTATACATGCAATTGTAATTGGGGTTATATGTTCATACTTACTTTGCTAACCCATAGCTTTATTTCATCTCATTGTCATGTTTAGCCTTGATGACACAACAGTGACTGATTGAATCTGTTATCCAATCCAGGTGTCACACATTAATTGGAATCTGAAAATATAAAACCAAATCATTTGACTATGATGATTAAATCAAACTTGAAAATATTGTGATCATTATATTGGTATTTATGGTATGGAGTTTTCTAAATATTATATATGTAACAGATTTCAATATTCCAAGCTTACACATAATTATATGTGTATAATTAGGTATTTATCAATGGATATGAAATCCTTTAAGTGAAGACCATTGCACTACGGTGTAAATATGTGTTGTACTTGTGTTATATATAGGAAAGTATTGTATGGTGTCATGACAAGGACTGGTTGATATGTAAAACTGTTGTACTTAGAAGGTTGTTATGGTTTGGTATCGCATGGTATGGTATGACAACTAATGGCATGTTATGGTGTACCTGTTTATTTATAATATGGATTGCGTGGAATGATATGACTGTTATGGAATGCATGGTATGATACCTTCAGATCGTTATGTGAAGTACCGCGTGGTATGACATGGTATCATGGTGTGATACCTTCAGATCGTTATGTGAAGTACCGCGTGGTATGACATGGTATCATGGTATGATACCTCCAGATCGTTATGTGAAGTACCGTGTGGTAACACATGGTATCATGGTGTGATACCTTCAGATCGTTATGTGAAGTACCGCGTGGTATGACATGGTATCATGGTGTGATACCTCCAGATCGTTATGTGAAGTACCGTGTGGTATGACATGGTATCATGGTGTGATACCTTCAGATCGTTATGTGAAGTACCATGTGGTATGACATGGTATCATGGTATAATACCTTCAGATACCCGTGAAGTACCATGTGGTATGACATGGTATCATGGTGTGATACCTTCAGATCGTTATGTGAAGTACCGTGTGGTATGACATGGTATCATGGTATGATACCTCCAGATCGTTATGTGAAGTACCGTGTGGTATGACATGGTATCATGGTGTGATACCTTCAGATCGTTATGTGAAGTACCATGTGGTATGACATGGTATCATGGTGTGATACCTCCAGATCGTTATGTGAAGTACCGTGTGGTATGACATGGTATCATGGTGTGATACCTTCAGATCGTTATGTGAAGTACCGTGTGGTATGACATGGTATCATGGTGTGATACCTCCAGATCGTTATGTGAAGTACCATGTTGAATGACATGGTATCATGGTGTGTTACTTTCAGATCGTTATGTGAAGTACCGCGTGGTATGACATGGTATCATGGTGTGATACCTTCAGATCGTTATGTGAAGTACCGCGTGGTATGACATGGTATCATGGTGTGATACCTCCAGATCGTTATGTGAAGTACCGTGTGGTATGACATGGTATCATGGTGTGATACCTCCAGATCGTTATGTGAAGTACCATGTTGAATGACTTGGTATCATGGTGTGATACCTTCAGATCGTTATGTGAAGTACCATGTGGTATGTCATGGTATCATGGTGTGATACCTTCAGATCGTTATGTGAAGTACCGCGTGGTATGACATGGTATCATGGTGTGATACCTCCAGATCGTTATGTGAAGTACAGTGTGGTATGACATGGTATCATGGTGTGATACCTTCAGATCGTTATGTGAAGTACCGTGTTGAATGACATGGTATCATGGTGTGATACCTCCAGATCGTTATGTGAAGTACCGTGTGGTATGACATGGAATCATGGTGTGATACCTTCAGATCGTTATGTGAAGTACCATGTGGTATGACATGGTATCATGGTGTGATACCTTCAGATCGTCATGTGAAGTACCGTGTGGTATGACATGGTATCATGGTATGTTACCTTCAGATCGTTATGTGAAGTACCGTGTGGTATGACATGGTATCATGGTGTGATACCTCCAGATCGTTATGTGAAGTACCATGTGGTATGACATGGTATCATGGTGTGATACCTTCAGATCGTTATGTGAAGTACCGCGTGGTATGACATGGTATCATGGTGTGATACCTCCAGATCGTTATGTGAAGTACCGTGTGGTATGACATGGTATCATGGTGTGATACCTTCAGATCGTTATGTGAAGTACCGTGTTGAATGACATGGTATCATGGTGTGATACCTCCAGATCGTTATGTGAAGTACCGTGTGGTATGACATGGTATCATGGTGTGATACCTCCAGATCGTTATGTGAAGTACCGTGTGGTATGACATGGTATCATGGTGTGATACCTCCAGATCGTTATGTGAAGTACCATGTGGTATGACATGGTATCATGGTATGATACCTTCAGATCGTTATGTGAAGTACCATGTGGTATGACATGGTATCATGGTGTGATACCTTCAGATCGTCATGTGAAGTACCGTGTGATATGACATGGTATCATGGTGTGATACCTTCAGATCGTCATGTGAAGTTCCGTGTGGCATGACATGGTATCATGGTATGATACCTTCAGATCGTTATGTGAAGTACCGTGTGGTATGACATGGTATCATGGTGTGATACCTCCAGATCGTTATGTGAAGTACCGTGTGGTATGACATGGTATCATGGTGTGATACCTCCAGATCGTTATGTGAAGTACCGTGTGGTATGACATGGTATCATGGTGTGATACCTTCAGATCGTCATGTGAAGTACCGTGTGTTATGACACTTGAAAAGACCGATATACTGGTCGAAATGCGCTCATCGTATTGTATTAAAGAAGATTGATCCAGTCAAAACCATCTGATGTTTACTCTTTTCTATGTATAGCCTTACTTCACCCGAGAAGCAACTCATCTTATATATATATATATATATATATATATATATATATATATATATATATATATATATATATATATATATATATATATATAAATATATTGAAAATAAAGTGTTTCTTCAAGTGTACAGTAGGTATATATCCAAATTGGTTTAAAAAGAATAACAAACTCCGATTTCCTCCTACATGTTTCGCTTTACTCTTCAGGGAGGTTTACCTTACAGTGATTATGACGTCACGTTTCTGAATGTCTGAGGAGCAGAGTGCGGGTTCATAAGCAGCAGATCAATGACCCCAAAACTAGATGTATTCAACTCAGTGAACATTTGGATACATGCGCTGCCAATAAGGAAATAAAGTATATATATATATATATATATATATATATATATATATATATATATATATATATAGTATGTGATGAATGGCTTGATAAACTTATATGATATTCTATCTTATGATATCACGCGACGAGACGTGGTACTATACCATATAATGGCATATCTGTATCGCTATGTCATATAGGCCGACTACTGTGCGATAAAAGAGTTGTTAAATAATATGGTAACATTCCAGATATATCCATATCGGTACCAGTATAACCAAGACAACGAAGACGCAGAATTCTAAAAATAATCGTAGTTGAAAAACATGGCGCCCATGAAAGGGAGATAATGACATCAAAAGAGAGGAACGTACTCGAAAATGGCAGTGACGTCACACAATGCCGCCTCCATTAGTAACTTCCGCTCTGTGGCTTTTTGTATAAAGAACTCGCCCGGAGCAAGTTAGTGCAGCTAGAAAGTGGCATATGTATCTTAATGCAAGTTGTGACGTCAGAGAGGATATTTAGGTGACGATATGGTAGATATGTGGTACGGTTGTCATATATTTTTAACATACCAGTAAAACTGCACATACCTTTGACTGGTTCTTTAAAGATCGTACCAACTTATAATGGTTTAGATGTTATGGATAATGTCATCGTCTATTTGTCTATGTACAAAATAGGGAAATATATGTTTATGGTATTTTCTGAATGCAGTATCAAATAATACTATATATAGGAATAATGTATGTATAGGTACCGTTCCAGTATATCTAGATCTGTGGATACATGTGGCACTACAATTGTGAATTCTGGAATCGCAAATAAATCAGTGTTAAGGGGCTCAAATATGATTTCATCTTTTAATAACGATGCTCGATCACTCACTACTTATGTGTTCATCTCGTAAAATTAAATGTATACATGTATAGAGAAATTAGGTTTTAAAAGAAATGGGTATGATCTTAAATGATTTAAAGAAATACACCCCCGATGTGTATCCTCCAGTGTATTAGTGACCAATATCTTCATCTTCTCTATTTCATACGGGGTTTTCTCATCATACTATTCAGACATTCGGAGATGCCAACGGATAGCTTAACTTTGGCACAGCCCTTTTAGCTACTTGATACACGAGTGTCCAACATTATTGAAACGAATTTCAAGCTTATACACCCCGTGACTACAAAATGTCATTGCCCCTTTGGGTCCTCTACTGTATGTAATATAAAAGTGACATATTTAAAAAAAATCAAGATGGATGTATACATGTACACGGTTTTCGTTCAAACATTGATTGGTTTTTATCACGATGTAATCTAGGTCCATGGTTTCGTGTTTCACATAAACTTTTTTTCAAAACAAAAAAAATACGACTTTCAAAATCTTTAAGCATTCAAATGGTATTGAGATATATGCATTCCAAAACTTGGTCGTGTGCTGTGTTTTCTCAAACAGGGGTAGTGAATTGAGAGGAGCTGGTTTGAACAAATTGATATAAAAAAAAGAAGAAGCGCAAATTTCAAAAGGTCGCTTCCTCATCCCCTGCCCTTTGATCTAGTGGTGCATGTAACCTATAGCCGGCCTGTGTGTAGTGTGAATAGATCGGCGAGCTGCTTGTGCCATGCCACATATCTCAATCTCACAATCGATCAGTAGTCCGGTCACGTGATATCTGCTCTGTCACGTGACCTCACTTCCCACATGGGCTCGCCATCAATCATGGCAGCAGCTCCGGGCTAAAGTATTACTTCCGGTGACATCAGTCCCGCACACAAGTAGCATAATATAATTAGCGGCATGGTCGGGGTTTTGTTGTAAAGAGTGAAGGAACACATGCTTCCCCTTGTCGAGTCCCTGTAAAAAGTTAATTTTGTAATGTGATATCTTGGCTTTAAACATATGAAATTTGATACTTGTAGAGAATCCTTACAGGATTAATTCTTAGAAGGTTAATCTGCACCTATAATCGCAGGGAAAAGGGGAAGATTAACATAGTTTTGGATGTTTTATGTATTTGTATTTATCGTTCTTGTTACTTTAAGTTTAATGCTGAGAACGCTACATTGGATACCTCCCGATGTAGATATTTGTAAATAATTAAAAATATATGCAAATAAATTCCTTGAAACAGTTGTGTTTTGGTTCTTAATACCCAGAAAAGGTTTCAGTTTTCTAAAATTATACATTCCATGTCTCTGCTAATGACAAAAAAAGAAAAGATGACGTTTCTTCAATAGGGTGAGCGTATTTTGGTGTGGGTGTGGGGGGGGGGCCGGGGTGATCTTATGCGAATCTTGAGAAAATATTCATTAGGGGGCGAGAATGAGGGGGGGGGGGGGGGGGGGGGGGGGGGGGATGCGGCTGTCTGTAAGCAGTTCCGATCTGTACCTCATTTCAATCTCAAATCGCCTACAATGAACACAATGCGTGTTAGCATTACCGTTTACCCATGCGAATTTATTAAAGAGCCATTGATTATGGTGTTGGAGCCAGATTATGTCAAAATGGTGTTATTTTAACGAGAAGTACTGGGTCTTGCTGGAAATTATAAAATTTATAGATAAATTTTAAACGGACAATGACGAGAGTCAATTTGTCCAAGGACATTTTGGAAACTAGTAATACCCACAAAGAAAAGGACCGATGTGGGAACATATAAATGCATAATCAAATATTATGAAAAATACTCAATGTCTCTTTAATGAATGCATTGCTTAAAACAAGTTACTTTATATTCTGAAGTCGTTAAACTTGCCTACTGTAATTGTCTAGAACATTTTATTTGAATATGTTCAATGTTGCAATAAAAGGTAATGTTTAAAAAGTTGTCTCTTCAGCGAGATCAAAGTTGAATTCTTTTCATCTGTTGAGAGTTTCCCCATTCCGAGAGAGTGCATGCAAATGATATTTGTTACTTGCGTGCTGTGAACACGGCCTATATGAATTATACTGAATACATGAATGTAGACCCACTAGATCTATCAATCGTCCTTCCGGGACGACATGTCAATCCTTTTAACTGACCTGGCAACGAGATGAAGTCATTTTTAGTTAAGGTCGCTTTCGGGGAAACATACGAACCTGGACCCATATTTTCGAAGCTGTCTTGGCACTAAGATAGTCGTAAGTCAATGTTACTTTATGGTACTTACGACTATCTTAGCGCTAAGAGAACTTCGGAAATATGGGCCCTGGATAGTAGGTGATTCAATTGTTAATATTTCATAAAAATCTACAACGAGATATAAGGGCAGGAAACACATCAACTCTTGGCTTTGTGGCTTGAAGTCGGTGAACATGTGCTGGAACTAAAAATATAGACAATAAAGGTTTCATGAAGCATTCAGGAATAGTTCAATTATTTGGTGGCAACGCCGTCGTGACTTTATCATGGTAACACCAAC
Organism: Gibbula magus; assembly: GCA_936450465.1. NCBI lineage: Eukaryota > Metazoa > Mollusca > Gastropoda > Trochida > Trochidae > Gibbula > Gibbula magus. The sequence continues at coordinate 62,406,807 of OW388302.1, forward strand.
GAGTGAATGTTGGTGACACTGAGTTGATTATCATTTATCATCCAAAACTGTGCAAAGGATATATCGCTGTTTGACAGTAGATGTAGCACAATACCCTGTCTCCGTCAACAACCTGGCACCACAATGCTTTTATTTAATCAAGGAAGGAGTCACAGTGAAAAACCTGATGACATGACAATTGCATGACCACATACACATGATGACGTCACAATGATTTTGGATGATGAATACAACCTTGCATCTTCTAATATGAAATACCGGTATGTTAACAGTAGTTGATAAAAGTCGGGATGTAACAGAAAAACGGAAAAGAAACCAGAAAAACAGAAAAGCACTTTAACCATTGTGTTATCATGGACATTTTTTCTGGATTCAGATTGATATTCAAAGTCAGTAGATGTTAGATGTTGTTATCCTATCCGGTCACATTTCAACTGAATACATTATCCCACCACTATCTATTATTTTTTTCATCATTTCTAATAATATCTCATGATTTAACATACCTTAATTCATTCCATCATTTATTATATCATATTCACTCAACTTAACACATCATTTTTTTAATGATCGATTTCATCACGTTCGACCCTATATGCTTTGTATTAGTTAATCCACAATATTATTACTTGACATTGTTTATACCATAGACTTTCATCATACATGTATGACCTTTATATTATTATAATAACCACTAATGTAACACTATTTGTACCGTAAAAGTTCATCATATGACCTTTATATATTACTATGACCAGTTGTATGACAATATTTATACCATTCATCATATGACCTTTATATATTGCTATGGCCACTGATATGACAGTGTTAATACCATTAATCATATGACCTTTATATTTCACACTAATATAACATTATACCTCGTATTTCGTCATGTGACATAATTTATACCATACTGTCCTATCATATGATATAAATTGATCGATGATATGCACTCATGCGATATTATCCATACCATAATTTCCAATAATATGATATTGTTTAGACCATAACATCCAATCATAATTTATGCCATAATGTCCCATCATATAGTGTCATTGATACGATTATATGCACAAAAGTATTCAATAATATGCCATTGTTTAGGCCATCATATACCCTGTATCCCCCACACGGTGTATACATGTTCATACCAGCATAGCTCCCACCTGATCTGCTATCTCATCGTGTCCAATCATATCAATCTTATGCACACAATCCAACCCTAACGAGTCCACGCGGCTAACTGCCTTATCAGATGAGGGTTCTGATCACCCCTGTTTGTTTTGTAGTCATTCTGCTTGTTCTGACCCCACTGGCTTTTGTTTGTGTGTTTGTTTATGTGTGCAAAGGTCAGCCGTCATCTCTGTCTGCCCATGCACCGACCTTCCATCTCTGTTCTAGTTTCAAAGGGCCCCTCAAACCTCTCTCTTATGTGGAAGGAGAGGACCCTTTTAAACCGGTTTCCCGGTACATTGTAAGGGAAATTAAAGGGTCGCCTTGCTCATCCGGGCTTGCATGTAGAATTCCCCGCACGTCGTCACGTGACCGTAGCGAGACGAGCGGGTCCTCCCCTTTCCGGCGTGACCGAAGCAGACGTGAAAAGGGGGAGGCAGATGAGGGGGAGGAGGGCCTGGGGGGAGGTAGCAGGTTCGCTTTATGCTCCCAGGTCCACGATCGATTCTAAAGGTCGCAAGGTCTGGTCACGTGGTTGCATCTCATGAATGAACATTATGCCCATATTTGGAAAATATTGATCGTCGTCTGCTCCCAACTCTCGTCTTGTCCTGGTTCCCGCCTCGCCGCGATGGAGGATAGCAGACGATGGAGACGATATCATGACAGAACATGGTCCTCCACACACCGCCCTTGGTCTGTGTTCATAGGGATTTATCGCTTTCATCCCGGTAAGTAATTTTGTAACGTTTCACCCTCGTGTTCGGAGGTCTCGCGGCGCCCTGGGCGAGGCATTTAAAGGGCTTACCCAGCCCACAATATGTCCTCATGGTGAGACCACGTCTGTGCAGTGCAGTGCGTCAGAACTAGAAAGAGTGATCTCTCCATATGGTTATATCAAAAGTCTGTAGTGATCTACCCTGAGTGTTGGTCTGTGATGTGCAGTGGATAGACGTCAGAGCTAGGGTGTGATCTGGTCTCAGAGCTGAGGTTGTGTGACATGAGACTGAGGTCGTTAGCTTTAGTTCTATGGAATTGCTAATGCAGCAAGGCTGGTCTGTTTGCTCAACTTTTTGTCCCCGAACAAAAGCCAGATTCCCTTCACCTCCTCGTGTCGTGTCGTGGACACCGAACTGTGAGGAGGAGATTCTAGCACGGTCTGAGGAAACCCGGTCTCTAGCTCTAGCTTCACAGAACCAAACGCTCAATATCCAGGCCACTGGCCTCATGATTATTACTTCAATCGTGCTTCGTAGGAAGATGCTGAGCTTCTAAACAGTGAATGATTAGTGTTTAGAAACAGCGGGGAAATGATTAGTGTTTAAAAACGGCGGGGAAATTATTAATGTTTAGAAACAGCGGGGAAAGGGTAAATGTTTAAAAACGGCACGGAACTGATTTATGTTCAGAAACACAGGGGAAATAATTAATGTTTAGAAACACAGGGAAATTATTGATGTTTAGAAACACAGGGGAAATAATTTATGTTTAAAAACGCCACGTATCTGATTTATGTTCAAAAGCACAGGGGAAATAATTAATGTTTAGAAACACAGGCAAATGATTAACGTTCAAAAACACAGGGGAAATAATTAATGTTTAGAAACACAGGGGAAATACTTAATGTTTAGTTACACAGGGGAAATAATAAATATTTAGAAACAGAGGGGGAAAGAGCTTATGACCACAGGGAAAATGATGAAATGCTGTTTAGAAAATTATGAAAAATTGGTAAATTCTAGAGAAATAGAAAACGTAGCCTATGTTTAGAAAAACAGAGAAACCATTTGTGCTCAGAATCACAGGTAATGATTTATGTTTTGATATACAGGGGAACTTTTCATGCTCAGAATCAATGATGTATGTTATTTATGCTCAGAATCAATGATGCATGTTTAGATACACAGAGAAACTAGTTATGCTCAGAATCTCAGGAAAGGATTTATGTTTAGATATACAGAGAAACTATTTATGCTCAGAATCAACGATGTGTGTTATTTATGCTCAGAATCAATGATGCATGTTTAGATACACAGAGAAACTAGTTATGCTCAGAATCTCAGGAAAGGATTTATGTTTAGATATACAGAGAAACTATTTATGCTCAGAATCTCATGGAATGAGGTATGTTTAGAAACACAGATAAACTATTTATGCTCAAAATCTCATGGAATGATGTATGTTTAGAAACACAGGGAAATGAATGTAGGATGTGTAGCAGTGTGCATTGTGTCGTTATTTGACGACCATTTCTTCCTACTTTTATATCGAATAAAGCAATCTTTCTTATGTAATAAGGCAGAAGTTTTCTCCACTATCAACGTTGAGGCAATTTTCTATAGACTTTGAGAAAACGAAGGTTACATTACATCCTCATCAGGAAAGTATAGTTTGCGATCTCCAGCTATGCAGGTTTTCTAATTGAATAAACAGTTTTTCCGTGTCCATCCTTACAGTTTCATGTAAAACTAGGCACTGGTTTTATTGCTTAAATTACTGCATAAAATCGTATCGAGTCAGGCTCAGTTTTCTAGGCTGAATTGTAGCACATAATAATACCCCATTATACGGGTTAGTCCTCTTCTTCAGAATGCTGTATTGTTCCTTATTAGATAAGAACCTGCTTTCCCATGTACCAGTTCCTGTCCGATTTAATAGATGAAGTAGATTAAAACGAATTAAATAACCATCATTCTAATAAAATATGTTTTTCAGGCTCATATAGATCGCGTGCCATTTCTTCATGGTTTTCTAATAACTAAGCAATGTGACACACATTTACAGATTCACATGTTTCAAAACCAGGGCGTGGGATATGTTTATCATCAACTATTTAATATTTTCGTCATTTGAATATTTCCATATGGCCTGAAAGCATCTGCCGTCTCCAACAGTGCTCCAGCAATGCAGCCACATATTGATTTGATGTCTGAACAATTATAGAGTGAAATATTATGAAATACATTCACCAAGGTTTCTGATTGGCCCTACGATAGAATTTCGGTCTAGTTTTAGACATAAGTATGATAACCGTTCTGTTAAACATTGAGGTTTCTCATATGATAGCTCTTATGTAAGCATGCGGGGCTAGTGTCCATGTTCGAATCCCACCAAAGGCTCAGAAAGTCTGCAAGGTAAATCAATCGCCGTCATGAAGTGAGGTTTGGGTACAATGTACAGCGTGGTTCAGTGCATACCAAGCGCCGATATCTGCACTACATTACCATCGTGGTGCTGCAGGCTGTCTCCCTGCAATTCTTACTGCACTACAGAAAAACTTTCATCTATTGGAAACACCCGTGAAATGTGTTGCGGGCTTTTCCCCAGTCGCCGGTATATATTCTTGAAAGCAACTCTTAAGTTAACAGACATCAATGCATTCAGACACACTGGTCTTCATACCTTCATCTTATATCTTGAAAATGCACTTAACCCGTAATCACCTCACCTGCAAACGACTCGCGTCTAACTGCAGCGTATGTGTCCAGCTGAATGACCTTTGACCCAAGCTCTCCGTTGGTCAGCTGTGAGGTCAAGGTTAAACACGGTCGATACACCGTTGACTGACCACAGCAACTGGACTCTGATAGCAGATGGATAATGGTGCGTGTGTCAGTATCCTGTTCGTTCATTGCCCTCGCTCTCTGGTGTCTGTCAATTGGTGATGTCGCGAGTTTTACCTGGAAACTTGTCTTTCTCTGGCTTGTCTCTCTGACGTGTGTCTCTGGCTTGTCTCTCTGACGTTTGTCTCTGGCTTGTCTCTCTGGCGTTTGTCTCTGGCTTGTCTCTCTGACGTGTGACTCTGGGCTGTCTCTGTGACGTTTGTAACTGGCTTGTCTCTGTGACGTTTGTCTCTGGCTTGTCTCTCTGACGTGTGTCTCTGGCTTGTCTCTCTGACGTTTGTAACTGGCTTGTCTCTCTGACGTGTGTCTTTGGCTTGTCTCTCTGACGTGTGTCTCTGGCTTGTCTGTCTGACGTGTGTCTCTGGCTTGTCTCTCTGACGTGTGTCTCTGGCTTGTCTCTCTGACGTTTGTCTCTGGTTTGTCTCTCTGGCGTGTGCCTCTGACCTCGTAGAAGTAAACCAATCTCTGAATTGTTCTTGAGCTCATTTGGCATATCAGTCTCCTGTTGATAACGATTCTCTTGTGACCCCGAAAAGGAAGGACTTACAGTGCGTTGCTTTTCTTTGCTTGACCATGCTAAAAGTCTGTAGTCACCCGTCATATTCGAAACGCTACCACAGCTCGTGTTTGGCTCTAGTCTGTTTAATGGCTGAACTCTTGTCGTGCCTTGGATTCGCAGTGAACTGCTTGTCTGCAGACTCTGAGCGTCCCTGTCTTACTGGTGACCAGATTCCTGGACTCAAGTCCTAGTCACGTCTCAGGTCTTCACATGCAATAAGTAAAATCTTTCACAGTGTTTGATTGGTGACCGAGTCTCAGTCTTTTCTCGTTGCTCTTAACTAACACTTTCTTCAATCTCAAATTCAAATCCTTAATATCTTTGAGCCTCCATGCATTTCTATTCACTGGTCACACCCCCCGCCCAACTCACAGAATGTGAGATTTTGTCTCTGAAGTCTTCGAGTGAAGACGTTGCCCTTGAGGCTAATCAGCGACTATAGTCTCTGATCTCAGTGAGATATTCTTCCCTGTGATAGCTTGTCTTTGAAGTGTGTGAGTGAAGATTTTCCGGTAAAGTGCCCATCCTCAGTCTAATTAGTGACTACAGTCTCTGATCTCAGATATAGATTCGTCTCTGTGGTGTCAAAGTCCGTGAGTGAATATTCTCCAGTTAGCTGTTGTTCTTAAGTGTAATTGGTGACTACGCTCTCTGAATCGGAGACAGATATTCGTCTCTCCTGGTTCTTGTCTCTCAAGTCAGGCAATTAAGATCCTCGGTTCACGGTCTGAGGTCCACTGCCGTTCTAAGGTTAACTTGTTGACTTCATATTCGTCTCTGTGATGCCTTGTCAGTTAGTGAAGCTTATCAACCCCTTGTCTCTGATGATGTCAGCCATGATGTTAGTCTCCACATCGCAGGTAGATCTGAGTCTCGGTGTCATCGTGTAGCCATGGACTCAGGTGCCCTTAATCTTGCGTCGACACGTCAGATGGCCTTCAAAATACAATCAGTGACAATGTGGTCAAACGATTCAACGTGTTTTCAATCTCCACCATCAGCAGGAATACATCATTGGTTAAAACAGGAAGTGTATCACCAGATACGAGGTTAGGTGATGTCCCTAGACCGTCTGTCTCCTCCTCGTGGTCTATGCAGTCCTCTGTCTCGATCCTTCGCAGAAATACACCGAGATGTTCCACTAGTCAATCTATCGTGTTGTCTATTCAGGTCTGCAGTGTTTTATTTGCTCCTGTCACCTATAGTCTAACTGTACTTCTCTTGCAGTTGTCCCAAGTCTCTGTTCTTAGAAGGAATAGTTCAAAGTATCCTATTACTTTTATCTATTACGACGAAAAACATTCTCTTTCCTAGTCTTCTTATCTTATCTTATCTTATCGTATCTTATCTACGGTCTAGTGACTACCTTCAGTCTCGATTAAGTTGTCCGGACTTTAACAAAGTGTCAGGAATTGAACAATGTGTCAGGAATTGATCAAAGTGTCAGGGTTTAACCAAGGTGTCAGGATTTAACCAAGATGTCAAGAATTGTTCAATGTTTCAGGAGTTGAACAATGTGTCAGGAATTAACCAATGTGTCAGGATTTAACCAAGGTGTCAGGAAGTAACCAAGGTGTCAATAATTAATCATGGTGTCAGAAAATGAACAACTTGTCAGTAATTAAGTCAGTCTTACATCTTGTCTATTCATACCAGTCTCGAGTTTGCAACTCTTCAATTGACAGATCTGGTTGTTTCCTAAGACTGTCGTCAGTCTCTAGTTTGTTACCTAGACGTCTCCGATCCTACTTCTAGTTCTCGTCTAGTTCTCGTCTAGTTCTCGTATAGTTCTCGTCTTGTTATCGTCTTGTTTGATTATAAACGCGTGCAACGTGTTAGCTGCTTCAAAGGTCAAAGGTTATAACAAATATGATAATGACTGATGCTCAAGTTATTACGATGCTATGTTCATTGATATTGCCAGGAAACAATGCTGATTGGTTGCCAAACGGACGTCATGCCACGTGGCATTCAGCGGTTGGTTTATTCAGCGAATACTAAATACGTTGATATGGAAAGCATGTAAATTGCAGCCGACGATCTGGAAGTGCAATTAATAATCTGGGCCCATATTTTCGAAGCTCTCTTAGTGCTTAGATAGTCGTAAGTGCCATACATTATCATTGACTTACGACTATCTTAGCGCTAAGAGAGCTTCGAAAATATGGGTCCTGGTTACAAGAACTCGTGTCCACCAGTAGGTTTAGATCGTAGGTTTGTTGGAGATGTTGTAAATGTCCGATGGAGTATGTGTCGTGATTGTGGACTGCTGGGCGCAGGTAGACGTATTCACCCAATTGATGTGATACATGTGGGTTGATTATAGATGTTGGTTGATTGAAGATTTGGGTTGATTATAGATGTTGGTTGATTATAGATTTGGGTTGATTATAGATCTGGCAAAATAGATCAAGGAATCGATTATATATGATAACTGGACTCAATGATCGGTCTTGGGACAGCAAGTGTAAAGGGCCAGCAAAAAAAAAGGGGGGGGGGGGGGGGGGGGTGCTTGGGTGGGGTGGGAGTGGGGTGTTAGATGGAATATTTCCGTTTGTGTATACATACTATTAAAGCATTATCAAAACAGTCTGTTAAACGTCTTCTGCTAAGGATGATAGTTAACAGAAAATAACTAGCAGTAATAATAGTTCGTAGTTACACGCAAATCCACACTCAACCGTATGTCCATGGCCCAGCTGGCATATATCTTTATATAAAATAAATACTAAAAATGTGAAAACGTTCAATCTTGGTTCAGTTCCACAAAACAACCTTCAAACTAACATAAATACGTGACATTTTTTAGACGAGTAATAGCCCCAAGGATGACATCCTGGAGAAATATGTAGCGCCATATGTTGTGTAGTCTTTAAATCATAGCTTCCTGCTGGAAGGAAACTTAGGTGATCAAATTCAAAGTCCCTTTATTCAGAACTGAAGGCCACATGGCCAAGAGTAGAGCAGCTATGGTTAATAACTGACATAGTGTGTAGAGCAGTTATATTTTTATATGATCATACAATTATATCAACGTAGATTTTGCTTTAATAATATAAATATTCCTTTCATAAAACTTATATTGTGTATCTTCATGAGGGCTCGACAACTGAATGTGGGCTGTAGCAATAGACTGGTACTCATTGAGATCTGTATCGTTTATGAAATGGACATATCAGTAACACGTGGTATTCATCTTCAAAAATATCTTTGTTGCAAATTAATTCATTATATGGAATAACTGTCTTTGGAAAACGTTGTTTTGGTATGTTTAAGTTATGTGATTGAAATAGAAACATAACAAACATTCGCATTAAATCTTCACTTAATGTGTCAGAAGACATATACATTTTAGGGTAAACAGGTAAACATGACAGGTAATGGTATTCCTTTGGAACCATTGATAGCTGAAAGACTATCGCCATTTTCAAGTTACAGTAATACGGCCTTATGAGTATATTACACACTGTTTTTCAACCATTGCTTTAATTGCTTAGAGCATACTAAACAGTAAGGGTTTACTTGGGAATATATGGTTGATGTGGATAACTTTTAAATCCTGGTGCGGTTTCACTTGATAACCCTCAACCACGAAGAATCTAAGATTTCTCAATGTTGGCAAATTTCATGATTTGAACATGGGCCATGGGAATATTATGCTTTCGTGAAGACTTTTTACCATTTGTGCAGCTGAAAAGCAAGCATGGAAATGAAAAGTGACGTTGGAATATGGAAGTACTGTAGAGCAGAGGTCCAGAGGCTGTAGCGTCACAAGATACAACCTGAGTGTTGCACAGCTCTTTATAAATGAACATGTTGAAATAGGCTGTGCGTTAACGGCTAACCCAGGGAATATTGCGTTTTAGGGTAAAACAACCATTCATGGGTCCGGTTGCGAAAAGCAAATTTAGCACTTAAAATTAGCATGGGAATAGAGCATTGCTTTTGGAAGATTTCCAATCCAGCATTTGATCGCTTGGTCAATCCTCAATAAGACACTAGGTGTTGGAATATCTTAGCGGTGTGTCTTAATTACGCGTTGACGCTTTTCTCTCGGAGAGTATGATTTCATTGCGAGAGAGTTCCTTCACACGTTCCACAGCAATTCCCAAATTCACAGTCGAAATTATTCGCTGCGGCGATCGCAGGCGCTAAAGAAGGTGAAATATTGATGCCCTGTAATGGAAACGGGTCGCTGTGGATTGAAGATGTGCGGGGCTACTTCACATATTGAATTATCCTTTCAGCGGGGACAATAGCTTTTCTTCATAGCGAAATGAGCTACAAATCAGTGCAGGGTCAGCTGGCCTCACATTGGAGGGGGGGGAGGGGGGGGGGGGGGGGGGGGAGGGGGGGGGGGGGGCTGGTGTTACACCCATTGTTTCTATCTATGTGTGTGTGTGCGTGGGGGTGGGGGGGGGGGGGGGATGGTGTTACGTCCATTGTCTCTATCTATGTGTGTGTGTGCGTGGGGGTGGGGGAGGGGATGTGGGTAGGTAGGTGTTACGTCCATTGTCTCTATCTGTGGGATGAGACTGCGTCCATTGTCTCTATCTGTGGGATGAGACTGCGTTCATTGTCTCTATCTGTGAGATGAGACTGCGCCCATTGTCTCTATCTGTGAGATGAGACTGCGTCCATTGTCTCTATCTGTGAGATGAGACTGCGTCCATTGTCTCTATCTGTGAGATGAGACTGCGTCTGTTGGGTGGGGTTGCGCCTATTGACTCTATCTGTGGAGTGGGGGTGCGTCCATTGCCTCTATGTGTGGGGTTGGGCTGCGTCCATTGCCTTTATCTGTATAGGTGTGTGTGTGTGTGTGTGTTGGGGGGGGGGGGGGGGGGGGGGGGGGGGGGGGACATTCCCTTTTCATTAGTGGACGATTTGGAGAAGAAATCTCCTGCAAACCATTCACTCTGCGCATGCGCATATACTACGTACATAAACCACTCGCGGTGATCCCTATTAATGGTTGGGACTGGGACATGGTAACCTTTACAAGTAGGCTACAGGTACAGGGTTAAATAAGAACAAGGGAGGCGGGGAGTTGTTGTTACATTGTGAACCATTCTCTAACATTGCTCTCATGGACTTGATATGCGGGCTTACATCCCAGCCATGTCAGATCATCCTTAGGCTACTTACGAAAAATTTAAAAAAATGTAACTTTGGGTTTGTGAATATTTGAAATTCATTAGAGAAAGAAGCATATCGTTGATATTGACGTCCTATCATGGAAACATGACTCGTAGTGTGAGTACAGTACCCAGTAACATTCTTTTGAAGACGAGAAATCAATAACGATGACAAAGTGATTTCGGTTTCATTAGTCATGACACAGTCCAATTCAAACGACGTCATCTCTAGACCGGAAGTCGGGAGCACCGCAAAGGCCGCCATTTTGGATTGGAATATTATCCGTGACCTGATAAATGGTTTAAATGGTGAAATGATGGTGTTCGAAGAGGATAAACTCAAACTGATACAAAACGTTGAATATATTTCCATCATGGAGGTCAATACCGAGACATTGGTCAATGGTGGATTTAGGGACATGAATCAGAGGACTAATAATAATTTCAAAATTGGTCAGAAGAAAAAATGGATTGAAGTGTTAGATATTTGAGAGAATTAGCCTGGCACCACGTGTCACAAGGAGCTGGGGACAGACTGGTCGCTCCCCCGGAAATCCTGTCATTAGGCGATATGTGGCGAGAGGTCTCAAGTTTGTGTATATGTACGTGTGACCTAAATCTGCCACGTATATTGCGTTTGAACAGTTGGTACACTTACATCAGTGATCTGACGTTTGTATAGTGGCATTGTCAAATTGAATTGATGAATGCTTTTAATTTATCTGATAGTAATTTATGTGATAATAATTTATATAAAACGATGAACATGGAACCTTAACATGTCTGTATTATACATGCCAAATTAGGACTTAAAAGGTTGGTAAAAGTAAAGATTAAGACCAGATAAAACAAGATAAACCAACAAACCATGCTAAAAATAAAACCAATGTAACTTGTACTTTATGCAACATCATTAACAAATGGCACCATTGTGTGTATTATGAGCACCTGTGTGGCCTAGAATAGCTAATTTGAACACGAAAAGCGTGTGCCTTGAATAGCACTACGTATGTTACTTATTTATTTTAAGATTTTACGAGCGCTTCAAGTGGAGCCGGTGTAGCACTGAAACTAGCAGATATATTGTCGATTATGTTGAATAACACTCACATATCTACAAGCGCCTGGGTATGAGTGTATGAGTGTATGATACTGTTACTTTAAAATACTTTAACTTAAAGGTGCAGTAGCACGTTTTTTGCAAAATTTATTTTTTCAAATTTCCTATTTATAATGATAATTTGTGCCATTTAAAATTACTTTAGAGGGTAAAACATCTTATTACACGAACCAATTATCCGTAGTAGTGATAACGGTGTTGCGTATAAAGCAAAAATTGCATGGCGGCTATTTTATTGTGAACACATTTTATTATTTCGAATGACAAAAACGATTCCCATGGCCTTACTGAGCCATGTACACTCTTTTTTTAACTTGTTTTTCCGAAGAGAGAAGGGTGTTTTACGATTGGTGAAATTATGTTTCAAATACATTTCATCGACTTATTTGAGCGAAAAAACGTGCTACTGCCCCTTTAACACCAATACCAAGCGACATTAACTCGGAATATACCAGTTGGTAAAAGCATACGCACTTT